>VXBU01009752.1:0-256899 GCA_013400315.1 Bombycilla garrulus | reverse complement strand
AGTTCTCCAAATACCACTTGGCATAAGTATTTAATATTATTCTGCATGGTCATTAAAGTGCTGCTGAAGAACTAGTATATGCATTCACCTAATCTCTTGATAGTCACTGATTTTTAACCCTCTAACATAAAATGTTTCAGTGGCCAACTACTGTGATGCCTGAGATTGCCAAGTCACAAATTTAGCAAGAGTGGTTATCACACTAAGAAGCAAGCCACAGAATTCATTACCTTAAAAAGCAACTCTAAAAATAAAGCAAACTGCTCAGGTTTTGACATAACATATTGCTGTGAATGTGAGCACTTCCAAGACTTCCAAAGGAGTAGAAGTGGAATGGAAGATACCCAACCCTTCAAGAAAAATGTCCTCATCAAATTCTTCTACCTCTTTACACTGAAACCCTCATAGAAGACAATATTACCTTAAATAACAAACAATTTCACCCTGCAGCTGTTTTCAGGACAGGAAATAGGTCCTTCAGCTAATCTATACTTCTTGGTTGAGTAGAAACTTCCAGCTGAACTACACTGTAGAGGAAAATTAACTCTTAGGACAAACTTCAGTACAACCACTGTTACAGTAGAGCAGCTGGTGGGAAAAAGGGCGAAGAAAGAGAAATCAGAGAGGCTATCATATCTTGAGCACGCTGCATTTTAGAAATGCATCACTTACTCACCTGCTCGGTCATACAAGATGTGAGATCGCTGAAGCCCCTCCTTTACATGCTCTTCTGTCACCAGAATGCCATCTGCAGCACCACCTCTGGGAGTGTTCAAAGGAGAGATCCTTCCTGCTGCTACCCTGGCCTGAACTGCCAGCTGGAGTCCGTTCAGCCCAGTCCTGGCATCCCCATCACAAAGATAGGCAAGAGTATTCAGAGCTTTCTCCTCTATGTACACCGGGAATCTGCAACACAATAACCACACACCCTGAGTCCCCATCACACTCCTCTCCCTGCCTGTAGTGCTGCACAGACATTTCTTTACAAAGCTTCCTGATACACAGCTGTCTTAACTCATCCTACAGAGCCTGGAGCCGACCCTCTTCCTCCTGCTCCAATGCCTGCTAAATACAAGTGCACAGGAAAAATCTATGTCTCATATATTTAACCCTCTTATTTTTCCTCACCTCATTAAATTCAACAAAATCTAGGGTTAGGTTTTCACCACAGCCCAATTCTGATACAGCCAGCTGAACTTCACAATGTTTTTACTCAGCATTTCACTTAAAATTCCTTGGTGGAAGAACAGTGAAAAGGCAAGAAACTACCCAAATGCTGGTGAGAGATATAGTACGTTATAAAGTAATTAGCATAAGGTTTTGAACTAACTACTAATAACAGCAAGAGATGCTGTCAGTTGTTCTTTAAAAAACAACAACTGAAAAGATTGTTTACAATGTAAAACACTTGCATCCTACTTTTTTTGGTATTACAACTGAGTCACTGGGGTACAAAACCAAAAAAAAAAATTTACTAGAAAGAAGCTGCATCCCAATACATGTCCATCACTCTTCTTGCCAGCTACTGCTCTAAGTGTGCCAGAACTACACAAACACACGAAAAAGGCCAAATTCCAGTGAAATCACAATCTAAATGAACAAGTCACTGAGATTAGCTCAGTTGATCACAGCATGGTGTTGATAACATCAAGGGTTTGATCCCTGTATGGGCCATTCACTTAAGTGCTGGACTTGATGCTTGTGGGTGCCTTCCAGCTCAGAGTATTCAGTGATTCTGTGAAGATGGGAAGACCTGAGAAATGCAGGAGCAGCATCTCCTGAGATCTTCCAGTGAGTCCATGAAAAATCTGTGAGAACACTAAGTCCTAAAGTTTTGTCTCTAGGTTTTCACCTGCTGGGCTGCAGTCCTCACTGCTGGAGCACATCCAAATCAGTTCACCCCTGCATGTTTCACAGGCACCTTGTGGAGGATTTAACCCCCAAACCTCAGTTAAGTAGACAAGGTAACATCTAAGGTGTTGCCAGCCAGAGGGTGTAACTGATGTGATTTGGAGACAGCACCTAATGGAGTTAGAACATGGCCCTAACTGAGCCACTTCCAGTAGCTGCACTGTAAATCAAGAGTGACAGATATCAGTAAGGATTAGCACATAAAGCTTGGTGTGAGAGGCCATTTCTTATGAAGCTCTTGTGTGTCAAATAATTAAGGATTCACATCAGCCCTGCACTTTATTTACCAAAAGATGTGTTACTACCAGTGGTGTACAAAAGGCAGCACCAGGGTTCCCAGACAGACGTGTTCACTGATTTTCATTACTTGTCTCCTCTTCCTCCTTACAAACCTACTTTGCACTTGTCACGCAAAAGAAAAAGACTGTAGGTTCTGGAAAAATTTTAGCAGTTAATATTTGAGTCCTCTCATGGCCACACATAAAGGAAAAACTAGTAGAGCTGCAATCTTAATCAACCACTGCAAGTGAAAGCTGACAAATGTCTTTGAGGGGCAAAACCCATGCTGCAGAGAATAGTCAGCAGGAATCACACCCTGGCAAAAACAGATGCATCACATGCATCTCATCATCACTTTTTTCCATTTCCTTATTTCTCATGTATTTGATATATCTAAAAAAAATAAAAAAAAAATAGCACACACATACAGCGGCACTTTTGCCAGGGAGTTTCCAACACCACCTTTGAACAAGGAAGCAGAACAATACAGCTGCACAGGGACTTATTCAGTCAATTATCTCAAGCATCAAATTCCTTGAAAAATCAGGAAGCAACATTCACCCCTCAGCACTACAGACGGGCACCAGATCTTTCATAAGCAAGTAGAAAAGCCAGCAAGGAAAGCAAAAGCTCTTTTGTAAAAAACAGCAGGCACTACACACAGACATCCTGCTGCTAAATACCTCCTTCAACAGAAACGACCCCAAAAGTATGACATGTTGAACAAACACTTCTCACACACCAGCAGGGCATACCTGAGAGAAGGTTCCACCCTCAAGGACTAAGCTCTTTGCCTGCTGCTTGCAGAGAAGCACACTCTGTGCTTGAGGCCTCCTCACACCGATACCACAACTGCAGGCAGTGACTGCAAGTAGAGGGGAAGCACTGAGAGCACTAAAAAGGCAGGTACTACCTTGGAAGAATCTAAGCACAGTCTTTCCCAAAAAAAGTTGAGGCCTCAGAGCACTTCTGCCATTTATCTCTGCTAATTTAAAGCTGAGTTGTATTCCTGTCTCCTGTGTCACTATAGGACTCTATACAGAGTCCCTATATAACTCTATAGTCTCTATATAGAGTCTATAACTGCCTGTTGACTTAGCATAAGCAATTTATATTACAGAAAGTGAAACATGTATTCACAAGAAAGTATGAAAAATCTGGTTACAAGCAGCAGCCTTGTCCACTTCCATGGTGAAACTTCAGTTGTAACATATGGGTAACGGCAACTCCAATCCAAATGCATCTGGCTGATGACTGGCTGATCCAGTCCATGACTACAATAGCATGACATGCAGGATGTGATAAAGAACAAGAATAAATGGAGAAAACTTCCATATGAGAGCTGTTTGCACAGCACATTGATGAGAATCACTGATTGTAAATAACATAATGCTTCCCTGTTGCATAATCTCAGCTCCATATACACTCAGTATTTCAAAATAATAAAGTGCTATACTCAGAATAACTGAATTAAGATTTTTTTCCTGATCAATGAAGACCTTAAATTCCACTTTCTGATGATTTAACTTCACTAGTCATCCTAATTTCAAAAACAGGATGGCAATTATTTCAATACCTTGGCTTCCAAAAACTGCTTGCTGTGTTTTACATTTTTCAGCCCATCCTGTCTTCAGAAGCTCAAGTGCCCTACTCCCTCCCACTTTACCCAACTTCTGCACCCATTAGAACTACAAGGCAGAATAGCTCCCATGCTTTCTGATTTCCTTCCAAGCTCCCAATACTCTTGCAGAGAGGCAATCCCGTATTTTATTCAACTTCCAAAATTAACACTGAACACCCACTGGATGCCAATGGTCAATGCTGGTACCTTGTAACCAATGATACTTGGAGACAAAAACATAAACAAGCAAAAGGGACGTGCTGGGATCCATCACTCACTGGGCTGAAGGTGATATACTAGCTCAAGGAATGGAAAACTACCACTACAGGATAATAAATCCTTCTTCCAGTTCCTCTTTATCGCCATGCCCTTGAGACAGTTTGTGCCAAGAACCAACATGAAACGTATGATGAACCACCCCATTAAACCCACACAGCACTGCAGCATTTGAGCCAATGTCAAGAGAGCTTAAGTAATATCAGGGAGTAAATATAAGTAAGCCCAAGCAAGGAGAACCTATATGATCAAAGATTTTAAAAATTACTGAGCAAAACATGAGATAAAGCACCCACTGCTTCTTTCCCACGTAAATCAGTACTTTCTTACTTTCTCAATGCAATTATTCTCACTATATTCACACCTTGGCAGACTGCAGTGCTTTTACAGGCAAACACAGTTCCTGAACTGAACTATTGCAGTGTGATATGCACTGCTCACTGCCTTACAGCATTGTCTTCCAGTGTTGCCTCTCACCTCAGCAACTCATTTCCTGCAAGGAAATTGAATGGATACGCCAATGAAGGACTAATTTTCAAGGAAGTATTGAACACTGAAGATCCAAAGGAATTCTATCTTCAGTGTTGTGATTTATGAACCAGCAAATTCAAAACGCGCCAGAAGCTGTAATACAGCCAGTAACAAGCTGAACTGCATGATGTGTGGGCTTGCCAGCAGGAAACTGGGGTTCCTTCCATTTCCCTCAGCTGTGTGCCTCCTGTGCTATCTAGCTTCAAACACATTAATCAACCATCCAGTTTACTGTCTGACTTCAATTAGAGATACCATTCTGAGGGCAGCACTTCGATGACAAAAATAAAAAGCCAAAAGAAGAATTTTGTTTCTTCCACCACTGACACAATACAAGTCTAATGTATCAGTGCAGACCTGGAACAGCTTGTGCTATTACTGACACAGCATAAGCTGCAGAAAGCACAAGTAGTTGCAGCAATCAAAAAAATCTTTAACATTGACTTCTTACTTTTCTTCATCATGAGTACCTTTCTTCCTTTCCTGCTTCTCCATCTTTCAGCTTGATTTACTTTAGACTTTAGAGGCACAGTTTGATGGCAATAATGCTGATGAAAATATAACAAAGAGCACATATTATACTGATGAAATCCAGTAATTAACATATAACTGTCAAAGAACCTTTGTGACCCATGATGACACAACAAATAGAAAGATATCCAAGAAGTAACACCCACTGCTAGTTGCTCCAGCTTTAGAGCAGGAAAAGTCCACAGTGTAGTGAAAGAGAATCCAGGTGATCTAACCTTATCAGAAACCTGCAGCAATGGTGGAAGCAAGATAAGAAAAATCCACACTGAAAATCTAAGGAAATGGATTTTGATAGAACACGCTTTCCTTGTGGAGTGCAGATGATGAAATCCATTGAATCACTTGGGGATGGTAGTGTTCTTGCCGAGCATGGAAGATGCCTGTAGAGACTAAGGAAGATTCACCCTCACCCTTATTCCTCAAGGTAATAGGAAAGACCACAAAGAATCATCCTCTCCTCAAAATCTCCTTTAGGTAAGCCATCCTGTCAGACAAATGATGTGATACTCAAACCATCTCATTAACTGAGGCCAAACAGCACATGCAGCACTTCATACTAACTGCTGTGGATTGGAAAGGGATAGTCACATGGGAAATTAAACCCAAAATTCAATGTACACATCTCTTATGCCTTCTTGCTAGATCTCTGCAGCATTTTCGAAGTGGGTACATCCCCCTGTGTGGGGATGTACTGCCTTATAGCTCCTTTACTCACTCTGGAATAAAGAGGAGCACTGTTAACAAACAAATCAATTGTAATTGGTGATTTCCATTTATTCTTCAATACAGTATTAACAGTTACCTGCCTGCATCTAGTGACAGTCATGTTCCATAGTGGCAAGGGGGTAAAAAGCTGAGACAGCTGATCCTGCAGGGCAGTAGAGAGGAAATGAAGAAGCAGAAATTGTATGGACACTGAGACAAGAAGCCAGAATCAATGAGGAATCCAAACCAGAACCACAGTAAGGGACAGAATGGCTTATAAAAATCTGAACTTAAAAGCAACAGAATGTAGGAACTGTGGCCCAGTAGCAGATTGCATTATGAAAGATAAGAAAGACCTGACACATAACTGCAATAAACCCTCCTCAATTCAAACCCCCATTTTTATTTTTAAATGCTTGGCTCCCATGACTGCCTTTGGAGTGTGGCCTTCTCTCCCCATGGAGAGATTTCTGAAACTGTGTTAGTCTGACAGTCTGCCTGCCAGACTTCTTTCAGTTTGATGAAGCACCTCGCTTCACCACAGCTATTGGAAGGTTACAGACATGGAGAGTCCAGCGAAACCCAAACCCAAACAACTGCAGCTGAAACTATGCCTTGTACTTTAATCCTGCACAGAAAGGAAAGTCTCTGAACCCCAGTCAGAGTGTAGCCACAACCACAGCTGTGCAGTTACATTAATGCTGACATGCAGTACTGCCTTCTCTTCTAAAATTCACATTACTACAACACATAAAAGCTCCAAATGAGTAAACCATTGAGGCAGGGTAACCTGAAAACAAAAAAGGAATACTCTTCCTAACCTGTCCTGACCTCAGCATTCAGGTTGGCAATTCTTATGCAATTCTTTACATTCTGTGGTAAAGTTCAAGTGGATTCCCTCTCCTTTATTTCATACAGTCTGTCAATCACCACCATGTCAACGCACTGTAAATTACAAGGAGTGCAGCCAAGAACCAACATGAAGGAAGTGAAATAGCTTGCATATGAGTACCACAGTACCATGCTTTACTCATATTTGCCAGCCTCCTGTTTCAGAAGGCAGATAACATCTCTTGCAGACAAATCTGGATACTGTTTTCTCCAAAACTTTCTCAAGTATTTAATATGAATTTCTCTGACTGAACATCAAGGACCAGAGAAAAACAAAGACTCTCTTAAAACAATCTGTTAATGTCTCACAGCAACAGCCTCCTCTTGTCACAGGATATCCTAAAACACAGCACAGGACTTATCCTGCAACTGAAGAACAAGCAGCATCCTCCTCCCTGATCTTATTAAAAAAATTCTCGGAAAACAATAAACTTCTGGCAGGCACTTCCAAATTAAGAGGGGATACCCCATCCAGCACTTAATGGTAATGTGACGCTTTTGCAACCAGTAGCAAGAAGCAACACACATTAGGACATGACAAAGACCCAGTTACAGGCTTCCAAAGCAAATCCTCAGCAGCAGAACAGATTTAAATATCCTGAGAGAGTGAGTCAGGCATTACGGATCCAAGTATAAAATTCTGTCCTAATCCAGACGGTGAGATTATGTTTTGGATGGAGAGAGCCAATGCTTTGAATTCTCTCTCTCCTGTCACCCCCGCCCCTGCCATATGCTGCCACTTCTTTTCTTTACTATCAGAAGTGGCTAGGGTTTCTCTTCCCACCCCCCAACTGTCTCATTCTCTCCCTGGCAGGCAGTCAGCTCCTGGGGCTGCGCATGTTAACACCCTGCAGCCCATAAAGTACTCACTCCGAGCTCTTGCTGCTGCTGCCAGTCGCAGGGGTGCCGTGCTGGTCGTCCTGGCCCAGAACCTGGAGCCCTAAGGACCGGACAGCCCTCATCAGAATTGTCTCCATTGCCTCCACCGAGAGCTTCTCCAGGACGATCACCCGGCACCGGCTCAGGAGAGCGGCGTTGACTTGGAAGGAAGGGTTTTCTGTGGTCGCTCCTATCAGGGTCACTGTCCCGCACTCGACGTGAGGAAGGAAAGTGTCCTGAGCATGGGAGGGAAGCAGAAAAAGCTGATCTCAATCAATGACAACCTGAAACATCCCATGTGAGTAGGCTATGGGGTTTTTTTGTGTCTTGTGGGACTTTGGGTTCTCTGTTGGTATGACAAATAACTGCACTGACATGGCAGTTCATCTGCACAGATATGGAAACTATTTAATTTCATGCACCCAACACTTCAATAATAAATGACTGCACTGAGAATGACCCTACCAGCTGAAAAGAAATAGGGTAAAGAAATCTCCGAATTCTGGGTTTGTGTGACTTTGATCTATTGCACGGCAACACAAGAAATCATGAAATTGCCTTATCAAGTATAACAAATAGTGAGGTTACTCCTACATATGGTTTGAATCAACCTTTAGGGCTGCAATTCCCTGCCTAATTCTGTAGTCAGAAAACTACAGGAAGATTACAGAATAGTAAAATTTAAAAACTGCAACTTGTAGCACAGAATTCAAGCTTTCCATGGCACAACTGAAAAAAACCTTATACCTAGGAAAGGAAAAAGACAAAAAAATTCCAAGTGATAGCTGCAGTGTTATCCTGAACCACTGTGCCATGACTTATTTTTTCTCACACAGAAGAGAGGAGGACAACATAAAAATATCCACCTTTGGTACATTCACATTCCAGACCTTTGTAAAGGTAATACAGAATGCTAGCCCCACAGCTGGAGGCTGAAATGAAGATGTGTGCAGCAAACATTACTAACATGACTTTGCAGAAATAAAATTTCATAAAAATATCATATAAAGGCTGGCACATAAGTAATCTATAACTTAGTCTTTTATTTAAATCTTAAATGTTGGTTGGAAGTTAGGTAAGGTATTTAATTTTATGTTTCTCAAAAATTCATCTACTAAAAGTATTAACATTAAAATCAAAAGCCCAAAGGAAGGTATCACCTTAAGGCAAGGTGGGAGATTTTACAGAAGTGCTGACAAAGGCTCTTTCAAAAAGAGCAGCATAGTACAATACCTGCTGAGATTTATTGAAACGATGGATCTCATCAATAAAGAGAATAGTTTTTCTCTTGAAGAGTCTTTTTTCATTCTGGGCTTGGCTGATGACATCTCGAACATCATTTGTCTTGGCACTTGTGGCCGACAGTGTCACAAACCTCGTGCCATTTTTTTTGCTGCTGTTGGCTATGATGTGTGCCAGTGTAGTCTGAAACAGCAACAGGAGAAAGCTTTGTAAAAATAATTTCAGACTCAGAAAGTACCAATTTAGAGGAAATAGGTAAAGAACAAAGGTATATATTTTGGACATAGGGACAGTGTTGACAGTTTATGCAGTTAAGGCATTTTAGCTCACGTTATTCTAGGGCACACAAGACTTAAAAACTTCCTGCTAGAGGTAGCTGCCAATTCCTCTGCTGCATTTCTAATGCCTGCACTTTTGCAAACCAAACCCAGTGAGCCTCAGTACTGAAAGGACAGCACTGACAGCTGTCTCCTTTGTCACGGAAGAAGAACTCTCTGCCAAATACATTTCTGTCACAGAAGACAGGCTGACTGCAATTCCCTGTGCAGTTATTCTGTGGAGTATGCTAATGGATAAAGAGCTGGACTACCCCAAGACACCTGCCTAAGACTTTACAGTGCAACTGCATGTGAGAAATAAAAAGCTACAGTATTATTAACTAAACCTTTTTTTATTTCAAAAACACAGAAAAATTAAATTAATCAGACAGCGGTTTTTATAAAAGCATGAGAACATTAGTATTAAGAAATGACACGTGTACTTAAGAAAATGTAACTCTTTAGTCAACAGTAATCAAATGCTGGCCCAGGGAAGCAAAAGGCAGCTGACTGAACAAACTGGCTGTTTTCAGTAAGCAGCTATGTTGTTTTTCTGTCCTTATGAACAACCTCTTCATATCCAAATTTTTTTATAGATAATTTCACCTAGCCTTCCCAAAGCACAGAAGCAACCTACACCAACCTCTTGGGTAGATTTACTACACCTGAATATACCACAGACACGATTTTGAGACTTTCTTTAACAACCCTTGGTAAACACAGGTGTATGCCCCAAAGAGAGTGTATCTTTATTTGAAAGTACTGCTAGAGAAAACAGGTGATTCTTCCATCAAGCTCACTATTCTATTAGAGAAGGATCCAAAGGAGACTGAAGACAGGAGAGCAGATGAGGAGTGGGACAGGTGCTGACAAAACCACCTCAGAAGATATTCCAAGAGCTGAGGTTAAAGCAGCAGGTGGTGTCAACCTGATCCTCTCGCAGGGAGGCTGCAGAAACAAGTCCCTACCACTTGGATACCAATGGTGCTCCAGTACCCTGCTCTGTCCTTTTAATGGATCTCCTTGTCCCTGAAACTGCAACCGGCCCAAGTCAGAAAATGGAAGGCTAAGAAGAAGGATGTATTGTTATTTATCCTTGCTTTAGTTTTAGTAAGGGCTTCCTGACTGTCTTCAGAAGTGGTGTCATTTCAGGTCCTGATACAAGACTCACATCCCATGTTAAATCCTTCCTGGAGCTCAATCCCCAAGTTGTATCATTGCAGAGGACTGGAAAGACGCTTGGAAAGTGTTTGCAGCAAAGCCTACTGAAATCAGGAAGATCTGAGAAAATAAACGCATAAGCAAATTCCACCCCCACCCCACAAAAACCAAAAGAAAACTATCTTTGAAACTGAGCTACCAAATTAAAAACAATATTCATGTTTCCTTACAAAGGGCATTGATCCAGAATGTAACTTCAGAGCATATACGCATGCCTTAAAAATCTGTGAAAGCACAGAAACACCCAATACATCAAATCTGAGCATGAAAAAGGAAAAATGTACCTTTTCCCTCTCTAAAAATGGCAGTGGTAAGAGGATGAAGAAAAAAAATTAAGCAGCTAATCTTCTTGTAGCTCCACTTGGACTGGTAGCTCACTGTACCCGGGCTGTCACTCAGAGTTTTTTTATTTACAAGAAAAGCAGTAAGGACTTTGTTTTAAACACAGAAGTCAATATTTCTAACTCTAATTTAGGAAAAAAAAAAATCCAAGATTTGTCTGAAAGTTACTGTTAGACCATGAATCTACTTGAAATCTGCTGCACGGATCTCAGCCAGCAGATACCTCTCCCTCTCTGCCAACTTGTGGGTCACCAAAGGTTGCAATAAGAATAACATACATTGCTTTTCATATGCAATGCTTGACAAGGACAGGCATGTTCACAGCCTCTTCCTTCTGTTCCGCATAATCAATCATTCAGCAAGTCAAACTGCCTATCACACAGATGTAAAACTTTGCTTGGTCCTCTGAAAGATTTACTTCCCATGAGTTCAAGTTTTTTGTGCTGCTTTTTGTCCTACCATCTCAAGCAAAAGTCAGTAACAAGCTACAGTTTTCTCCCTCTTTGTTACTTCAGGTTACAACCTAAGGGAACACATAACCTAGTGCAGAACTCAGCTAAGCAAAGTAGATTAAGTATGAAGGCACCAGCACAGAACAACTGTAACTCATACGCTAGACTCCTAGTTTCCCTCACGGGCAATGTATTTAAGGGACAAGAAGAGAATTAGAAATCTGATATGGAGTAAGGCAGAAGAAAACATGCTGATCATCCTTCATGATCTAAAATAAATTTTGAAGTTTAATTCTTACACTGGAAGACAAATCTTTTAAAATAGTGCCACTGATGTTGCAATTTACTGAGTGTGTCTGAATCAGAACCTGCATAACAGGCACAAAAATGAAATCCAATCAAGTTGATAATGTGCTCCTTTTATTACACAAGTGCTTCTTATTTAGCTCATTTTTTTCCTTATGGGCAGGAGCAGGAATATTGTTTCCCACAAATTAAGAAGAGGAGTGATCCAGTGATCCTGCAAACTAACCTTTTGCTAACATCACTAAAAATTACACCTTACAACGCCCATGGTGTAATATCCTTGCCCCTTCCAGAAACCATTCTTAGTTCTCTTCTACTATGACACCAAACTATTCAAACTAATACCTATTATCTCAGCTTTTATGGTGAATATTGTGAGACCTTACTGACCTACCTGTGTAGACAAGCCAAAGCAGTGACATCATAAAAAGTTGTTCTGAAACAGAAACATATTCACCAAGAAACTTCTGAACCATTATTCACCAGTGAATAACACTTAACTTCAGTCTTTGGTCGTCTATTTCCAGACCCATTACACAGAGAACAAACACTTAATTACTGAAACTCTCCTTCACCATCCTGTAGCTACTGCTTTGTGTCAGCCCAAATGAGAATATCCTTTCCCAGAGGCTGAAACTGTCTCAGATTTAGGAACAACCAGCAACCAACCAACCAAAAAATAACCCAACAAGCTCACTCTCAGCAACTATGCTACCTGTTCTTCCAGGCTTTGATGCAAGTTATGGATGAAACAAAAGCAACCCACAGAGCACGCTTGGCTCCACACACCTCCTGCTGTCAGAGCAGAAAAGTCAATCAGATTCGCTGTTTGGTAAGCTGGGTGTTTGTACAAGGAGACAAGAATTTTCTGCATATGCAGAAGTTTCCTTGACTGGGCAACACTCTAAGTATGAACTATTTCCCATCTCTCTGCACTGCCACTAGTCAATGCTACCTCACATCCATGGCTGGAAGAAAACAGTAAAAAGCTCCTACAAGTTAAGCCAGTCTTATGTTCAATGACTACATTAGCTGCCCAGAAGCAAGACGGTCTTTTTGATATGTGCAGCCCTGTACCAGGCCACTAAACCATGCTCACCACATTAGCTCATCAAAGCACCTTACAGGAATGAAGAGTGGTACTGCCTAGCTCACTTCAGAAAGTGGAACTGGAAAAAAACTGGGAAGGGATTAACCATACAGGGTTAGATCATATGAAGAATACTGTGAAACCCTAAGGTCCTTCACATATACACAGTTCTCCCAGAAAGTCTGGAAGGCTGTAGGCTCTGCCAAGCCACGTTTAGGTAATCAAAGCAGATCTGGCACAGACTGGCACAAGTGCAGCACAGCATGGATTATTCCTGAGCAGGGATAATCTAGCTGGCATGTAGGCTTCCCCAACAAGTGATTTTGCTGGTTTGTTCCAGAGCAAACCGGAGTGTAAATTATGTTTATGGCAGGGATGACAAGAGACTGATAAGCCTAGTGCAAAATACAACAGGCTAGTTACACCTACAGACTTGTAGGGTCTAAGCTGTGTTATCAGAGTGCTGAACTAGAACCTTGATTTTCTTTGCTGCTGTTTGACAATGACTTTCCGGCTATTTTTTGCTCTTCCTTTATTCTGTCCAGGTTTTCCAAATCTTTGTTTACATGATGTTGCCATCAATGGCCTCCCCTCACCGTCAACCCTGCCTTTGCTGGCAGCAGGGCTATGCTGGGGTTGCCAAGCAATCAGGAAAGGCCGTGCTCTGTTTCATGCTCTGTGCCTCAAGGGAGACACCAACAGCATCCTTGGATGCCACATAGGGCAGCAGTTCTCTGTGCCACACTGCGTCATAGGAGATAAGCCAGGCAGTGTCTAAAGGAAATTGGCAGCACAGCAGGTGAACATGGCCTGGGGACACTGTCTATACAGATAAACACAATCAAAAGCAGCAGCAGTTGGCATTTATATAAGGGCAGATGCTATTCTTACCCATCTTGTTTGGTTCCTCAAACCTCAAATAGGCCACTGAGATACTACTGGAGGAGTAAGTGTCACTGAACAAGAGACATAGCATGTGCTTCACAGTACTTCCAGAATCCAAGCCCAACCAAACATAAACAGAGGCAAGGTCATTGCATAATGTTTGCTCAAGTGGAGCTGCATCTCCATTTGCTGTATCCTGATTTGTGTACTGGCACTCCAACTCTTTTATGGATACAACTGTATTTTCTCTTCCAGTGTTTTCTTCCTAGAGAGCTACCCCAAGTTAGTCCTGATTTAGACTGGCATAAGCAAAACCAAGCACGCTGCATTACAACACTGCTCCCAGGCATCTGCAAAGACAAACCCGTTTTTCAGGGCTGTCCTGGACTTTCAGTTTACACTACTGTAAATGACATGATGGATTTTCAGTTTAAAATTTCATGCTAAATGACTGAAAGAACTCATTACTTTAAACCATTCAAATCAGGCCCCAAGCTGTATGAATAAGACAAAATACACTCAAGCAATCAAACAGCCTGTTAAGTAACCACTTGAATTAGCAAAATAGAAAGCACTGGAGGAAAGGGATGATAAATATGTGGGCACCAAAACAGGTGTTGGACTTGCTCTCTGTGTTTCAATGTGTCATTTATTGAATGCAAACAAAGGAAAGAAATACAAGAGAGTTCTAGAAATAAAATATAATGCCAGAGAAGATTTGATAGAAACTTCAAAGATCACTTACAGGGGTTTTTAACATTTTGCACTCATACCAACATTGTATATTTCATCTTATTACTGGAGTGCAGACAGGAACCTCCGAAAATCATGCATAAATGCTCTTTGTCTTATCTTCTATAAGGAGTGGGTTCATGCCACTTGCTACCTATTTTTTTCTTGTTTAGCAGCAGACATAAGAGGGAATGTTTACTGCATTTAAATACAGAATGTTCAGGTTTATAAGGCTTAAACTTCATCTGTGGCAGCAAAATTATTCGGTGCTCAAGTTACGCTGTGTCCCCCCGCTAACTCTTTACTAAAATTGGTGCCCCAATGGCAGACACGCAAAAATCTAAATCCCTGTATTAAGGTGCCATAAATCACAGTACAGCTTACTCACATTACACTCGGATTGATACAGGCCTTTAAAAATTTGCATAGTCAGGATGAACAAGCTAACTGTTCCTAAGTCAATAACCACGGCATCTCTTCAAGGCAATGTTTCTTCTGGCCTGAGTTTGGTCAGCTTCTTACAAGAAGAAAATAGGCTCTTGTGTTCAGCACTTCAGAGTGGCAAAAAGTGAAAACAAAAAGTCAAAGTCTTTTCACCCAGAGCGACTTGGCTTCCTAAGAAATTAGGATAATAGATTCAAGGTACAAAGATCATGTTCCCTTAAAGTAAGAAGACTCAGAACATATGGAAACTCAAGAGGATCACAACAGAAATACCCCAATTTTGTCTTTTCAATTTTGAGGGTATTTCCTTGAATATTCAAGCACAGCCAAAATAGATTTGGGCAGAGCAGTTACACAGCACACATATTTTTACTCCAGTACCTACTTTATCATTCTCATGATAAAAATTCTCCAAAAATACTCGACCTACAATATGAAATATTGCATTTTTAGCACTTGAACAGGCAAGATTACTTTCTTCCTGCTTAGAAAAAGTCTGTAGAACTACTATTTTTCATAAAGCTCCAGACTGAAAAATAATATATAGACTGATTTGAAGTTTGGCCCTGATGATTTATTCCATGTTCAGTTTTTTTGTTTTTTCATTTTTTTTTTTACTTAGTCCTGCTCTACCCTTTTCAACAGTATCAGTTAGCATGGCATTTGGCTGTAGAAATGGAAGAAGGCATAGATGGGCTGCACCAACCAGATTCCATGGGTAGCAAGAGCCTGCAAAGGTTTAAGAAATGTATGACCATCTTACACAGCACTTCTGAATTTAGACCAACATATCTAATTATGCTGCTATTTTAGCTCTTTGATGGCAGAGCTTAGCATATGGCCTAGTTACATATGAAACTACATAACACGGTTATTTCTCAGTATTTTTCCTGCTGAAAATGACTGTACTTAATGGAAGAAGTTTTTGCTGATCAGACCAACCAAATCCTGAGGCAGTGAGAATACTTACTTCTCTTCCACAGGATCTCTCAAGTTTTCAAGCACTAAGTTGCCTTCTCATGAGATGTTTTCTTAGATACATATACGTACAACTCAACCTGCAAGTGAGCAGGATACGCAGGCAAGAACAGACCTCCTTTTCCATCTTTAGGCGGGCTACTTTGCTTGCATGTTAAATCAGTTAGGAGGGGAATTTTATAAGGACATATCCAAGAAAAGAATAGAACTTTCAGATATTTGACTCAGACAGACAGTATGATTTATAGGAAAGAAGGCTTGAGACAAAACTATACTCTAGCACTACCCTAAGAATATTGATAAACGTAGGTGAAGGGACAAAGTTTAACTTTTTGCAGAAGGAATTTCTGGTTCAGCCAATAATGGATGTTTTATCAGGAGTCAGCTGAAAGCACATAGACTCAAAACTCTGCTGAGAAGGAAATAATCTAGAAAGCAGATGAGTTACCCAACAGTGTAAGTACTCAGTGAGTAAAAATATAATAGATAAGTTGTGGAACTGCTGTTTGATGGGTCAAAAGGCACAGAAATTATGCAAGTCAGACAACTGAAGAGCAACAGAATTTAAACTTTGAAAATAAAGCTTACTAAATACAATTCTGCGTAAAGCATGTGGGTGAGGAGGATGGGTCATACAAGAGGAGAATGAAAGCTGTGATATTACAGGCATAAAACAGATCACCCACTTCTCTTAAGACACTTTCAGTACCACAGAAGGTTCCTAAAGAAGACCTGGAACACAAATGTTAAGCTGTCACAAGCTCATGTTTTTCATGAGCACTTCCATGGTCAAAGCCAAGTGCATTCACTGGATCACAACCCAAAGGCCACTGAAGCCAGTGCCAGTTTGCAGAGCCTTTCCTTTGCTACCACTGTACTTGTACAGCTTTTTTTTTTTCCTGAGCAAAAAGGGCTTCAAGAAAGAGCAAGCACATACTGTTGACAGAGAAAACAAGAAATAAAAGGCAGAGGACCACAAAAAAGATACAAGCAAGCCCCTGAATGTGTTACTCATTCAGCAAGGAGAATTCTCATTTATTAAAGAACCAAATTCCACTTCTCTCTCTGCCATCTTACTTCAGTCAATCCATTTCCCCTATAATCAGTTTTCAGAAACAGTCCTTCTTTACCCCCTCTGTTCTGATTTCTTGTCTTGTACAGCTACTTTGTTATTTTAAAGTGGCAATTATTGAAGTTCACTATTTGGTTTGCTTGAGGTGTATGATACCTACCCTAAAAAACCTGCTGCATCATTTCTAATGGTATTCATCTAACACCTGCTCCTTATTTACTGTGATTAATGAGCATTATTATTCAAACACCACACATAGCAAATCTTTTTTATTTTCAATTATGTATATTGACAAGAGCAAGCTGCTGCTCTCTCCTTAACTTCTCTGCTAAGCATTAGCTACTTCTATCCCTGATTTCTCAAACATACTCTCACACAGCCAACACACTAAATTTTATATATATATATAAGTAATACATGAAACTAAATGCTAATGCTGTGAACACATTAGACTGACAGAGAAAACTGTATTTTGCTTGCTCTGCCACACCACAGATCTGAAATATGTGGAACAACACGACAAAATAAGGCAAGATTTTAAGGACTGCTCAACCACACCTGAGGCATTCCTTTGATCCTTCCCTCACAACTGTGAATCGCTTCACTATGCTAAAGGGTTTTTTGGGATTCACGATGGCTCCTGGTATGTTAAAGGAGCCAGAACATGAAGATGCAGTGGTCAGATCCTGCAAAGACCCACCAGCCTAAAAGTGGTTGAAAGTGGATGAGTGCCTAACTATAAGGCTACCTCCCTTCCATACCAGTGCTGCCTTCTCTCAGGGGCAAGAATTCATAGGCTAAAGCAAACGTAGCACTCACAAACTCTGCTGTATTAATCTGCTGGTATCTCACCTAGTTTCCTAGACCTATTTAGAGATTCTGTGTTGTTGCTGTTTTTCAGCTTCTCAGCCATTAACTAAACCACGGCTTATGTGTTAGGTTCGAACTCTGGAGTTATAAAATCAGAATTATCTGAAAGCAAGAGAGGCCTTGTGTAACCAATGTGCAAATTGCATGGAGTGGGGCTGATGGGGATGGACCAATTCTGTTTTATTCATGAGGCAGGTTGTGTTTTATGTAATCTTAAGTGAAAACTAGAGGACATCAGCTAACATAAGGAAACTACAAAAGAAACCAAGAAGACAAAAGGGCGAAGAAAAGAGAGAATCCGAAAATTGATAGGTTTTACGCGCACCGGCCTCAAGAGCCACGTGAAGCAGCGCCGGCCCGACCCCGCGGGCAGTGAGCGGCGCTGGGCGCTCGCCGCCCGCACTCACCTTCCCGCAGCCCGGCGGCCCCCAGAGGATGAGCGAGGGGATTTCGTGGGACTCCAGCAGGGACCGCAGCAGCGTCTGCGCTCCCAGCACTCGCTCCTGCCCCACGTAGTCTCCCAGCGTGTCGGGCCNCGGCGGCGAGGCGCGGCCGCTTGCTGGGGGGCTCGGCCTCGGCCCCGCCGGCCTGCAGGCAGCCGTCCAGGTGCGGGTTGATGTCGGCGCCCGGCAGCTCCCGCAGGCACACGGGGCACTGCACCAGCCGCTCCTCCTCGGCGCCTTCCGTCGGCTCCATGGGTTCCCGCGGCCGGGACAGGAAGCGGCGGCGCCCGCAGCCCTTCGGGAGCTGTAGTCCGCCCGGACCCGCTTCCCGCCCCGGCAGCCAGGCTTTCCTGCCCCTGAGGCCGTGCTGAGCGACATCGCCAAGGTCTCTGGACTCGGGGCCCACTTGGTTTTTCATTGAAATATGTGAAAACCTCATTCTCTGTATAAAAAAAAATCAATAAATTACTATTTTTATTTTTAATTTCGGTTCAAAACCGAACTCTTGTATAATGCAGGATGCAGGGTAGGTTGTATTCAAAGATGGGCACAGCAAGCGGTACCATTCGCATCCTAATTTACGACCCGAACTTGACCCATTGGTAATTCTTTCCACATTACATCTTGTTTTCTTTCCTAAAGTATAGGTTTAGGTTTAATTATACACCGTGACATAATAGTTCCCAGCTTGTAAAATTCAGGTCAGTCTAATGTCAGCTGTAATAGAAGGTAAACAAGTCTGACTCCTGGCTAACAGTACCCCCAGGCTCAACATTTGAAAATGGCTGGTTAGAAAGTGGCCAACAGGTCAAAAAGAAAACTTTTGTTTGAACTGATGATGGAGACCAAAGGACTGAGTTGGAAGCAAAGTGCTTTACAGCCCATCATGTAAACCTAGTTACGACTGAAGGGATTACAATCTAAACCCAGATGTTGAAAGTGTTGTGGGTTCTACTTTTCGGCTAATACCTATTTTGCCTTCCCATTTCTATTCCTCATCAGTTTTAAAAACCTTTACTATAGTGTTTATCTTAGTTTTCTAATGCAAATATATTGATTTGCTGCTATAGGGCAGAAAAAGTAGCAGGACCATAGGTATGCACTGTGCTTACAGCTAAGCAGTGCTTTTATTACGTGTGTGGTCTCCGACTGTGTAAGTGAAGATGTGGGTCATGAAGCAAGATATTTTTCTTGAAGTGAGCAATTTGCTTGCTGAAGATGACCCAGCAACTAGAAGAAAGTATCTCCCAGGCCAGAGCTGGAAATGTAAATGACTGGGAGAAGGTTTTAAGCCTCCTTGGGGGGAAATGGAGCTTCACACCCTGTGAAGGTCATAATTGCCCATTGCTTAGTGGCATGTGACCAGGGTGAGATTTCTTCTCTGGGACTTCGGAGGAGGCACTTGCAAAAGAATTTCACTTTCCATTGTTCAGCTTTGTGTTTCAAGGATGTATTAAGATAATAATAGTGGAGAGGACAATCACGTTTGGAGTCAATCCTAGTCTCTGCTTGGTAACAGAGCCCAGTAAGACATTTGAGCTTGCCATCCCATTAATATTTTCCCAGATAACTAACTCACTGGTCAGCTTGAAGAAACATGTCCTTTAATTAGGACATGTCATTCTGATTAGATGGATGGCCACATTTGGTGATCAAAGCATAGAGGATGATGTGAAGAGCTATGGAGAGCCTGAATCAGCTTTCCTTGGTGGCAGTCCTGTCAGGTCACAAGGTCGTCACAGCCAGGTCATTCTAAATCACTGTGGGATTTGAGTAGCTGCAGACATGGAGGTAGCATCTGGAAATATCTCCTGTTTTTTTCTGACAGGTTTCAGTTATGTCTTATCCTCCCTTGTAGTGAAGTAGGTCAAATGATCCGTAAAACAATGGCTTGAAGGTCAGACTGAGCTGTTGGGTATTTCACCTGCAATTGTCAAAACCTTTAAGAAAATTCATGAATCTGCTTTTGAGAAATGGGGGAAGAAAATCTCAAAAAGTGTTTTTTCGTCGGATGGTGACCGAGAGGGAGGGATGTCAGAGATTTGAAAGTTAGTGAGAGATATTAGAAGCAGCAGACTGGACATTTTTATGGACTGGATGCACGACTTCTTCGGATGATGAATGCTTTACAGGCCCATGATGGTGTGCATGCACCTCCCATATTAACAGCATAATCTACAACAACATGGAAGCAGGAATCTCTCTGGAAGGCTCATTTGAAAACTACAAGCTTACATGGTTGTTTGCTGTCCATCATCTTTAAATGTCACCACTATCCAACCATCTCCTCCTGTGTGGTGTGTCACATGTGGCATCTTTCACATCTGGGAAGCTTGGATGGCTAAGTGTGGGCAGAGCAGTTACTTGGTACAGGTACACAATTAATCTGCTGCATGTGCACAGATGTGGGGTCAAAACACTGAGGAACATTTTCTGTTGGAAGGTGTTTGGGTAAAAATAACTGATTTAACTGGGTTTTTGGTTGTACACTGAAAGCTGTTTCTCTGTGCTGCCAGTGACTGTAAGGCTGTATAAAAGTTCTTAATTACACCATATAATTTATGGTATTTATGTAAGCTGAATTGAAAACTATGAGCTGTGTAATGAGATTCAGCTTTCTAGAGCTAAGGCATTAGCACTGTTCTTTTGCAGCTGGGTTTCCAGTACAGTGAAGAAAAGGTTGCAATAACAGCAATAGTAATGTTTTGGTCCTCTATTTCCTGGGTGTAGAAAGAGATGCTAAGTGAAATTTTAGAGGAGTTTCTCTTACTCTTTAAAAATATTGGTTGTTCAGAAGGACATATATTCCGAGAGTAGCCAAATGATTACTTCAGGTGGGAATACATGACCTTGCTGTGGAATAAAAGCCTTCTACAAGAGAAGGGTTGACTTGCAGTGGCCTTCCAACCAGTCCTACCATTAGACAAGCTTTGATGGTCCTATATCCTCTACTTGCCAGGCACATCACAAGGGCCTGCAGTAGAGAAGAACCCAGCTGAGGACTATGCTCTTCTGCAGCCTTCAACAGAGGGCCAAAAATTCCTGCTATTTTGGCAACTACTTACTTTTGTGGTACAGGATCGTGGGAAGAGAGAGAAAATTACTGTCTTCATGCCTGTAGTACTTTGTTTAGTATCTAAAATCTTTTTGGACTTAATAGCAGGGTCCTTGCATATCAACTTGCTGGAACTGCAACAGAAAAGAGAACACATTGAGCGGCAGGGAACCACTGAGATGGCTAAAATGTGCTCCGTAAGCAAGGTCTGCAGCAACAGTAGGATTGATTTCATGAAGCTAAATAATTTCTATGAACAAATTAAATGGTATTGGTCTTGTAGCCTTCTTGAGTCAGAACAGTCTCTGTGAACAGGCAGTGCTGTATACTCTGTGTATTGGTTCAGCAAGTATAAGAAGAGAGAGTTGAAATATAAAGTGTTGAAACACAGTAACTTTATAAACCAAAATGCATGAACAACATTTATAACACAAAATTAATGAATAACACTAATGCATGAATAACACTTCTTATTTGTCTTTCTTTTGTACAGCCAAGAAAGAGGAGAAATCAGAAGTTACGAGTGTTCACTGGTTTATGAATCTAAGGTGGAGAGAACACACAGTAAATTAACTGGACATAGTATGAAGCTACTTAAGATTAACAGTCTGGAAGAGATAAATACACGATTCAGCACAAGCAGACTAGAAAAAACAGCCTTTTTTCAGAGTGTGGAGAAAATGAAGATGACTAGAAGCTTTCAGGGAGAAAAATTCAGTGAATCTCATCCTGGAACAGAAGATAAAAAGGTAACTAACTAACTGCATAATTAATTTTGTTTTTCCAGAAGCATTTCCTCTTCCTTTTTTTAGCTATTTAAGGAGTTTACTTTGTGTATTTCCCAGTAGACTTGAATTTTTCATTATCATCTGTGAAAATGTATTGCAGCTGTGAGAGACTGTTAAGATCTGATTATTGAGAGATGCCTCTGCCCAAATTAAGGTGAAAATGGCAAATTCAATAGTATGGATTTTATTTAATAATGAATTTGAGGTAGAGAGATAGAAATGGAAAAGAGGAAGGAGAGAGAGAGAGGCTGAGTAGAAGCTAGTCACCATTTGTGGATCAAATGATATCCCATTTGTCCTTTTTCACCCATGGCTTCTCAGTGATGGAGATCCTGAGGTCATTCAAAACTTTTCACTATTTATGTATCTTAGCAGAGAAAGGAATTAATGTTCATTGGCTTNATAGTATGGATTTTATTTAATAATGAATTTGAGGTAGAGAGATAGAAATGGAAAAGAGGAAGGAGAGAGAGAGAGGCTGAGTAGAAGCTAGTCACCATTTGTGGATCAAATGATATCCCATTTGTCCTTTTTCACCCATGGCTTCTCAGTGATGGAGATCCTGAGGTCATTCAAAACTTTTCACTATTTATGTATCTTAGCAGAGAAAGGAATTAATGTTCATTGGCTTCACAGTTCTCTTATTCTATTGTTTAAATGATTGCCTCCCTTTTAATATTAATTAGTGCTCATGCTCCAAGTAGTATTTCTTTTGGGTTGGTGGGTTTCTTGAATTGTGGGTGGTTTCAATCTCCCCCTGCAGGAATTAGTTTTTAATTAGTCAGAGCTGATTCAACACAGTTGCTGAGTTGACTTTCCTTGTGGCCCATAAATTCTGCATTCGTTGTGTCTATTTTCTGTGAAACATTCTTCTCCCCAAGCTTTGTTAACCTCCTCCTCAGTCTGAGATAATACTTGGACAATATTATTGTTATCTTATTTCAGGTTCTTGTCACTCACCCTTGAGGGTGGGCTTTGGTGGTGGCATATGCCATCTGTCCCATAACTTGGTGTGATCTTTGACTGGTGATATGTGTACAAACAGTTGCTTCTTTACACAGTTTGCCACACTGGGAATTTTAGTCTGGATGAATTATCAAGTATGTGCTAACCAGATCTCGCCTCCACCAGGTCTGGAGTTAGTACAACATTGTTGCTCTGTTTTGTGCTTATCTTAACTCTTTAATCTGTTGAGTCACTTTTGTTCACAATTATTCCAGTCTTCAGGAAGATACTACAATTTTTACTTTGTAGACATAGAAAAATAACTTTATGTTGAAACAAACAAATCATATCTCATATTAGTAGGACGTGTTTATTTTAGAGTTTCATTTTGTGCTACAGTGAAAATGAGAATTTTAAAAAAACGCACTATTGGATGGTTGGGGTTTACTGGCTCTTTCAAGAGAGTATACTTCCAGTGTGAAAATAAAAATTTGCATGAGTGAAACAGCAAAAACTGCTGTTTCTGCCATGTAGCTCTTCCTGTGATCCTAAAGATCAGCAAAAGCACTGAGAGCTGCTTTGCCTGTGTTAATGTATCTTAGCTTGATGCTGAATTGCAGGTAGTAACTGGAGGTGGTGGGATTTTTTGCCAGTTTGTGCTGCAGAGTCTCTTAATTCATTGTCTTGATGTTTGCTTCTTTAGTCTAATGCTTGGAACTGGCCCTTTCTTAAGAGTGCCGTAAAAAAGGGTAGGGAAGTTTTGGTGGTGCAGTAGAGGAGAAAGGAATACGTTTAGAAGATGAACAGCTGGTGGCTAGTTGCAAGCTGGAGAAATAGTTCTGTATTCCCATTTTAGCTCATCAGTCTCCTGGGAGCAAGACTTCAAAGGTGAAAGACAATCTAACTGAACTCTGGTAATATACCCCACCAGAGTGAGCTTTCCAGACACATAAACATTAGTTATATTTCTCCTAAGCTTTTATAACTTCAGTGTTTTGGTTTGTTTGTTTTGGGGTTGTTTTTGTGTTTTTTTTTATTTTAGGAATTTCTCAATGGGATAAAAAATTGAGCCCTAACTGTCTGTTAATATTGATAAAGGGAAAACCAAGACCTTCCTTTAAAAGGTCTTTGTGTGGTCTGCTGGCCTGAGTTTTAGTATATTGATCATGAAAGGATAGAAAGAAGAAAGTGTTAGCAGGAAATATGGTAAACCTTTCCCAGATATATGTGCTTGTGCATGTAATTTCTGTGGATGAAAGTGAAAGCATTTGCAAAACATCCATTCACTTAAATGGGAGTGTGTTGGAGCTCAAGAGAATTAATAGAAGACAGTGGTCAAGTCTGTACTTTGTGGAGAAAATAATTCTGTATGAAAGTATCTAATTATAATTAAAGAAGAAAATTATCCACTTCCTCAAAACAACTATTTTTCCAGATTTTTTTTTTTTTTTAATTAAAAGAGGCAACCAGAATTTTCATCTTTTGGTACAGTATATTTTTGTGAAAAAATCCTAATCTCAAACACAATTTAGTAGTAAGAGTAATAACAATAACAACAACAATAATAATAATTTCATAGCTCGTAAAAGACTTCTATGGAAAGCAAACCCTCAGTCGTTGACCATCAATGATGAGTGGTTGGGGCTGTGGAGAAGTTGTGCTGTCGGTGCCCCCTAGATGGCACCCTTTGCCACTCCAGGTCTCCATCCTCCACTTCCCTCTTGGACGGGATGGCAAAACAGCTCCTGACAAAACTGCTCCTTACGTGTTTTACGTGTGCTTTGGTTAGAATGCCTTCTGGTCCCCCATTCGTACTGTTGGCAGCACACGTCTTTGTATCTTGGCTAGGTTCTGTCTTCGGTGAACGTGAAGTTTTGCTTCAGGTTATATGTTAGCAAGCAAGAGACATTTTGTTTTCATGTGTGAGAACCAAATTAAAAGAAGACTAAAAATCCAGACCTGTCCTTAACCCATTGCACTGAATAGACACACAGAGGTATCTGAAGGTGCTGGTCCAAGGGAGGGGGTGGTGCAGGGTAGGAACAAGCAGGTGTGAGAAGGTGGAATAATTCCTTTTGACAACAGCACCAGCTTATGCAAATGTAAATTGATTGTGAAACTGCCACACAAGTGACCCATCTGCCTTAGATCCCAAAGAGCTCCATGTTTTACACCTGGACTGCTTTTGATGGCCCAGCCACAGCTGTGCACTGTTGGTCATCACACCTGCTGTCTCTCTCCTCTGGCTCTTATTTGGGTAATATTTGGTGTCAGAATGCTATTCAAATTGTTTGATCTTGAATTGCTGTCTGCAAAAAGTGGTCATGAAATTATTGTTCAGTGTGGGTGGGTTAACTGGGTAAAGAGGAGCCTGGGAGGTTCTATGGTTCTGAACATCACTAAAATGAAACAACCATGTTGCACTCAGGTGAATCATGGAGCTGTGGTTTAAACACAAGTCACTGACCCTGGAGAAGATAATTTTAACAGCATTGTCTATGGAAAGCTATCCTTTTGCTGATATTCTGAAAACAGTTTAAGGACTAATTTATAAACATTTAGTTCAGCTAGAGCTATTGGATACCCTCGGTATTTGGCATTCAGTTAAGCTAGGCCCGGGGATGGCTAATTGTCCTCTAATTCCCTGTGTCCTTTGAGCCTTCTTTCACCTCCTTCAACACCACCACCACCATTTTTCTCGCAGTTACTTTCCTTGCAGGTTCTGTTTTGGAAATTACTGTGGTAGTAACGATACTTTTACAAATTCCTTTTTCCAGGGGAGGCCAGAGTTTTGGCAATATTTTGTACAGAGAAAAAATAATCACTGTCACACAATTAACTCCAAATAAATCTCCTCTGGTTCCTAACTCTGTTCAAGATATTGAGCTATATATTTTGACAGAAACCTGTTTCTGGTTTTACAGTTTTAGTAAGGATGGCTTTTTAACAAAGCCCGTAAGTACATTCGGAGTAAAACTTCTTAACTAATGAAGAAGAGATCAAAACCCTGAAGGCTTTCTTTAGCCTTGAAATTGAAGCACCATATCTAAAGCTGGCCTTGGTATGGTCAGGAAATTGGAAATGGACTTCAGCCAAGTTTGGGTCCATTTTGTTTTACCAAGCGCCTTTTCAGCTTGCTTGGAATGCTGTCATGAGATACCGTGCTGCCAACCCCAGCCTGGTGCAGCTTTACAGATATCCTTTTTGTGGTGCCCTCTTCACGTTCTGAGTTCATGGCACTCTCTTCTCCTGTGGCAAAGTGTGTGTGATTCTATGACTTCAGGTAGTTTCCTTTTTCTTAATGATCCCGGCTCCCATGCCTGTGAGAATATTTTCCTGTCCTTCTTAGAAAGAAAGAAGGGAATATCAACATTTCCTGAGTGAAAAAATCCCATCACTACACTGACCCTTCCCAACATAACAGCCACTATAAACTATAAGGTGGCTTGAGCACTCTGGAGTCACAGAAGTCAGAAGCTGAGTAAGGAAAGGACAACAGTCATTAAAAATTTTTAGTCTCATGATTTTTTTCCAAATGATGTCATGACATTTGTAAGTTGATTTGTGATTTTTAGCACTTGAGATTTCTGGGTTTCATATTCTTTTCTTATTTACCTCTGATCAGGTAAATACCCAAGCAGAGAACAAATGACATAATTTCTTCTTACTTCTTCAGCAACTCTTAGTGCACTGTAATTATGGGCAGCTGTTGCATGGAAGATGTATGATCCTTATATATATGTATTCCTTTCATAAATATAGACCTGAGTAATGGCTCTTCACAATCCTTACATGTATCCTTATATCCTTATTTATTAGACAATAAATCACAACATGCTTTGTCCCTCAGATTTACATTTTTTGGTCTCTAGAAATAAATCTCCCTGGGCTTACAATGGAGCTGGTAGCAGCTGGTAGTAACTTTTTTTGTTAAAGTAACTTACCATTTCCAGTTTTAATACCTTGTTTTTAGTTGTTTAGGAATTTCCCAGTTTTTTTCTGCTCAAGCAAATGTTTTCCATGCAGAATTTTTGTCGCATTGAATTTCTTGGGAAAATTCAACTAAACCAGTCTATCTGCTTCTGGGAATTTTACAGGAAAGTAGATACTTTTATGATAATATTGAGTGTTTCACATCCATGTCATTGAAATAATTTGGCACCTTCCATCCTTTGGATCAAGGAATTGATGGTCGGCAGGTGAGCAGATGCTGGATACGAAAGAGCAGACAGCTAGGACTCCCTTTCTGCACAGTGCTGGTTTGGATACAGGAGCGATGGAGAAACACTGCAAGCACAGGAACAGAAGGGATTGAAGACAGTAAAACTATGGCATTTCAAACTGACCTTTCTATGCACATGCGCCGTGACGCGTGTTAGGTTATTGCCTTGAATATTTTTTTTTCCATTTCTTGCCTATTAAAAGGAAAAAATAAGATTATCAATAGCCTGAAATGTTAACTGCGAGCAGATTGTGCTAACAGTTTGATTTCATTGGAGAAGTTCTGGAATGTCAGAGTAATTGCCTTCAAGTACGTACAACACACATCCCTGTAGATCCCTGCACCTGTTTCATGCTTGTCAGTGATCCATCACTTCTTTTCCTTATAGGTTCAGGGAATGCGTTGAAGTGCGAGATGGGATCCTGCGGCGTGTCCGAGCCTTGTCTAGCTAGGTGGTACTCACAGAGCAGGGGAGGGTTTTGAGGGTGCCTGCCAAATCTGCCTGCATCTGCTAGAGCAGGAGAACCAAGTTAATCAGATGATTAAAATTAAAGGGATGGATCTAATCCTGCAAAGAAATGCTGCCTGGATTGTAGATAATTTCTGCCTTTTGGCTTCATATCTCTGGCACACCTTGTGGACTGTGTTAAGCTGTGGAAGAAAGAAAGGGATCCCTGCACCTGGAAATGCACAGGTAGTAGATATACTTTTAATAAATTAGATAAATTTCACTGCTCAGTCTGTATATTGTTTAACTGGATGAATTGTTTAACTGGATGTGTTCTATGTAGCCAGTTAAACCTATTTGTTTTTTCCTGGAGCGGCATTTAGTTCTCTCTTTCATAGTGGCAGTATCTAGGTCTGCCGGGCAGTAAATCCTAGGCTGATGATGTGCTTTGCAGGAAGGTGCATCTCTTCCCTTGCAGTCGGAGGGCTTTGTCTTGCCATTAAAACATCCTCTAGTGACCTCTACTGGGTGCAGCACAAGGGAGTGCCTCAAGGTTACGGTGCGTGGCCATGGTGGGAGCAAGGTTGCCAGCCCTTCTTCCTGTGGGACTCAGAGATCCCTCTTAAGCCCCTTATTTTCCTGTTTTTGTCAAGTGAATGTAGCGTTATCTCCCCAAAGAATTAGCATCACTTATTATTACATCATGTTGCAAAGGTAGTATGCATGTTTGCTGTGGTTTCCCAGAAAGTAATGCAGGGATGACCCATCATGTGGTAACTGAGAATTTTTAGAATTCCTAACAAGAAACATTACTTAAACAAAAGAAATAGATGAGTTTAGAAAGGTAAAAAAAAAGACACTTTTTCCCTAAAGTATCTCCAAGGATGTAGATTCCCAAAATGCTTCTGATTTTAATTAGTTTGCTACAAATGACATTTTTCTTTCTTTCTGTGAAGAGAGCCACTTGTAGAATCTCAAAAGTGATTTCATGACAAAGGTTTGAGGTCTGAAAAATCTGCAACTTTACACTTATATATTCTTCTAGTGCTATCAGCCAAAAGAGTCATGACCTATTGTGTGAATTTATAGCAGAATTTTTCACAAATAGTGTAGGGACCCCACAGGATAGTGATAAGGAGAAGAATTGAAATATTGCTCCACATATCAGCAATCAAGATTTATAAGATTCACAAGGAAATCACCTGGCAAATAAAAAAAAAATCAAAGCTGTTGTTGGTAGTTTGCATTTTGTCTGAAACTGTTCCTGCACTCGCACCTGAGCATGAAAAGGACCCGCTCTTTTCTTTATGCCTAGCTCATTAAGATTTTGCATTTTCTCTTGAGTGAATTGTAATTTGAAATGAAAAAGAAATTAATTTCATACTAATTTCCTTCTTGTTAATATTCTTCCATTTGTATTGCACTTCTACTGTTTTGCTACAGTCAATTTATTTGCCAGATTTTAAGACTTAAGGCCATCAGAATACATGGGATTTGGTAGCAAGAGAATTGTATCCATTGCATTGTGAAGAAAACAGATTTTAAAATACCCTGTATTAAGACTACCAGAGATTGTTTTCTAGTCCTTATCAGCACGAAAGTATTTTTTACTAAATTTGGCACAAGTCAGAGCTCTTTGCCAGTTCTGTTGCACATCATGAACCCACTTTTGAAACTCAGAGTGGCAATATCTGTCAGACTTTTCTTTCAGGTGTTTTTTGTTTATTTTTTTTTTCATTGCTCTGTGTGTGTTAAATTTGTTCTTTTGAGTTAAAAGGTCCTTCATGAAGTGCTAGTTTCTGAGGCTGTCTCCTAAGTCCTCATACATTGAAAGGTGGCCTGGACTCACAAGTATTCCAAGGGCAGGGCAAGTGTCCTTTCCAGGAACAAGCAGTAGGGCTGTGCTCATGCAGGGACTCCTGGGTAATTGGAATCCTTAGCTTTGGGAGGAAATGAGCCAACAGCTGCCTGAAACCAAGATTGTTGTGTCATCTCAGGCCCCCATGGCATGTCCACTCCCTCTTCCTTTCTGGAGAAGCATTGTTGTCAGCTGCAAGAAAACAGTTCCTAGAGCTCCCTTGTCCCTGTGCATGCTGATAAGTGTCCCGTGGCTCTCAGACCTCTGAAGGTTTGGATTGCTGTGATGAGAAAGGCTGGTGATCTTCACCAGCATTCTTATTTTGAGAATGGTTCTTCCCTGAACTCCCAAAGTGAGGAAGAATGGGGATTGGATCGAATGAGCTTTTTGGGTCTTGCTCATTTTTCTGTGGCTCTGGTGAAAATATGAGTTTGGCTTCCTAAGAGAGTTTAAGGGAACAGTGCTACCCTTTGGTCATGATGCTCCTTCCCCAAAGAAGTGCTAATTGAGAAGGAAGGTTTAGAGTTATAACAAGTAACTAGCAGCAAATCCATTTTGTTTCTGTGTGTGATCCTAGAGCAGAACGCTAGTGGGAGGTAACTGGGCTGTTGGTGAGCCTGTGTTTGTTCAGCAGGCTGTGAAGGGCCTTTGATAATAATTACGTGTTTTATTATGAGCAAGTAGAGTCCCTAACTGGGATTGTGTGAGGCTTAGTACAGGTCGGATGCACTCCACAGAGTCTGAACAGCTGGATAAGGGAGCAGTGAAATGAGAAACAGGTACAGCCATGGGTGAAGACTATGCTAAGGTCATGCTCTCAGTCAGTGGCATCTGTGCTGAGACATCTGCAATATGAAAATGAAATTGCTGAGTCTCTGCCTAGTGTTCTCTTTATGTGGCTAAATGCTGAGATCTGAGGGGAGGCATGCTTCTGAACCCTCAGCCTGCTGGATCCCAGCCATTTCATGGGTGCTGATTACTTTGCAAAGCTCCTGCACATCATTTGGTCCAGGATCTAAAATTTCAAAAATCTGTGGCATCTTCTAGATATCTTCTTTTTTTTTCCTGGTCTTCATTTACATACAATTCACTTCTTCCTCACCCTGTTAATTCTCTTTGGTTTTTATTTAGATCCTATGAATACCGTGGTTAGAGGCTTATTGTAACCTTTGGAATATATGACTGTTAAACATCTGACAATCAGATCAGTTTCAGTACAGCATATATATTTATTTCTGTGTAAAAGATGTTGCATCTTGTCTATCTTCCCTTAAAAACTCTTTTCTGACCCTGGGTGCACAGTTTAGCAAAGAATTCTTTTGGCCATCAAAAGAGGTGTCTTGTTACAGATCATTCAGAGGTGTCTTGTTACAGATTACCTACCCAACCAATTTGTAATATACACGGAGGTCTGGGGAGAGATATTCAGAGTGTCCCTGTGACCTTTCTCTTCTGGCATCCTTGAGCAGTGTCTTGTGGACACATTTAGCAGAAGTCACGGTGCAGTAGAAGTGACTCTCCAGCACTGAGTGTGGCATGAGAATTCCAAACAAGGGCCCTTGCATGGGGGAGGTCACATTTCTCTTACCTTGAACAGAAACCTCACATGTAAGGAGCATTTTAAGGGGTTCAGTTCTTCGTTTTTCCCCTTAGGGGGACAACCTGATGTAATTCCTGGAGTTTGGTCCTTCTGTGTTTGCTGGAAATGTTTTTTAACTTTCCCGAGTTAAAGAAAATGCTTAATTGCTTATATTGAAAGCATAAGTTAGACATGCATTGTATAGTAGGTAAAGGGAGGATTTTTTCAAGTACTGTATAGGCAGGTACTCTTAAGGGCTTATTTGACATTTAAAAATTAAATTCTTGAGAGAAATTAAAATGAGGCCTTATAATATGACCTTGTGCTAAAGAAAATGCATGGGATGTGGTTATAATACACGTAATTAATTTGCTATTGACAGAAAAAAAAGAGTATTTTTCCATAGTTCCCTGTCTTCAATGCTAACTAAGCAGACATACTGGTACAGGAGATCTCCCTAACACCATGCCTGGACCATGCCAGTGATAGAGCAGATATGTGGGCAGATAGGTTTAATTTCAGTTATGCCCCTACCTAGTTATGACTCTGTCTAGTTTACCTCTTACCTTAAATAGTGACTGTAGTTGAAGATGATAGAGAAAGTCTCAGTCTTCAGAGTTCAATATTTTGCAGGGAGACAATCAGGTGTGGGGGGATTTTCTCCTGGCCTTTGGTGCTGCCATAGCCCATATTATCATCACTGCATTTTAAAGGACACGTTCACTAAAGGAATTATTGCTTTTATCAAATCAAACATGTTCTGCTGTCATTCTGAAACTCATAGTAGACTCATGCTTCATAATTCTAAATCTGGAGCAATTGCGTAAAGCCTCTTGGTCCTGCATGTTTTAGACCATAATAGAGGCATCCTATATTCTCCTATTTATAGCTACCCTGTGTATTTCTTCCAACTCATATCTTAAAAGGATTTTATAATGGTTTTATAAGAAACCTATTCCATAAGAATAGGAATGTACAGTACAGAAATGTTACTTGATGTTGAGAGCTTTTAAAGAGCTTGGGGGTCTAAACATAACTTCATATAGCATTACTAAAGTGGAAGAATGAACAAAATTCAGAAGATAAGGACAAATGAATAGGACAAATTTACTAAAATGATTATTTTTCTATTTTAGTCACTTCTAATCATTTAAGCTGTCTATTTTTCAAGACAGTGTTCTAGCCCCTAAAATGCATCTTTCCAGCACTACATCCAAGATCTGTATCTTTAATCTCCCTTGTGTGTACACTTCACTGTTAGTTGCAGAGTAATTCACTGTCTGTTAAAATAGAGAAACATAGAAGAGCATGAATTTATCCAAAAGCTTAAATTGGTCAGGTTTTTGAAAGCATTTTCTCTTCCTTTTACTGATTACACGTGCAGCTACTGCCTCTCCTGTCAGTGTTAGTTACTGGGCTTGTTAAAAAGAGTATTTACACCACTTTTCTTACTTAATTGTGCACTTAATGCTGCATAAAAATTGCGCTATGATTTTTTCGTCAGGCAGCTACTCCAGAGAACAGGCATGAAAATCTTTAGCTTGGAATTCTAGCTGCCACCCATTGCCAACAGATTGATTCAAAATGTTTGAGGGCCAGCATGGGACTTGTAAAGAAGTGTGATGCACTATTCCTGCTCACACTACAAGGTCCCCCTACTTTATTAGCAGTAATTTTGTGGATGGTTAGATATTTCAGGAGCCAGCTCAGGATGAAAATTTGCTCCTTACATCCCCAGACAACACAAAGCTTAAATGTATCAGAGATGATTTATGGACACTGTGAGTGACAGTTGTCACATCAGAGACATGAAAGTCTAAGTAGACCGGCTGTTATGAAACTGAGTGGAGAGGCAGGGGCTTAGAAGGATGGAAATAAGCATCCAAGGTCACTCAGCAGATCTGTTACAGAAGCAGGGCTGAAAGTCAGACTTTCTGACTTCCAGACTGGGGCCTGAGTCATGCTGCTACTGCAGCGGGACCCCCTTGCAATGAAAGAAATGTCTTGGTTATCACACCTGTTTTTTATATCAGGAACTGTATTCTCTGAGACACACTGTATGAAAGCCTTCATGTTATCAGCTAGCATTTGCCAAGTCTGTGGGAGATACTTTTTTCCCCTAGGAATTCTTCAGTCATCTCCATTTCAGCATCATGTGTCTGCGGTAGAGAATATTGGCTTCTTAGCTGTCTCTGAGTTCCAAAATCAGTGGAATGCATAACTGAAGGAATTTGGTTCAGCAATAATTATTAAAGCTCTATTTTCATATCTGCCAATCCTCATATAGTTCTCAGGATCATCCTACATCTGGAATCATACTCAATGTATGCAATGTCTGGAGCTATGAATTTTCCAAAATGTTCAGCAGACTCCAAAGAAAAAATTAGACTTTTAAAAATAACCTCCCTTCGGCATTATCTTTCAATAACATTTGACTTTAGAAACTGCGTTGGAAATCATAATAATTTATAAAGAATCATCAATGCAAGAGAAGTCAAGAAGAAGAGAAATGCAATTCTGTAGTGTTACAAACAACTTTTATCAGCATGAATTTGGAATGAGAATTAATTTGTCAAAGACAACACTGAAGTTTTGCCAAACAAATGTTCTCTGAAAAAAAACCAAAAAACCCCAAAAAAACCCCACACCCCAAAAAAAACCGCCCAACCAACCGATCAGCCAAAAAACCCACAAAAATCATTGCTTTGGGGCATCTGTTTATCTTTTTGTCCATTGTTTATGATCTGTCCTGGTTTATTTTTTTCTCAACTTTTAAAAGCATTCTTTGTTTGGTCTTTGTGATACTCCATGTAGCTCAAAAGATTCCTTCAGTATTAGAAAGAGCTAACTGAAATTGAAGCACAGCTTTCTGGCTTTCTGAACTATGTAAGATGTTTAATTTCCTGCTCTCTGTATGTCAATTATAATTGCAAATAAGCAAGTACTGTTTGTTCCAGTGAAAAGATGGGATTTTCTACCTTCCAGTAAGCCAAAGTGACATGCTAAAGGATATGGCCCGAGATGCTTCACCAAGTGTGTGGTCTCAGATTACACATTATTTACAGTGAGTCTCTTCATATGATTGAAGTTAAGCATGTGCTGAAATGCTTTGTTAAATCGGGGTTGCTGGGAATCCTATATTCATTTACATTGAGGTTGTCTGGGCGTACATCCAGTGGAAAGTTGTGTTTTCAAGGAGCTCATAATCTATGTGTAAAGGTAAATGAAAGGAGAATAACGCAACAAAGCAATAACATTATTGTTCAGTGTACTTGTTTTTGTAGCTAGCCTGTGCTTTACAAAGGTGATGGTTTAATCACATCAGAGGATTTTTTCAATCTTCATTCTGCAGGGTTTGGTGTTTTGTTAGGATTTTGCTGTGCCATGGATTGTGTGATAAGCCTTCAGTTGCTGATTCCTTGAAATAGGTTAAAGAATAGAATAGAATAGTTAAAGAATAGAATAGTTAAAGATTAAAGAGAAAAGTAAAAGATAAATCAGAGTGAAGAAAAGCTGGTCCCTTTTCAATTTATTTTCAATTTTTCAGATAATTATATTACTTGTCTTATACAGAAGTTCTCAATTTGAGTCAAACAAGGTGAAATCCTTTGGTATTATTCTGGTTGACAAAAGCCAAGAATTGGTCTGCTGTGTTTCACTGACCAGAAAATACAGAAACCTGCACTGGGATGATTCCCCTTCCATATCAAAAACCATAACTTCAGCGTATAAAATGGTGTACTTCTGATCAAACTTGTCTAGCTGTCACTGATTCATTGTCAGAATTGTGGTCAAGTGGAAGTTTCAGATATACAGTTGAAATGTAAATTCTTTGGTTTATGAAACTGCCAATTTTTTTTAAAATACATTGGGAATTAGCTGAGCTCATTTATCTTTGTTCTTGTCCAGTGCTTTCATACTTACTTCCCCTGAAAGTGGCCCACCACCTCTGTTTTGTGAGCATTGGCTGTTCCTTCTGATATTCATATCAGTAGGACTCCTACAGTATAGGAGGCAGGAACTCAGGCAAACATCCCTCCACTTTCTGAGCACAGTTTAAAATCCGCAGTGAATACAGTATGTATGCACTGCTATCTGATTGAATGTGGTGAGCTAGAAAATGTTTGAAAGATTGTTCCCAGTAATGGTTCTCTGAATGCAATGAAATGAGAGAAGAAAATTACATTCAGATGAGCTGTGATTTATGGATTACATAGGATGTAAGCCTTCAAACCTAGAGGTTTTGTTTTTATTAGGAGCTCTTGCCAAAACTTTGTCTTTTTTAACAGATCCTAATCCTAATGCAGGTAACCCGACCCATGTTTTCTTAAAAAACTCGGGATTTTCATAAGTTGCAGTAATAGGTGTCTCATTGTGAACCCATCACCACCGCTGTTGTTAGCTGGGCCGTGTCCAGGGAGAGTGTCTGCAAGACCAGGACGAGAGGCAAGCTGACATGCAAAAGGAGGCTCTTGTGTATAGGCAGGCACACGTCTGAGCCCTCAGCAGTCTGCCAGTTGCTCTGCTTGGAATAAGTTGAAACAAGAGTAAGTTTATCTCCAGCAAACACAAGTCCTCACCAAGTAGCTATGGGTGTTTTCCAAATAATCTAAAAGTGATATTTAATTTCTGTCTCACCTCAGGTTCTGCATCCTAGGTAATTTGCCTGCAATACTTTTTTCCTTTTCTTTTGAGAGGCTGATTAAGATCTACTGCAGTTCACAGTGACCTCCAGTGGTGAAAACCCAGTTCTGGAAGAAGAACAGAACTAATACCCAATTTTGTCTGAAAGTCATCTTTCAGAGGATTTAGGTGATGCAGCTTCTATACAGCATAATACATTCTGATTTATCTTGTTTTGTGATGTGTTTCTATTGTTGCTTTTTAAGAAATAATCTTGGATTTTTTTTTTTCTTTCTGCTCTTTCTTTTTTCAGAATATTTTTACTTTTTGGGTTGACAGTAGTTGACAATGGTCCTACTGGAGGCATATTGTATATGAGCTTTGAGGCTTTGTTTGATGGTAAAATGCCATGAGATCAGTTCTGCTCTTCTTTCCCTCAGAAATCTTTAATTTTTTTTAATAGTCTGCTCAATACTCATAATTTCTTTAAAGCTTCTTCTACGTCTTTTTGTCTTTTCCATATGCTTACATACGTTGTTCATTGAGGACTTTTTCCATTTCACATAAGGTGGTCTGTGCTGAAAGCTGATTCTGCAAAGGTTTAGCCATCTGGATAGCCTACACCCCACAAATAGTATAAAAGAGTAGATTTTTGGAATTGAAGATACTGGAATGTGCCATTGAGAATGAAGGGAAAATATTTCCATATTTATCAAGGCAGAATATACCTTTTTGCTTCAGAGTCCCTCATAGGAATTTTAATAGAGGAATATTTATCTTTGCCTACACTGGCTTCTGTACTATGGGCAGCACAGAATAATCTGCATTCTTTACTTCCACTTCTCAGCATTACTGACCTTTCCCTGTAGAAATTCAGGAATGAAAATGGAACTGGATTCTACAAAGAGCAGTCAAGATGTCAGGTGATTTGTGGTTTACAGGGGTGGGGAGGAAATTTTTGGGGGTTAATATGACACAGGAATCACCTGCCTTTCCCAGATGATTTCCATTCTTTTGCACTTGGTATACCAAGTAAATGTTCTCTGTGCTAGACATGCAAGGGATCAGAAATCAGCAGGCCTAAGACAGCTGCTGGGAGTGTAAATCCACATGTGCATTACTTGAGTGGACATATTCTGAGTTGCCAATATGGTTATACTGGGAGTTGCCTTTTCCTGGGAATATCTGGATAAGCAGAAAAAACCCCAAAGAGGCAGAAACGCCAGGTTTCAGAATTTGCACAGTCTTGTTTGCTGATTTTCTGAACTAAGTTTTGCTGATTATTATGGATCTTCCATTCTCATGGACTTTCTTTGGACCTCTGAGGGGGTATTTGAGAGGTTGTTGGAGTGCCTTGTCTTCCTCTGGAAGGAAGGCTGGAATTGTTAAACTGAACAATTAAGCATCACAGCAGAGCAGCTCACTGAAAGATAGAGCACAAAATATTCTACGACAAACTATGCTTGAGCTGGCTCTTCTCTAAATCTTTCCCAAACAGATCAGTTGGGTGCTGTTGTATTTCCTTTACAGAAGTTTGCTGTACCTTTGCCACAACCCCAGTGACACGGAAAGATCCTGTTGTCATTGTGAAAAGAAAAAGGTGTCTTGACCACATTTCTGCACTCCTTACTCTGGACTGCAAGGGGGCAACTATGCTTGTAAATGGGAATATTCAAATCCTATAGGGAGGGAGGAAGGGTGTCATGCTGGCAAGGTGCTTCCTAGCTTGCTGGGCTTGGACCTGTAGCCTGCTCCTCATGAACCCTGTAAATGCCTAGAATTCAAATGCATATTTGTCATAGCTGTGGAGTAAATGTGTATAAAAATAGTCCATTCATTTCATTGTCCAGGCCAGAAAAAAAAGCAAGGTTCAGATTGGAGTTGAGGTGAAGAATTGGTGATAGACATAACCATGGATGGTTCTGCTGTGGCAGGCATGTGCTGCTCTCCCTGTAAGGTTTCACTGGTAATCTCTGGGCAGTGGAACATAGACATCAGGTTTCATGCCTTTCTGAGAGACCATGGAGCGCTGAAGAGATGCTGATGGTGTCAGAGCAGCTTGAAAAGTTAGAAGACTGTAGTTGTCAGCAGAACAGCAGGTGTTGTAGTGACAAAGGTTCAGACCTATGACATGAAATGTAGTGGTGCAGTGGCTGTTGCTGGCTCTGCTCTTCTGGCTTATAAATCATTTACATCAAAGCTAACTGGGAACTGAAGTACCTGCAGATGATGATGAGTCCTGTGGGCTCATGAGACTTTCTAATTGTGGTGTTCAGTGATATGAATGTTAACTATAATGAGTCCACCTCTCCCCAATTGTTCCTGCTCCTTAAATGGCTCCAGTCATATTTCTTTATCCCTGCTAATAATAGATGGGATTTACAGATGGCTCATATGCCAAGGACTTAATACTGAGCACTATGAAAATGTGTCATGGCTTCAAACCATAGTTTTGGATATTCTCCATGAACCTACTTGTGCCAGTACTTTCCTGAAGTGCTTCCTGAGGACAATGGTGTTTCCTTTTTTGGTTCAGCAGTGGTAGGCATCTTGATAATGACTTGCTTTCTGAGTGATTCTTGAGAATCACAAGATAATCTTTAGGAACTAATGCAAACTAATTCAAATACACAATTATAAGCTGCCCATCCTATCTTAAAATCTACAGATCTGTGGCTTAGTGTATTAGCTTAAGAAAAAAAGGTAAAGCTGCTTGTGTGCACTGACATTACTTCCCAGCTCAAGATGAAGCAGGGCAGAAACAAGATTTGTGCTTCCAGATAAGGAATGAACGATATCACTGTAAACAGAATTTCTGATGCCTTCCTTAGAAACTTAAATCTAACCCACCTTGGATGAAGGAAAGCTGGGAAAGCAAGCCACTGAAGCTCTTTGCAATGTTAAGGCATTTGCAGGGTTTCATGTTTCAAGTGACAATTATGTTTACCGTTAGTCTGGGGAGGTGGGGTGAGGAGAGAGGAAAGAAGGAATAGATGAATTCCTTTTTAAATTTTTTTTTATTCTACCTGACTTTCTTTGTATGTTGTTGCCTCAGATTCTTTTGTTAAAGTATTAAAAAAAAAAAACCCCAAACTAAATTTTAAAACAATTGTACTCAAATAGTCTGTCCTGAACTTGGTCAGACTAACTTAGAGTGCCATGAGAGGGACTGCCGAACTACTGAAGCATCTGAAACTTTTACTTTGCTATCGGGTTTAACTCTGTCTCTGCAGTTTCTAATGAGTTCTGAAACTCCGAGAAACAAATTGCATTGTTTATTCATATTAAAGCACACTTCTAAGTCTCTGTTTCGGGCATGTAAATTAGTGTACCTCACAGTGGAGTAGGATGTCTAATTCAAGGTTCATGTAAATTGCTTCTTGCATGTAATGCTCCCTCAGTGCCTCTGCCCAGTGACATTTTTCCTTGATTTTGATTAGTGTATTCAAGCAGGAGAATGTATGTTAGTGCACTGAAATGTGTGGATTTTGAGTGTACCAAGATCTCCCTACTTAACCTTTACATATTTAGTATTAGCACATGGATTAAATCAATGTGCTTTGAATGTTTCTTCCTACTTTGAGAGCCTAAGGGTTGCTGTGCATGGAGTTAGTGAGAGTCAGGGAATATGCTGCCCGTGGGTGTTCTGTCATGTCCAAACACCCAGGTTACAAGATTCAACAGATTTGCACAAAATGCTTCTGAACAGGAACATGAACACAATGATAATGTGTTTGAGAGGTGCAGATGGCTGACTGGTCCTTCATATTCAAGTTGGAGTCATGTCTTGAGATTTCAAAGCATCACCTCTCTTCGTCTGTTACTCATGGCTTTGTGTCCACAGCAGCAGGCAATCATATGAGCACTTCTTCAGAAAGTGGAAAGGTTAAAAGAGATTGCTTACTTTAAATATCATTACTCAAAAAAGGGATAATTATTCTTTCTGTTGATGTGATGCTTATCCATTCCACTCCAGCTCTGATTGTCCGTGACAGTTAAAGTTGCTCCTGTGGAGAGCTTTCAGATTAACAGTCCGTGTGTTTTCATGACCAGATGCTTCCTTCCAATCTCAAAGCTCTCAACATGTTATGAATCCTCTGAGTGATATTTCTGTATTATTATCCCTGTTTGAAAAAAATAAAAAAAAAAGGAGAAACTGAATTAGAAAGGTATCACACAATTTTCTTAAGGGGATACACAGCAAGTAAGTACTGACTGACTTTAGTTCCCTGTTATTTTCCCTTGATCCCAAAAGTGTGAACCTGAAATAACATACAAATGAGAGGAAATTCTTTAATTTTTTTAATGTTTAAAAAATATCCTATTTTTTTTCTTCCTATTTTTCTTTTTTACTTCATGTCCTACTACAGTTTTGGCTAAGTAGCACTGGGCATACTGATAATATGATCAAGCAGAGTAGAGGGCACTGACTGGTCCTTGAGATTTAAATTGGACCTTTTCAAAAAATCATGCTTCTTCAGCTCCCTTCAGGAGCACTGCTGTGCTAGTTCAGGATGTTCCCCTGTCATTACATGCATTCAGGATGTATTCTTTAAGAAAACATACAAGTATTTATATATTGAGGAGCAAGCCAAAGGCATGACTAGCAGTGTCTGAAAAGATTAACTGCATGCACAGAATTGCAGGTGCTGCCTGCCCAGAGACACGCCTGCATGAACAAATCAATGTTTGGCAAAGAAGCACTGGGTTCCCCCAGGAGGACAAACATTTAATCTCCTTCGGGTTTGCTGCATTAGTCCTCGACTCCCAGTGGTGAAACTCTGGAGACACAGCCTCCCCACTTGAGGTCTGGGGTGGGATCTGCTCCCTGCTTGCCACACGTGACTCTTTATTCCTGGCTGTTACAGTCCTGATCCCTGACACCTGATTCTGAATGGTGGCAGTGCAGACATCTGAGCCTTCGTGCTTGACCTCTGACACTGGGTCTCTATTAGGAAAATCACTGGTACCTGATCTGCCTGATTACAGCTACTTGATATATGGTGATACTCCCCATTGTGGCATGTTTACCACTGAAAGTAAATTTGAAATAAGCTAGTACAGCAGAACCAAAGAATTGAAGAATTTTGCTGTGCTCTGCAGATACTGTGGATGAAACTTGATGTTAAGAAATACCATCTTTTAAGGAAAATAGCAGGAAGTAGTGATGCAGGGTTAAAAGGAGAAAATAAGGAGGAAATATTAAACAAAATCAGTGCAGATCCCAGCACTTCTACCTGCTGTTAGAGCTTCATGATCTGCCTTAACTCTGTATGCTGTGCTCAACACAGACCAGCATCTAAAACCAAAATTAACCTCCTTCAGCTTCATGTAAAATTGTCTTTTTATGTCAAGTTTATAGTTGATTCTATTTCACAGTAAGTATATTTCAGTTCAGTCAGTGGGTTTCCAGAAGATAGAAAAAGCCTTTGACTAAGCAAGCTGGAAGAAATTAGTTTGCGAAGAAATTTATAATCTGGCTCATTTCATAAGGTTTTGAATTTCATTGTAATAATTTCACACCCTTGAAAAGAGGGCTGCCAAAGAAAAACTGCACTGAAATGAAAAATAGACATGCTTCATTCCAGTAGGATCGCAAGTATTGCTCTGCCTTCTTCCCTAGTTAATTTTACTTGGGAGAACACATCATGTGTTGATCAGTCTTCTGTTTTCATGAGCCATCATTTTCCAACACATTCCAGTGTTTTGTTTCAAAACTCTTTGGTTAGCTCCAGTGACAACTATTTTTAATTCTCAGGTTGGATCATATGAATTGGTCAGGGAATAGAGGCTTGCGCTCTGGGTAATCACAGTTCATTTGCCGTAGTGTCAGATGAAAAATTTAGGTAGAAAAATTGCAGCAGTGACAAAATTGAACCCCAGAGGCAGAAAGGTGAGTGAGGTCATGGCAAGGCTTCCAAATGTTTCCAGGTGCAAGCACTATGTTGTAGTGCAGAAAGAAAGGCTTACAGCCAATACAGCAGGGGTTTTCATGTGAGTATTTTTGATTTAGAGGTTGGCTAGCATCCCAGATGCAGGTGACTAGTAGCAGTATCTAAAATTGAGGAACATAAAATAAGATTCTTACCCAGGAAGACCTTCTGCGCTTCAATCAGACATCAGACTATGGCCAGAAGTTAATCTTTGCTATTGCCTCTAATGCAACTGTCGTTTGCAATTTTGTCTAATGCCAGTTTATCTACCCTTATTCCACCACCCCACCAATATCTTGTGTCAGTAAGCTCCTCCACAAGTAATTAGTGTGAGAATCTGTTGTTTCTGATTTGAAACTGATGTGCAGTACTTGTTTTGAGTGTCTGTATCCTCCCGCACTCCCTATTCATCTTGTCACAACAACCGTGATTTTCTAGAGTTGTGGTACTTCTTACAGATGTATGTATCACTCTTCAGTACTGAGTACTGAGATTAAGGCATATGCATTAGTTAGAAACCGTGTATTTCTTTAAAAAAAAGTGAGGGGGAAGAGCAACTGAGAGAGGAATGAACTATTTCATGAAACCATTAAGCCAACTAAGCAGACTAATAAAAAACTGAACAACATAGCCTAATTGTGAAGTGAGATTGCTCTGTGAAATTGCCCCACCTTTCCGAAGACTGTGGATATTTCCAGCTTGTGAAGATTGCCTCTCCAAAGAGTGAAAATCAGGTATATTGAGAAGAGCAGTCTGTTTTGCAGTGCTCATCTGTGTTGTGTAGGCAGAGTGATGAAATAACTTTTGGTTTCTGATCAGTTATCATATATTTCCTACCCTTAGGACAAGATTTAATCCATGATTCCTGCTGATGCCATTTTTCCAAGCAACATTCATGAGTTACATGATAGAAGTCATAACAAAAATACCATCTGCCACATCTTCTCACAAAATCAATACCCCACTATTTGATGTTCTGAGATGAGAACTCAGAATGAAAAGAAACTGTTCAGTTTCTTTGTGCTCTCTCATTAGAGCCTAACACAACAGTGCGGTAGAAGGAAGGTTACAAGGCTGGCTCTTGCCCAGGATAGGGACAGACATAACTTAAACAATTCTGAAAGCCATGATTCAAGTTTCTGTGATGGCAGGCTTTTTTGTAACCTTTGTTGTACTAAGGGCAAAAGGTGAGATTAGTCTTCTCTGCCCCCAGTCCTTGAAACAGTAGCAGGTCTCCTCCTTTAGTCAGGAAGGAAGGAGAGCAATACCACCTAGGACACTTCTTTCCATTTGTTCTCCATCATAATCTGCGATTGAATTGTCCTGTAGACATTACTCACTTTTTGTCTCCCTTGACTATACAGAATTCCAGTCTTAGGCTAAACATCTTTTAGGTGACTAGAGTTGTGTTATGGGGTCTAGAGGTTCTAAAACTTCATTTTACTTGTGTTTATACTCAGCTTTAACTGGTGTTATAGGGGTATCAGTAGGGCTTTATCTATCTCTGCTTTCTCTTAAAAATAGGAGAAAGAGGATGCTACTTGTATCTGTGATCCCAAAAATATTACAGAGTTTAAAAGCTAAAAATGCCTGTAACATAGGCTTTCATCAGTTGCATGAAATGAGGAGGGACCATTTTTATCTTTCAGTCTGTCCTTCCATGGTGTAGAGGCCATGGAAATTGGCCAGGGGGTTTCTGTGTGGAACCCAAAAACTTGTGATCAAATTAGAGTGTGTAACGTTAATGGAGTTCTGTAAATAGAAGCAGGGAACAGATGAGGATAGGTCAGGGGAAGAGAGGAAAGTGACTTTGAGGTAAGAGGAGAGTTTGTTTCATAACATGACTGCTCTTCTCGTGTTTCCCTGTCCCAGAAGCAGTCACTAGACACTCAGGAATCCAGATCTGATCCTTCATTAACATCAATACAACAAACCTATTCTAAGCAATGTTATGTTTCATTTTTTCAATACCAAAAAATACATTAACAATTTAGCTTGAAAACACTTCGCTAAATGCAAAAGGTCTGGCTCCTAGGAAATGTTAGTTTTCTCGTATTGCATAGGAATAATATTTCTTATTCCTGCTGTATTTTCAAGTCAATGGGCAATGCAGCAAGAGCCCTAACTTTTCTGTTTGCTGTTTCTTTGCATTTTAACCATTCCAATTTAGAGGGCCAATAGCCCCTCTTATGCAGAAGTGAGGAAGTTACAGGTGCAAGAAAACCACTCTGTTTAAACATCATCACCCCCTTTTCTGTTCTCAGATAGGATAAGAAATCCAGATGATGATTGGGCCCAACTACATGGAGTAAGTGGGGAAAAGTAAGGGTACAAACTCCTCACCTGTCTCTCTTTTTGCTGGACAAGTTTCTAGGACATCACTGCTCTGACCATCTGCTTCACTAAGAAGCTGGGCCCATTTACCAGGGCACATGGGTGGCATCCTGCATGAATTGTTCAGAATGCTCTTTTCTTCAGCTTTTGAAGAGCTCCCACTCCTGTCACACAGCAGCACAGTTGTTTTCACCTGAACACTCCAGAAGGCTTTAGAGTTCAGAAGTTCATACAAGTAAGTATGAACAGCAGGAACAGCTTCTCCCCAAAGGCTTTTCAAAAAACAGTGAGAAGTGCTTCTGGATGCACCTAATGACATCAGATAGTGAAACACTGAAACATGACTACGGTCAGCAAAGGTTACCTTGCACCTGTTCTGGCCACCTGCATGGATGGGCCCTTCTAAATGGTTCATACTTCAGTTCTGGTGTCTGTAGCTTAAAATCCTTCTCATAAAACTAATGCTGAATCCCACAGCAAGGACCAAGCAAAGGCTTAAAGCCTCCACTTTGGTGGCCTGCAGGTGTGCGCTGTAACAGCCTTTTAATTTGGAGCAAGTGACAACAGGAAAGCACAATGTGTGCCTTTTGGTGATACAACTGCTGAGCTTCAGTAGACAGACTGAATTCATTGGTTTGGTTCTTCTGTACTCACTGAGAGAAAATATCTGACCTTTAGCACTTGTGATCTAACTCAAGCCATTCTGTTAACATAAGGCTTTTGTTTTGAACTCTAGCTTAATAATCCTGACTACTGAGTTCTTCAAAGTCTAATATAAGACTGCATCAGACTTTCTGGATGAAAAAAGAAAGACTAAACTATGATAGTTGCATGAAATCAGGGATTTAAGAGGTAGGATTACAAGCATGGAAGTGATACAATGTGGTTGGAAGGTGAGGCTTCTCGGCAGGCAGCATAGAGCAAATAAAATATTTTTTCCTAAAAAGAAAAAAACAGTGTTTCCTTAGTATTTGCAGGTTGAAACACATTAATATTCAGGAATATTAATGAATGAGTAATACCATCCTCTGTTTAATTAGCCAACTTCTGTAACACTGGTGTACTTTATTATTTACTCAAACTGCAGACTTATCCAGTGTTACATGTTGATAAAATTTCTGTGAAAAGAAACTTCTGTCTGGGAAGAGCTACAGCTGGCCAAAGGAAGTGCTGTTTTTGCTTAGCTTGTTGGCCCAAAGGCCAAGCACTTTAAATCTTACATGATTTTACTTAGCCTGTGCATTAAAGTGGGAAAATAGTGTTTCAGTTGTGGGCACTGTGATCCAGCTCTGTGTGCTTTGGGTCATTGTGCTCAAAAGATGCCCAAACTGACCTTTGAAAGAAGTTTTCCTGGAGCATTACCACGAAATAAAATCTTAGCTCTTCTTTCCTGAATGACACAGCTGTTATTTTATTCCTGGCCTGCCTTGAGGAACTCTGCTTCCCAAGAAAAGCACTTGAAGTTGAAAACTGGCAAATTTGCAGTCTCGGAGTTGCTCTCCCAATTCTTATGGACTGTCTTAACATTTGGATGCATACTACCTTTTTGGGACCTTCCTGGATGGTAAACAGGAGCCTGCTTACAACAGCTTTACTTTCAGAACTTTTCTTTATTCTTATTTAGTGCATCCTTCCTTGTGATATTCACTCTGCTCCATTTAAACAGGTTCTTTACTTTAGAATGCCTGAAGGGTGTCATAGATGGAAGTGAAAGCATGGGAAGAAAAGCTATCAGTGTTCAGGGAGACATTTCCCAGGGCCACTGTGGGTTCTTGAAGGTGAAAGGAGCATCTGCAAGTTAAATCCTGTTCAAACTCCCTGCATCTGCCAGGAAAGTCTTCCTCTGTTAGCAAAGGCAGGTACTTGGCAGCATGAGTCCTCTCCCCAGATTTTGTGTAAATGATCATAAGAATATATTTAGTACACACAAATCATCTTTCACATTTTTTTTTGTTGGAAATAATTTAATTTGAAATTTCTCATAACAATAAGGCCAAGACTGATGTTCATCTTCTGAAGTTTTCAAGCTGAACAAAACCCAACAAATTAAAACAAAAAAGATCTATTATAGAAAATATTTGGTGAATCTCAGCTTGTCTTGTATATCAGTGTCCTACCAGCTTTCAGAGAACCTTTTAGAACTCACCAGGTAATGCAAAATTGAAGAAGTGACACGCAGGGTCTCTGTAACAGCTGTTGATATTCTTAATTTGCTGAATGTCTTTGGTTGGGCACTGAATGTGGCTAATCTTTGCAGCCAGGTGGCAGGGCATCTGGAATGATCATTTAGTTGAAATATGTGGGGTTTAAAGGAGACAAAAATAGGTGATGATTTTGATGCCTTTCAAAGTTCAGCCGTAAGGCTGGGAACTTGCCATGTTTCATTTTGGAATGAACACTTTAGGGGTGAAAATAGCTAAAAAAGAAGACATATAGCTAAAAGGCATTTCTGTTGCTGAAAATACCCACTAGTGCAAAATGACATTAGCATGTGCACCCTGGACAGGACAGGAAGACAAGGAAAAAGATTTCTATGGTCTTTATTTACCTCATGTTCATTCAGTCTGTCATGAAATTGAGCAGAATGGGCAATTTGTATTGATATAAAACAAAGAGATCAAAAGGGAGAAATACTTTAATACTTAGCTTCCTAGATTTTAGGGCTTTTTAATATAGATCAGAAGTTAAATTTCATGTAACAACCTTCCTTTGAATTCTTCATCCCTAAAGCATAAAGTAGTGCTATGGAAACTTGCCAGGGTCAGGTAACAATCTGTTAAAATATCAATATTCACTAGAATTAGCCAACCCTACAGATAAAATAAGCTCAAATTGCCCCTTTCCTGAACAAAAATGGTTGTCACTATATGCATTTTATGGTTCTTTTTCTTTTTTCTTCTATACAATCCTGGATTCTGACATCCATGCCTAATATGAATATGCCATTTATTTAACTTTTTCTGATGCTAGATTTTCAAGAGATGATTCAAGGCATTTTCTGCATGAAGCTTTTTATGCTGATTTACTTAGTTAAAGTCTGTTTAATTCCAAATCTGGTTGCAGTCATACTGGTAAAAAAATGTTTGCTTCAGCAGAGTCTGCCTGGATAAATGACCAATGCCCTGGCTTGCTTACAGAGTGAGTGAATTCCTGTGTTTTGGTGCAGTAAGTGTATAATACAGAACTGGGCTAGTAGTAGCTGTGGGTAGTGTTTACTGTTATTCTAAAGAAACAAACAAGCAAAAATCCATAAAATTTCCTTCCTGCTTCTGCACTGCCATAGCCAGTCTCACAGTAGAAGGCAGCAGGGAACAAATCACAATGAGTGAAAATGAATCAGTAGTCTTTCATCAGAAGAGCACTACATTCCTCTCTTTGCCTCACTGGGATCTTCACCAGCCTTGTGTAACCTTTTGGTAACCTTTTGGTGGTGTTACATTTTGGAGTGTTCTTACAGCAGAGAGTGTGGGTTAATTCTGAGGGTATCAGAAGATGATTGCCTTTGCATTGTAAGGGTTAGTTTATAAAGCCAGCTGATCACAGAGTGACAGCCCGAGGCACACGTGGGTCTTGTCTGCTCTGCTTGTTTAGTGGGCAGTCACCACAGAGGATGGGCACTGTTTCTGACCAGGGCTCTGCTATTTTGTTCTGGACAGCAGGTACATTTTGCAGCTTGGAGAAAGCTGAACTATCAATGTGTTTCTTCTGGATAGGATAATACATACTTTTTAAAACTTCTACCTCCCAACAGGACAGGCAGCTCTGGAGCTCTTCTCTGCAGTTCTTTTAAAGATCTTTTAATCAGTACAGTTTCCCTTTCTCACTGAAATTGCATTTACTGTATTTTTAGTATGTTCTGATGGAGCAAAAGGTGTTACTTACATCCAATTTTCCATATAACCACTTCTGATGACTGTCCCTTTCAAGTCTTTTCAGCCTATCCATCCTGAATTAACTTTTTTATAAGAAAAGGCCTTTTGTAGTTTATAAATTTTAATACAGGATGCTAGCTGCCAGAAAGTTTTGGATTGAAACCAAAGATTTTAACCAGTCTACCCAACAGATGAAATGAGGTATAGCTCCTGCTGCACCTGGAGACAGTACTTCTTTCATTGCTCTGTTTCAGAGTTATGACACCTCTGCTTTAGCCTCAGAAAGTCAGGAATTTTCCTTTAAACAGGCTTCCTGGAAATAGAGTTTTAGGCTATTAATGGGTAATTTATCACACAGTATTTTTCAGCCTTAAGAAACTCTGGGTTTTGAGGTTTGTTTTGTTTTTAGTGTAGTTAATTGGGGACAGCTAAGCAAAGGTGAGACTCTAGATGTGATATCTTGACAGCAGGAGATGATAGTGGAGACCAACCAGTGAAAGAACACTGTGCACTTTGATGATGCAGTGCTTTGAACTTTGGCTGTTAAGCAGACAGATGCTGATTTTGGTGGCTTTTTAATGTGCTGTGCAGTTTTTATTCATCCAAAGAAGCCCATTAACACTGGGATGCCATGTATGAGTTAGTTGTTTTTGACCTGGATAAATGTTGCATGCTGCACCATGCAACTTGCAGTTACATTACATTTCCTGTGCAAATGTTTTTCCTCATGAAGATCTACAGAGTTCCAGAGTACAAGAGATTTCACCTCCAGAACATGGATAGTGCCTTCTGTTATCATTTTCATCTTCAAAGATATTTTCTACAGAAGGATATGCAGGTCAATTAACATTTATTTTTCTGTAAAAGGTGGTCACTTTAATGCTTACAGAGAGGCTCAAAATTTGAAGGTGGTAGTATATCTAAAAGACCAATACCAGACATCTGCAGATTGATCACTGAACTGTGTTGGGATCTCTCTGTAGCTTGTTTCAGGGGCTTGCTCTCATAATTTATCCTTAGGATATTCCAGGGTACTCAGTTAGCAGAGTCATTACAGTAAAGGAAGTCAGAATTCATAATTAATTAACAGGTCGTAGAGTAGCTGTGTGCAGAGAGCCCTGTGGAGCAGTAAATTCCCGAGTCCTACCTCATGAAGTTCAGTGCCAGACTTTTCTTGCTGTATGCTCCTGCACTGTATGAAGCTGTTTCCTTTTCTGACCCTAAGCAGAGCTGCAGACAAGTGTTTTGGGCAGAACCCAGTGGAACCATAAAGGTATATCACTTATGATACAGTATGTCACTTAATCTTAGGCATGCAGTTATTTCAGCCCCCACGGTGAAGGAGTCCAACATGACTGCCGATTGTAGAAATACGTCCTTTTGGATAAATTTCCTCATCTATCTTGATGGATCTTTTTTGATTGGGAAGGGTGGGAGGAATGGGGGCAGAGGGAAGATAATGGTTTTTCTGTTCTGCCATCCGGGATGTCTGTGAACTTTCAGTAAACAGCATGACTTTCTGAATCTGGTTCATAGCTTTCATGCTTGCTTTCTAATCTGTTTCAGAGCTGGGCAGCTGTAAGCTTATACTGTTTCTCAGGGAGATGTTTTTGTGCACTAGAGAAAGAGCAGATGTGCTTTGGCTCTCACATGCATTACTGTGTACAGGCGTTCTCAGCTTTGTGACTAGCACATTGAATTCTTTGAGTATTTTGGATAGTGGCTTTCCTATTCCCCAAAGTCTCAAGCTGTTCCTTCTTTGAGACTTATTCAGATATGGATCTTACTGAGACTTCTACACAAGTATTCTGTGCATGATATAAGGGTCTTCTTTAAAACACCATTTAAACACATTTGCAGATGATTAAAGGAGACAGACTTTTTTGCCAGGGATGTTTACAGTTTATGACCGCTATCACAATAGGGAAAAATACAAAGATATGATTTATCTCTAAAACAGATTTGGTGATTAAGATATAAAAGATACTATTAGAACTCCTCTGCTATGTGCTGTACGCAGTCCAGCCACAAAATCTGCATTGCTGGGGAAAAATCTGAGAACAAAATCTGCATTTCTCTTGATCAGAGTTTCAGAAAAAGGAGCAGTTTGTTTGTTGTGTTTGTTTTTGTTTTTCGTTCTCTTAATTTGTAGAAGATAGGTCATTAGAATAGTTAATTTGAACTAAAACTTCATAAAAGTAGGGTAACAAATATTCCCTGACCTTTCTTAATTTATGAATGAGTTTTCTTTAAGTGAATTCAGATCAACCACAGGATAAATGCTGAAGACAAAACAGTGGTCAGGATGGCAGGAGATAATTTTAAGGAAGGAAGAAGAATATGGAAGTTCTAGATATGTAGGACAGGGATATATAAGGCATGAACTAGGCATTTAAAAGAATAAAAATAAATGAAAAGCAGAAAAGTAAGATAATTGTAGATAATCTTACAAAGGTCTTATTTTAACTCATTGAAATATAAAACAATGGATAATAATTTTGTTATGTGGGCTCCTGAAAAGCATCCTGCTGTATGTTTATGGAGTTTTTCTTTTCTCTGTCCTGAGGTTTTATTTTCAAGATTTAAGCAATTTTTTTAATAGAAAAGAAGATTCATATATTCTAAGGAAAGCAAAATCTTACATTGTTTTCTGTGAGATAAAGCATAACATGTAATCTTGTACCATTTTCACAGATGAATTTGTTAAAAATCCACAAACACAGAATATCTTCAATTTCTTTTCATCTAGGAAGGCAACTTCTCCAGAAAAATACACAAGAAAAAAATCCCCTTGTTTTTCTCAATCCTGATCACTCCTAGGAAACGGTAATATGTTTTTGTGTGCAATGTAACTATATATTTGAGAGAACATTGAGAGGGAGATGCAATAATAAACCTCAAATACATTAAATTTATCTGCAAAAAAGAAGAGAACAAATTATTCTAGTCATCCATGGATGGCACAGGAAGAAATCAGCTTCAATTGCACCAAGGGAAATTTAGATAGTACTTTTGGAAAACTCAGAAAGTCAGTCAGAGCTAATTGTTCACACAGCTGCTGCCCTCTCCCCTTAATATATTCCCTGTGTAAATCCAATCCTTGCCAGGACACAGGTACAGAAATGTCAGGAGAATGTGAGTGAGGAATGGCTGGAATGTGGAGTGTGCGTCACACACATGCCGCAAACTCATGCATGGCATGTGACCCCACGTTATTTCTGAGGGAAAAGCACCCCAATCCTCCATTCCAGCAAAATATTAAACTGGACATGGGAGTTTTGGAGATACCTTGTTTAGAACAACTCAAGTCTGATGAATGTGTACCATGTTCTCCAGATAAAGTTCAGTTGTCCACAAGCAGTCTTCCACAAAGTATGGCATATCCTGATAAATGGCTTACAGCCCAAAAAACATTGGAATAAGACTCTACAAGTAAAACATTTACATGTTCTTGTTTATAATGTTTGATGCCAGCAGACATAAATTTATGAGGTGCACTGTCTGGACCTTTAATTGTTAGGAAAAGCGAAGAACTGAACCAAACTAAATTGAGAAGATCAGTCCAAAAAAACATGGAGGGAGAGGGTTACTCCTGGTAACATGGGTCAAGCAGAACAAGGTAAGTAAGGCAGAGTAGTTAACAGCTCAAATGTATGATCAGGGGACCAAGAATTGATGAAAATGTAGTGAACAACTTTTTTAAGCAGAAAGCAGACTTTCTTTGGACTGATAAGTTGTCATGTGAAATTTAAAAACACACAAATATTACGTATTTTTACTGATTAGAAACTGTTTGGATGTTTTGGGCTATGATTTTTTATCATTTTTTTTTCTCTAATGCCTATGAGACAGATCTAAACACTGTGGAATTAAGATCCTCCTGCCTTTTACAGGCTTTGGGGCAGAATGTGCTAAAACCCTGGTCTGGGCATCTCTGAACTGGAGGATCACTGTTCAGAAGCAGACAGCTAATAGAGCTAGTAAGCAAATAGCTATGCTGGGATGATTTCCTAATGCTAGCCAGCTTTCCATATTTGTGTGTGCAGAGAAAATAACACAGGCTGAAATTTGAGTTCAAGAGAGAAATGAGAAGGAAAAATTTGCTTCTCCAGTCTGTCCAATCTTCACCTATAACGAGTTTAACTCTATCTATATAAGGTACAGAGTTTTATGGCATCTCTTACAGGCTCACTGTATCACGCCTGTAGACATGTTAAAAATGTGAAAGTCACAATAGGAGCAATGTATCCACTAGTACTTCATTGCTATTTCTTCCAAATTTGCAGTGCCTGACACTTGGAAAATTGTATATTCTGCTTTAAGGCCTTTTCCAGCTGACCTTGAAGTAAAAGAGAACTACAGGTTAATTTTATTTTATGTAAAAGTCACTGAAAAGAATTAATCCTCAGCAGGGCAGCAATTGTATAAAAGAAATCAGGCTGTATGGCAGCTTATTAAATACCATACATTTTTTCAGTTGATTAGCAGTTGTTTGTTACACCTGTGTGCAAAAATTCAGGTTCAGTGTCAGCCTTTGAGCTGACATTGTCACTGCCATGGTGCCTAGTGTGAATAATCTGAATAATAATCTGAATTATAGTATTATGCAGTTTTGGGAACATGAGGAATTATGTCATCTTTAAAACTAGTGGAATTGCTTTCTTTCTAATGTATTTCAATCAGTTGTGTTTCTTTGTTTTCAGTTCATGAAAAGTAACCATTCCTGCAGCTCATACCCTTAATTTCCAACAGACTTTTAGGCATCTTTGGTACTGTGCAAGTCCAGTGATCAGGCATCACTAAAATTTGTGAGATGAAAATAAGAATGCTATTATATGGGCTTATTTTGTGCATTAATGATAGGTTCGGGTGCTAAGAGATTATCTTAGTTACTAGGAAAACTGCATTCTGGTATTTTTTATTATAAATGGCTCAAATTATTTGCATATAGTATTCTTGAATTTCACAGTATAGCAGTAATAATTCACAGCACTAAGAAGGAAATACTAGAATACTTTTAATCACACTATTTTTTACAGAACAGTTTCCCTTAAGTAATTAATTCTTGCTGAACTCCTGAAAAGCATATCTGGTTATGTGGGGTTATTTCTAGTTTACAGACCAAGAGGCAGGGATCACAGATTCTCAGCTATGAAGAAGTTACTGGCAAGAGCTTTCTGAGCCTAGAAAGCAAACTGATGTTAGTTTTCTTTCATTTATTCCTATTTTCAAGCCCCTATACAGCAGTTCTCTCTTCTAGTTCACTTCAGCTTCAGACAGAACTGCTAATGTACTGATGAGCTTTTAATGAAGCATTTTTATAGTTTGCTTTCTATCCTTTCAGTGTATGTCATGGTGAAATATTAAATCAGTAGGACTTTACAGATGATACTTGATAATAGGATCTTACCTCACAAAACTTAAAATTTTTATTAGTGTTTATACTACTGGTTTGAGGTATTTCACATAGTATTTCCCTGGGCAACTGTTAGGAGAGATTTAAATGTTTAACATATGTGGCTGTGCACAGTAATATAACGCATGATTTTACCATTGCTATCTGTATGTCCTTTTTTCTTTTCTTTTAATAATTTCTTGCTTTAACAAAGTGTTCTTTTTGAATAGGATCCTTGTGCCTAACAGTCTTTGCTGATGAAATTCCCTGGACCAAGAGTCCTAGCTGAATGGGTGGAAAGGTCTAATAAGCCTTTTACCTTCTTTTTTTTGTGTACAGGGAGGGCAGGGAACAGGGGGAAGCTGAACGTGAACACTTGCAGGGATGTTTCATCCAAGATAAATGGCTTTTCAAACCTGGCCAGTTAACCATCATGCAAATGCCTCTTCTGGAAGTTTGTGTCCAGCAGGGGCTTCTGCAGATATAAAACCTCAGGAGAGTTTAGTTCATGTTTCTAGCAGAGATAACAGAGTAAGAAAAAGGGCTTCAAACCTAACTACTTTGGAACTGCTGTGATAGTCTTTGCTTTGTTATTGCCTCCTCTTTTGTAACTGCTGTCCTATATATTATTTTTTAATGAAATAGAGATCTTTAAACTGGGGCTTTTTTTGTTGGGTTTTTGTTTGTTTGTTTTTAATCCTGTTATATTTTAAAAATATTTATTCTTCTCAGTGAATATGCTGTGCACAGTAACACATGATGGCCACTTCTTGGTAATGTCTGTCATTTAAAGAAGATATTTCAATCTATGTTTTAGGGTCATGCATGAACACAGTTCACTTTCCCTTGCAGTAACATACTGATCCCAGAAGGTGATAAATGTACTGATCAGCCTACAGTAACTGGAGAGCAAGCTCCTGAATTAGCTTATCCTTATCAACACTGACTACATATTGAGTCACAAATGATTGTGGGAGAATGCCTTTGGAAGCTTTTGGAAACTTCAGCTGTGATTGACTCTGAAAGACATGTTTGGCACCTAGAACTGAAGAGAAGACCATGCAATTTTGAAAGACTATTTAGTGTGTTAGGTATTCAGAATTCACTGTGTCCCTTACCTAATTATCCCTCATGCTCCCTGTTTAAAGAATGGAGAAACTGAGTTTGGCAAAAGAAACAGTCCACAGGGATCACAAAAGAAGCTCTTGATCCTTTGAGCAGAGCAACAGTCCGGCTGTTCTTCAACCAGCTGGCCAACTTTATGTGTTTATTTCTATAATAGATGTGGCAGTAGTGCAGACTGACCTATGTGTGGTCAATCTATTGCAGTCGTTTGTCCAAGGCAGCTGTTTCTTTGTGTTTCAGAGGCAGCCTGTCTCCAACAAGCTGATCCATACTGACTTATTTCTTCCTCCTGTGGAGTATAGCTGACTTGAGATGAGAAATTCTGGTTTTATTCTTTCTTTTAAATTCTGTTTTTATTTTTCTAACCAACATGAAAGGTGTTCAATGATTCAAACCTACCCTTAGGGGAAACCTCTTCCCAGTAATGAAATTTTGTTTTTGTCCAATGTTGTCTTTCTGAAAGAAACAAAGATCTTTTGCAAAAGCAAAAATGAAATATGCTGTTTGAGTTAGGAATATTAATTACTGATCATGAGACATTTACTGTCAGACAAATAAAGAAAAGAGCTGAGTTTCCATCAAATGTTCTATTTTGGTATTTGGATGACCAGATTATAGTAAAACATAAGCCTCTTAATTCGTGGCAAATCAGAACAGCCTTGATAAATACAGAACTAAATTAAGATATTAGCTATGGAGCTAATTACTTGTGCACATAGAGCTGCCTATGTGGTAGCTGAGACATAGGATAGATAAAAAGGCTCTGATTTTTATTTTCCAAAATATTTGTATTCCAGTGTCTCCTTCTTGTTTTATTTTCTTTAATGTATTTGTTTTTAAGCCACTCTATTGACTTCCTACCTGGCATAACAGGCTTTTCAAGGAATATAAGTTTTCATCTGAAAAGTTTACCTCAAACCAGCAATTTCAAGCAGCCACATTTAAATTCCCTGTAAGGACCCTTATTCTCTTCAGAGCAGGGATCACATTACATACTAGGCTTTTGAAAAGCAGCAACACCACTGCCAAAGTCTCTCTACCCCTAATGACTTCTCATGTATCGTGTAGCCTTTTTGCTGTCAAATGCCATTGGAGTGCAAATAGTTTGGTCCTTGCTAGGGCATGGACCTTGCTAGGCAGTGTCACTGAACCTTGCGTGTCACTGAACCGAGTGCATTTAGGATATGCATCTCTATATTCACTTCATTTGGAAATAGATAGATATATATCTATATAAAGAAAAGAATGGATGAAAGGCATTTTTCTGCTAAATAATTTGGGTGTCTCTTTTCTCTGTTTTAGTCAAATACATGAGAGTAGTTTATAAATTAGTTGAGCTGGAATTGCCAAACTTGGCTGTATATTTGAGCAGCCTGGATGGAAAGCCTTTGCAACTGATATTGTCCTCAAGCAGCTGATCATCAGAGCATTTCCTTCCTATACCCAAACCAGCAAAATGACCACATCCAGCAGGCAGAGCTCTTCTACGTCTATGGTCAACAACTCGGCCAAAATATTCGATCCTAACACTCTGCAAAACCAAGGGCCAGATGATGGAATGGAACCTCCTCAAATTCTTCATGTTGAGAGAAGTGATGTCAGCACATCTGAAAGTTTCAACGTCATGGATGTGAAGTTTGCCTCCCTTGAAGAGAAAATTGATAAACTGTTGACTCTGCAAGACAGTGTCCTTAAGAAGCTTAACAGTTTTTCCCAAGAAATCTGTTGCATTGAAAATGACATGGAGATGGTAAAGGCAGAAACATCTGAACCTGGATCAAGGATGGAAAGAAACAAAAAAATGAGAAATAATGAAATGAAGAAACTTTGCCTTAAAATGAAAAAGTCTCTTTCTGATATAAACCGGAAAGCAGAGCAGCAGGTTAAAAGGCTAGATGGACTTGAACAAAGTGTTTCTGGACTACACAAACTTGTAGGACCTCTGGTAGAGAAGGTGAAAACACTAATAGTTCATAATTCAAGCGTAAAACATCATGTTAAAAAACGTAAAGTTTGCAAGGCAGGAGCTGGACATCCCTTTAGGATGCACGTTTTCTCGGAGACAACAGCTGGTGACCTGCTCAAGAAGAAAAATGAAAAGGTGAGCCCAGGTTTGTGTTTCATCTTGGCAGGAATCATTGCAAGCTATGGATATGTTCTGCTTCATGCTCAGTTTTTTCACTTTGTTGACATTTAAGAAAGAACAACCAATGTGCTCTAAAAATAAAAAGTATAAGAACAAGCTGAGCAAGTTTCAGTGGAAAAAATATAGAAAAATCTACTTGTTACACAGACCTTCATTTTTTTCTAATTATTCTTCTGCAGCTGTAAAACATAACAACAAAGAACACAAGAAAGATTGACAGACTTCAGTAGTGTTGGGTCTAGGCCATGAATTTTACAATGATCTTTTCTGGATTTATAATTATCTGGGGGAATCAAGTTGCAGCAGTCACCAGGGTCTAGAGATTAGTGGAACTGGTAAAAAGTCTCCTTGGTTCAGGACCTGTACATATGTTTGTCCTTTTTTTCAAAGAACATCTTAAGTGTGCTGTTCTGATCTGGTATTTCTCTCCATTGGTGAGGACTAGGGGACTTCTAAACTGGGATCTGAGGTAGGGTTACTGTAACTGGAGCTGTGGCTTGTGTAAACTTCACTGGGTAAAAAATGCCTCTGTTACCATAATGAGAGTTTCATCATGTTCTTTAAAACTGATATTGAATGACACAAAAAATTTCTTAAAAGACTCTCTTGACTCTAATAAGTTCTTTTAAGGTAGTTTGAGTACTCTTTTTTTGGTAAAGAAAATTAAGGAATTTCTTCTGACAAAGTATGTTGGTATTTAATTAACCCACAGTGAACCAAAAAGGTTGCTTTTCATATTTTGTTCCATTTTGCTTTTCTCTCAAAAAGTCAAATGCAGACTTTACTCTTTGGTTCATTTAAAGAATAGTTCTGAGTTTGTTTTTCTAAAGTTTTTTGAGCAGGAAAAACATCATGTGAAGGTATTATTTGAAACAGCATTTCCTGAAGAAAAGAAGAACTGCACCCAGTATTACTCAGAATGGCCTGGTCAGCAAACCATGTGCTTTTTAGCTTGGTTACCCTGAGGCAACCTCACTTCTTAGATAGACAAGAAGCATTTGAGCCTTCAAAGGAAACTGTGAAAATATCAGTCAGTGCTGAGTAGCAACAGAGGAGCATCTTGTAAAGCTCTGTCAGCTGAACTGACCGATCTGTCACTATGTAAGGATATAAATTGTGCAACCTTGTTTCCAGAGCATCATTAACTGAAGAGAAAAATAGCTTCCTTGCCAAAGAAGACTGACACCAAAAATCGTTATTACAGGCCCTTCTTGAACATCAGGCTGGACTGGTTTAAAAAAAGAGGGGTTTCAACAGGAGAGAAGTTTCCTTGTTTTATACAATTACTTTGATAAGAAAAGATTATTTATTTTGAGCATCTGAGTTTAGGGCTTCTTTTACTTTTCAGAACATCAATGAGAACATCTGTGGTGAAAGTCTCATTGGAGTGAGACCCACAGGTCATCTTTGTAATGGTGCTGTCACTGCAGTTTGTGGTAGAGACCTACTTATCTCTGTGAAAGTACATATTCATCTAAACTATTTATAAATGTAAACTGAATCAGGCCTGGCACGTTAATGAACTGGCACCTCCTGGAGACCAGAGTAGGTGCAAGGCTCTCTGCAGTAGAAACACAGGGTTGCAGAAAGGAGAGGACCTTGCAGGCTTTGCTAGTGAGTTTGTGGGAACCAACGGGTGTAACAGGACAGGAGGAGCTTGTGCTCCTTACAGGTCAGAGGCGAGCCAGGATGTCAGAGATGCAGGTGCCCCCGTGGAGAGTTCAGGTCTATAAAATAGCTGGAAGTAGAGGCAAGGGGCCTTGAGCATGATGGAAACAGAGGCAGCCTACAGACAAAGACCCAATAAAGAGAGGAGCAAGTGGTGTCTGTCTTTTCCAACAGCAGCTACATTTGTAATTCCCTCACTGATTAATTTTTGTTTAGGCAGACTCTTGGCGATGTGGAGTGGACTTGGTAGGAATTTGTCTAGCATGTGGGCTTAGGAAAGGCAGCATGAGCATGTCTGGAATCATGCTGATGATATTATGATGTTGTTTATATTTTGTTTGTTTGTGAGATAGCATACATATGTTAGCTTGTCATTACCTCCTCCCTGTGTGATTTATTAGAAAAAGGCCATCATAAAATTACCAAGCTATCCTGTGAGCAACAGCTGGCTTTGGTAAACACTTAGTCATCTTAGGTTTAAGTAAAAACAGACTTGAAGTCAGCCCTGCATTAGGAGTAACAGAACATGGAGTGATATCCTTCAGCTGAGACTGCTAAGCTTGGCTGTCAGCTTAGTAGGAGATAGTGCGTACCAGCATTTAGGGCATACAGACTCTCCTCTGGGTGAGAGGGAAAGAACAGGATCTTTGGGGAAGTTATCCAAAATACTGGTCCATGAGACACTGCAAAGTTGGTTGCTCATGCTTTCACATTTGAATTAGATCTACACATTTTTCGACATGTTTTATATAGGTGTGATTAAAGTTAAAAGAAAAGCAAAGGAATAGAAAAATGGGGGATTTCACCCCTGCAGAGTTTTACTCTGTAATGCACCACTAATATCTAGTGACATAGCAATGAACAAATTTACCCAAATGTGCAGATAGCAATCCTTGCTTCTCTTACTAGAATCCTCGTTCCCATTTCTAGTCCCACATGATGATGGTTTTGAACAGTGACCCCGTAGAAGTGCAAGCTGCCAGGCAGCAAGAGCAACACCTCTCGTATTACAGGTGGATTTCTTGTGGAAACTCTGAGCAACCCTTCAATCCCCTTAGACAGCACAGTCCTATTCTGTTTCTGTATGGCCATGAACAAGGCAATCCGCTCACTGCGGTTAGTTCAGAAGGACAGTGCCCACTTCTGTGCACTGCTGGAGATGATTGCATGTTTTGGATGATGTTCCTGTTTGTCATCCACCGTGCTGCAGCTATGAGCAAATGGCATCTCTTGGTTCTAATAGCTGAGCTGTCTGCAAGATGTGTCCGTCCCCAGCCTGGTTCCACAGAATAATCCAACCATAATTTATGAATGAATTACCAGCAGGTGGTGCAAGAGGTGACCATGGGTACAACTGGATAAGGCAGTGAATAGGATTGACATTCTGCTCACCTGCCTTTCCATCCTTCCTTTTCTGGAGAGGTGCTGCTCTTTACTTAATGTAGTACTGGTTTTTAATTTTTCCTAAGTGCCTCTTTTTACATTAGCATGTTATGTAGAGAGCTGTGAAAGAGGCAGAACAGAGAGGGAGTAGGGGGAATGAGAGACAGATAAAGAAGGGGCACAGGCAGCTGGGGTGTGTAATCTCTCTCTCGGCATCAGCAGCAGCTGTAACAGTTCCCTAATCACAGGCTCCACAAGCACATTTTGTGCTCTTGTAAAATATAGAGATTGCTCTCTTCTGAAGCAAATTTCTGCTTTCCTGCCTTTTACTGCCATCCTGAAATACCTCCACTGCCTCATACAGGAGCTTAGTTTATTTCTGGTTTGAGTTGAAGTTGTAATACGGTGTAGCTTGGAGACACTTCATACTTTGTCGATGCTGCCAAATGTCTCCCAGCCGTTTTCCCCTGAGTGCAGCATGACCTTCTCACCACATGGCTGAGAGGAGTAGTGTGTATTACTTGTCATTTAAGTTATTTTGTCACTATTGCTACTCAGGGAAATCGGCAGTTCTATAGTAAGCGTCTTTAAAAGCCTTGAGGTTTTCCTCAAATTCACCTTTTTAAGTAGTCTGTGATAATCCTGTTGCTAAATGTTCCTGTCTGTAACTCCATTTTCAGTCCTACTTCTTCCACTTATAAAGAAAGAGGGTAAAATAATACTTCAGTTATTTCCTCCAAATTAAAGACTTCAGAGATCCTGTACTATTAACCTGCAAATACTTATCTGGAGAGTCAGAAAGTCCATTTTGTTGCCATCATAAAGTAGTGTTGAACTTACTGCAGTTGCCTGCAGGTGTCTGTAACTTTGGTTTTCTGACATTTCTACAGGCTTTGCTGCAGGAATAACAGCTATTAGCAGTTTGTGGCTGTTTCCCACACTAAAGATGCCAGCAGTGGGAGCTGTGATTTTTGCTTGAACCCTCTGTACCTCCTGTGCAGGCATCACACTGCAATTGCAGGCCACTGGCTGCTTTAGTAGGAGCCCACAATGAAACTGCTGTTTGCCACATGTGTTTTAAGATCCATTCAGCCTCAGTCTACAACTGTTCTGATTCCTTCATTTTGCCTACAAATGCTAACAGGTCCCTTATGTATTATTTAAATTCTCTCCAAAATGGCCATATTCTGTGTGTTTTTCATCTTTCAGCCAAATAGGTGGGAAATGTGGTGGGTTTTTTTGGGGGGTTGTTTGGTTTTTTTTTTGGGGGGGGTGGGGGTTTGGTTTGGTTTGGTTTTTTTGACATCTATTTGCAAGAGTTTCTGCTGGGCTTGGTGGATCCAAGGGTAGAGATTTCTTCAGAATCTTAGCAGATGAGTTGTCTGTTGCTTGGGCAAGGCAGCTGGTCAGCACCCACAGGTGCCATTATACTGGGAATGCTCTTCTTTCTCTCAGGACTGACTGATGTCTTTACTTAAATATGTTCTTAGTAGAAGAATTTCTGCTTTTGAGTGAGCTGTAGTATATCAGAGTTAAAATTCTCTCTCTGACTGTCTACCAGTCAAAAAACTGGTAGGTTTTCTTAGGACAATGTTTTCATCTTGTTTTGCCCTGTTCTCTCCCTTACTGACAGCCACAGAAGTTGTTTCATGCCTTTTCAATTAATAATGCTGTTTAACTTTGTTTCCATTTACCCTCAGAATTTGCTGTCTGCTGTGTGTAGGATCCCTTCCTAAAGACTATTGGGATTTTGTCGTCTCTACAACTCTGAAAATGTGTGAAATCAAAGTAGACACAGCTAATTTTTAAATGCTATACTGGCTGGCTTTTGGGGCATGACATGAATGCCTGTGTTTAGAGCGACCTTTGTAGGAATCCATTACAGTTCCTTTGCAAAACTAGGGAGACCTCATGATGAAAATAAAGAGATAACTGGTAAGTGCAGGAAGGCAAAGCAAGGCAGCTCATCAGAGAGTAGTCCTAGAAAAGCAGAAAGCTCCTCAAAGAGGTGAGACAGCAGTAGGAGGGATTTGGTCAGGGAGGAAGTCTTTGTCTACTGCAGCCATCTGAAATTCACCTTTTGTCATCAGATATCCAGAGCATTTAAGCAGTTTTCTGGTAGTGACTCCTCTCAGTCCCTATCAGAAAATGTAGGGGTACCATACCTGACTATTTCCTCTGTAGAAGAGTGCCATTGAAATGAAATGTGGGGTGTCCACCACACTGAGTTTTAATGACAAGGATGACTGCTCTGAAACACAACTAATTTGGTGCCATCCTGGCAGTACCCTGGGTTTTGCATACACATGCAGCAGTGAGAAGGAGCAGAGATGAGCGGCTGGGCAGCAGCCCCAACAGAGCCTTGAATGAGCCCCACCATATTCTGCTCACTAGCTTCTGCATGGTGATGTGCCACAGGAGCACAGTCTGTCTATAAGGGGAAAATTGAAAAAAAAGCCAAACAGGTCTTTCCTCTCAACACAAACTCCCTTCTTGTTAAATGAATTGTTAGGAAACCAGCTTTTCTGGAGTCCAATTCAAAGTGAGCCATCTAAGCTGCAGGAGATGATTTCTTAAGTTTGTAACACTTTGGATGGAAATCTCCAAATTGTGTGATTTTGAAGAAAAGCTTAGGAAGGGCAGTTCATGAAGTCTGAAGATATTTGCCATCCATAACATTGCCTGCTTAGCTCAGCTGAGTTAGTTAAGTTAGGAAATAGTCTCTTAACAGTGAGGCTACTTAACTGATACTGTAATTAAAAAAAAATAAATTGCCCGAGTAGTGACAAGAGGGTGGTTTATCCCCACAGTAAAAAAGATCTGCCAGGGATTTGGCTTTCAAGATGGATTTTTTTTTCCTCCTATGTCACACTGTGACAATAGTGGAACACACTTAGCAAGATGATCCATTTAGTAGTAATATCAAAAATGTGAAGAGCAGTACCTGGAAAATTTTGGGATTATGCCATGGGTATAGCACCCTCTCGGTCATCACACATGTAAGTACATTGAGCAGTATAGAGAAGGGAGAGATTGAGGCTTTCCAATATTGGTGAGAAAAGCAGATGAATTCCTCAGTGCTTCTGCTTGCCTGATATTGCCCCTGACTTGTTCAGATGAAAAACTCCAGAGCTACAGTGACTGGTTGATTTGATTTCCCAGATGCTGTGAAAGGACATGTGTCAAAGCCAGGTAACCAGTGCTCTGGATCTAGTGGGTGTCTTGGCAGCCTCAGATTTGTTTATTGTGATTCTTACAGGCCTCTGTGTATTCCAGAGACATTAGAAGTAAACCAGTCAATTTGAGTTAAAAGATCTACCTCCAAAGCCCTTCTTAGACTTGATAATGACTCTGTTAAGTGACAGTGACTAGACCTCAAGACAAAAGTAGAGACGTTTAGAATCAACCTGTCACCGTTAGTGCAATCTGTTGCACCTTCACTGAGGCCATGGGCTTTGTCAGGAGCCTGGTTGCATGAAAGCCTTTTCTACTCTTCAGTGTAAGATTCCCTCTTTTGAGAAGAATGGCCTGGCAGAAGGAAGCATCTGTTTGAAACAGGACAGCCACAGCTTCTCCAGAACAGTGGGTGGGAAGCCAGCAAACTTTAGTGGGGAGTGGAAAAGGCTTTGTCTTCACTGATTTTCATCTTCTGACCTAGGATGATGTTGTTCTGAGGGATTTTTTTCATGCAGAGGTTGTTACCTCATTACCTATGTATTTTCAAAGCAGCAGGTCACACAGGACTTCTCTTGTATTTCTTATTGGGGAATCACAGTTCTCATGGTTCAAAACTTAGGTTTTGGGTGTGATTAGAAGATGCTTGTGGATTGAGTTTGGACTTCATGGAAGAATGATATCTTTGTCTAGTTCAAGGAGCTCTATAAAAATCATGCAAGAGTGTGTACGGTTTTTAGGATTTATAAGTTTGTATCGAAAACACTATAACTGGATATTTTACACTGCTGGCAGAGAGAAAGTTGTATTAATTGGGGAGGAATAGGAAAGGGCAGGTGGGGATGGATTGCAGATTTGATGGATGGCACAGGAGGCATCACCACTCATGCAGTTGCCCCAAGGTCTGTTGTGTGTTCTGCACTCTCCTGGGAACTGGTGAGGAGATGCTGGAGCATCCTCAGTACAATGCTCAGGTGGAAAAGCCCATGGCTGAGTTCTGGCTGTTAGGGAAACTCAGTAATTGCAAATCTCAAATAATTTAGTAATTTTGATACATGAATGGTGATCGGATCTTGCACAAAACCAGTTTATCTTGCCACAATACAGCTCTGTAAACTATCAAGGATATGAGAAAGTGACACAAAGTTAAAATGTGGTTTAGGCACATGCAAAGGTTTGTGTCTTGGTATTGGCAGATGGAAGCTGAGGATAATGCCTTGGTATCAAATGAAATGTGGTGGGGTGATAAAGGATCTCTTAACTGAATGGTTGGGGTTGCTTCATGAGGCTATTCATTACAAAAAGTTTTTGCAGTAGGAAAAAAAAGAATCAAAGCGTTTTATTAGATGAAAAAAAAAAATCTGAAAGTTAGCTTAAAAACATTCCAAAGGTAGGACTGCTGCAGTTTAAAGAAGGAATTTAACCCTGTAGAGCTCATTAAAAAGGAGTCAGATGTCTATAAAAGACATTGATTTCTTGCTGCATTTGACATTTCAATTAGAATATATTATATTTATATATATTATTGCTTTATCCTTGATTTCTGCAGGTTTCTAAAGTAATTTAAATAATTTCCTTTTTCTTTCCATTGGTTTATACTGACGTTTCAGCCTCTGGACTATCTCACATTATTCTGTATCATCACCTGGGCTTTTATTCTGTCTCTCTTACTTAGGGTCTGGCAATACTCTATGAAAGAATATGTTTAAGTCTACAAAGTGTATTTTTGAAGACGCAATACAAAATTGTGTAGATACAGACACATTTTTGCTACGGTATACTTCACAGGGTCACAACACAAATTTTCATATTTAAGCTTTTTTGAAATGAAAATGTAAAATTCTTTGGAAGCTTTTGGCTTGTATTACTCAGAAAAATTATATAGCGCCATTTACCTTTAATGATTTTACATTTCAAATCATTAAAGAAAGGGGAAAAATGTGTTTTACTCTGAAACATTGATTACTGTAATTTTAGAAAACACAGACTGGAAAAAGTCATGTTACATAAGATTGGGAAGAATAATACATAAATAAATAAAAATATTATTAGGGATTAAGTTATAAAGATCCTTAAGAAAGTTCTAACAGACTGAGGGAAGAGGTATGAAGAGTAATTAGGTGGGATAGATGTCTTTAACAAACCACCACGCCTTTCAGATGGGATTTTCAAAGAGTGTGATGGCTTTTGGGAATTGTGGGCTCTCAGAGCAGCTCCTCGGCTGCCTGGGGCTGGATGTCGCACGTACCCTTGACAAGCTACAAGGAGGTCTTTGTACCGCCTGTGGCTGGGATAGGAAGGATACTTTGATTTCTGTCAGCTCCAGGGAACCTGGTGAGCCTCCACCCTTTAGAGGGAAGAAATAATGAGCAAAAGTTCTTGTTTTTATTGCCAGGTCAAGATTTGACAAGTTCAAGTCACATTTTGCTACGAACAGCAAAATGTGGAGAAAATTAGGTTGTTCATGTATAGACTACTCATGTATTTACAATTATTTCAGTATCTTATATCTGTATTTCTTACTCTAGAGCACTCTTGTCCCTATATTTATTGCAAATTGATTCTGATGGATATCAGTAAATAGGTTTTTTGTGTTTTTTTTAATTTAAATTAGTATGAACTCCTCATCTGCTGGTGCAATGTCAGAGATCAGAAATGGTGCTTGAATAAACACAGTAGTAATTTATGTAATGCCCTGGCAGTCTCAGGTATTTAGCACTGTCCAGTGTTCCTTCCACTAGATGGATTTTCAAAAGCTGGCTTCTGTATTTCACACCTGCAAACTACAGCAATATTTAGTTGGAAGTGCCGTGTGTCTGCAATTAATTCTGAGTACAGAAGTGAAATCTGGCCTCATGCATCAAAGAGCTTGGAGGCCATTTCTCTGGTTGTTTGCTCAGCTGACTGTGTTTGATCAGAGCTGATGTCCTCAGTGGCATGGAGAGGTTGACATACTTACAGGAATGCCAGTGCATTACTAATTGCCAACACAGTGCAGAATAAATAAGTCTGCGGTTTTTCCCTTTTTTTTTTTTAGTGCTTTTTAGAGCATTGGTTGATTCTCTGTGTTCCATCTGGCAACATTTCACTATATTTAAGTTCTCTGGGAACAAGGCTCCGATTTATATTTCAAAGGTATTTACCTTGTTGTATTGTGGCTTTTTTCATTTTGTGGCCTGCAACTTCCTGGGACAAACTGCATCCAAAATAATTGTCAGTCTCAGGTCTTATATTACAGTTTCCTTGTCCCTTGTGGATCAAGATTTTCTGAGCAAGTCCTGTTGAAATCCCTCCCTGCAGTTACATCCAGTTTGTCTCAACTCTTTTGGCTTCTCATGGAATTTCCTTTCCCTTGAACTCTGTTCATAGCGGATACACATTGCTTTGATTTCATGCCTATTTTCTATATAGCCTGATGAAATTAAAATTAAAAATAAAAGCATAAAAATATGGAGAGCTTACCAGAGCAAATGTTTAGTAATAGGACTGGTTGGTGCCCAGAGCTATGGGACTGACCACATGGTTAAGATGCTCAAAATTAAGTGCCTGAACCTGTATATTTTGTTGGGATATGTACAATACTGCTTTAGCTGGTAGCCCCTCTGGAAAATATGTTGAGGTGAAAATATGTTTTGAACCATGTGGATCTAACAACAGTAATGACAGTGCCGGTTTCATAGCATTGGGAGAGGAAGAAGGTGAAAAAAGGAGCAGGGAGCAACAGCAGATATCATGTTGTACTGTGGTCACCTCCTGACAAGTCTAGGAGTGGCCAGGAGAAAAACACACCCAGCACACAGCATAGAAACGTAACAGGAATTGCAGAGGTTTTATGAGGAACTGGATTGGTGTGAAGCACCTCTAGATGTCACTGCAGCATTGTAAAATGTAGGTAAAAGAAAGGTACAAAGCTGAAGTTATGGCTTGTACGCTCCAATTCCTGGTTACTGTCTCAGTCAGCCCTTAATAAATCGTTGCATCATTAAAGAAATCATTACCAAATGTTGATTAAACAACAAGGAATTTTTCGATAAATGTCAGTAAGATTGTTACTGATCATTTTGCTACAATATTAAATATTCCGAGGTTTGTTTTAACCTAGTTTTTTTAACAGCAAAAGCTAGGGCAGGGCAGCAGCTGATTCCTGGATGCTTCTTTGGTTTAGTCTCTGAGGTTCAGCCCTAATTTTTTCTAGGCTGTTTTAATGCCACCACTGATGCTGATTACAACCAATATAATTTCTCTTGCTTTGCAATGGTATCAATTCAATCAGCTTGTAGTGATTAAAATAAGGACCATCATTTATAGGAAATATATGAGTTAGAACATGGAGTATTTACATTTGACCAAAAAAAAAAAAAAAAATCAAGCTGGGATTTCACAAAGACCAATACAACATGTACACTGTATAAATTGACTAATATGTCAATTGCCTTCTCAACAGGTCATCAAAGAAAAGTCACATTTCAATGAAACAGAAACAAAAGAGAAGAAGCCACCAGATTCAGCAGGTTAGACTATTTTTTCTCTGATCAACTTCTAGTTCCTAAGAAATAACACAGAAATAGCCATGACTTTCCTGAGCAACTGCAGTGAAGTTGCCTGAGTTACACGTGTGTTCATCAACATGAGTATCCAACTATTCAATAAGGTGCTTTGCATGAGGAGTTTATTAAACTTGACTTGGCTGACAATAACTTTGAGTGAGAAAAACATTTTCTAGTGCTGTGTGTCAAAGAAAACATTTGTGACCCATGAAATCCCAGTTTTAAATAAGTAGTCTGTTCTTGCTTAGGAGACACTTGTACTGACCTTGAAAGTGGGAGAGGCAAGCAGATGCCGAGCTCAAAATTCAACAGAAGTTATGCTAAGTGTGCAGCTCTGCTTTAACACTGTTACTGACTATCAGAAAACCACTGGCAGATTACTTTGTAATCTCTTCACTTATAGATGGGGACATCCAGCAGAGTCAGTCCTGCTCTCGGGAAGAAGTTGATAAGCTCAACAAGGAAAATGCCAAGAGGGAAAGTTCCGTTTTGCTTGAAGTGGATCCTGCCAAATTTCATACTGAAGAGTCAGAGGAGAAAAAAGAAAGTTTGTCTTTAGAAAGCCATTATGAGTGTAGGAGAAACTCTTTTCAGGAATCCTCCACTCCAGAAAAGCAGCAGGAAGAAGGTACTGTTGATGATGCTTGTCAAAAACTAACTGTGCAGGAGATAGAGAGTGAGTCTGCAGAGGGTGAGGATAAGAAGGAACATCAGGTACCTGAAGATGCACTTAAGGAACAACAAGAGGAGAAAAAGAATGAAGGGGAGGAAAATGCTGATAAAAGTGAAAAAGCTGCTGAGGAACCACCAGCTCCTTCCCAAAAAGAAGATGAGGCAGAACAAAGTGATGATGAAGAGGTATCAGAGGGAAGGTAAGGTCTGAAATTCAAACTACACATTCTGAAGAGACCCTTGCTTCAGAGAAATGCGTAGTTCAAGTTTCAAGTCAAAGTGGCTGATTAATATAAGTATTGGTGAAAATTTAGCCCAACACAAAAATGAAAATTATGTTTATGTCTCTGATCTAAATGAAATTATACTCTTAAAAAAGACAGGCAAACAGTCCACCACACGTAGTACTGCAGTATGCTGTGGTTGTTTGCTTGGGAAATATGTTAGGAACGTGGGAATTATGTTACGTTATTCTTTATCTCTGAGGAGAATTCTCCCATAGTTATGTTATATACTGCAATGTCATATAACATCAGCAAAATAGATTAGGCCATCTGCCAACCAGGAATTAACTTACTGCAAATATATAACTTAAAGGACAACATAAACATTTCAACTTTTGCCCAGGCAATTGACCTAATAAATTTGTTTACTGCAATTCTTTCTTTGCTGGATTTAATATATAACTTTTCAGGGATAAACAGGTTTAAGCTCTCAGGAGCCTATATGAACAAAGAGGAATTCCAATGCTCTCCCCTTGCATTAAAGGTGAGATTGATAACCTAATGTCAAGTTTAGAAGAACTCAGGTGAGGTTTTCAGTAACTGAGAAACATTTTGCTGTCATGATTAATTTAAGGGCCATTTTTATTTCTTAATGTGAATATTAAACCAGTTAATTTTACACTATGAAACCAAATACCTTAATGTCATTTGAATGTGATATCCATATAGGCATTTTTCACCTATGTTTCTAAAGTTGCTCTGCTTTAAGTGTACTCTGCACTAATACCATGTTTTGTCCTTGCAGGTGTAAAAGCTGCGAAAAAGGTACAGGAAATTCTAGTTCAATCCCTGGGCAGACTTTCCAGTTTGAGCATAGTGGTAGCAGTGAGCATCGAGTGCATGATGAAGGTCTAGTCAAAGGTGACAACAAAAAGAGCAGAGTAGTTGCAGAAAGTGCTGATGGCATACATAAAACCATAAAAAGCCCTTAAAGGAAGCATCCTAATGGCAAAGCATGTGATTCCCGGTATTACAATGTTGACCAGAGACAGAGATCTATAGAAGAGAATGATTTCATGATTCTAATTAGTAGGGGAAAAAGGTGTGCATGATAGCTCTGATGGGAAACAGTTTTTCATGGACTGCGTCTTAACCTGAAGAGAAGTAACACGATTCTGCTTGCTTTCATATTAGAGGCTTCTGCTCTGTCAGAAATTATTCAAAATTAATTTGCTTCTGCCACAACTACTCCACTAACACTATCCTCTCGCCCTCTTCTTTTAACAAGAGAGATAAAATCCCTAAGTATAGAGTGGAGGGAGAAATTATATCAGGTGTGGCAAACTTGGTCGACCTGTGGAAGTGTTGAGAATGTGTGTTAACAGGGAATCTGCAGTGTGTGGATGTAGCCTGAAAAACCAGCTTGCTCATATTCATACCATTGTAATCTGAAGTGAGAACAACCGCAGGCTACAAAGTAAAGAAAGACTTTTGTGTGGAAGCCCGAGTGGTGCTATTGAACAGACAGATAAATGGTGCTCAGGCACTGAACTCTGAAGCACTCTGAACACCTCACCATGGTGAGGCAGAGATTTCTAATACTAGACCTCCAGCTTGAGAATTTCAGTACCTATTCCTGAGTATGAAATTATGGCATGTGGAGAGGTGGCCTGAGATACTTGGAAATAGATGCGTGTGCATGTGCATACACAGGACTCAGGATAAATTTATCTGCTTTGGGAATGGGGGAAGAGTGTGGGAGGGAAACATTTATAATAGGTTTGTGCTAGGTTTTTTTAGCAGAAAACAGGAAATAGCACACTAAAACGTTAAAATCCATAAACTGTTGTGAGCTCTGGGAGATTGTTACAGATGATGTTAAGGTTATAGTGTCTCTGTAGGAGCATCTTTGATCTGTAATAGGAAATTGTTTTTGAATAGAGAGAAATCCCTTCTGGTTTGCAGAAGAAGAAAAATAGAGGGTCTGTCATGGGGAACATACTGAAGGCAAAAATTTTTACATAGTTTTGAAAAGCAGTCTGGCATCTTTAAAGGAATATTTCCTTGCCCAAAATTTGGTAATGTTTTTAGCTGACCTTTCAGAAAGACATTTTCTTCTGTCACTTACAGTTTGGTGCTGATGGAGTTTGTGTTCTTTGAGTCAAATTTTGCCTTAGGTTAGAGGTTTTCTTGGTATTTTGTGGGTCTTGGTAACGTGCAAAAACCAATACTTACAGTCGTGCAATTCAAAGTCTGCAGAATCCCAAGTAGGTGGCAAATTTCCAGAAGCCCCAGCTTTTCACAATTCCTTGACCATGAACTAACTTCCTGACCATGTAAGTTATTAACGCTGTCAAAAAAAAATCTAGGTACACAGCTGGTGTCCTGGAAAAATGGACATTGACTGTGAATAAGGACAATCTACTGCCACATTAATGACCAAAGTGTTCCTGCCAGCTACATGCTGTCATGGGTTTCTTGTTTGTGTTTTTCATCATTTTCACTGGAGTAATGAATGGTTTTAAAATTGTTCAACAAGCATCACACAAAAAGGAGCTGGCATTCCAAACCAGAGAGCTCATATTGAAACACTGGGGCTGTAGCCCTCCCAAATGGTTGAAGAAGTATTTGTCACCTTGGTCAGCCAAGGGTCATTCTTGGGAGTATCAATCAAATGAAAAACAACGTGGCTATGAAATTGAAGTCACCACAGCCTGCAAAAAGTCCAAATTAGGCATGGAGGGCTGGTCTCCAGCAGGGATTTTGACATCAGGATGGCAGAAAGGTCCAGCATGTGGAGGTCCAGAAAGTAACAGCCGAGACCAGTCAAAACTCCATTGCTGCTGCAGTGCAATGTTGGGAACCATCCGTCCTCTGTGCCCCTCTTTACCTTTTATCTGCCATCTTTTTTTAAGGACAGAAATGCTTCAGAGCAGCATGTGACAGTTACTGTGTGTCCTGAGGCACACTGGAAACCCCAAGTGCTGTCCACCAGGGTGAAACGCCCTCATGTGCACAAGCTCTAAATGTGATCTTTAAAGGTGATGACCACACTGTGGAGAAGGACAAGTTTTGTCCATCAGTTGAGAAGGGGATTCTTCACTGTCAGCACCAAAAGCTGAGAAATAGCCTCTCCTAGCTGGGCCTGAAGGAGCATTGGTTCTCTTCCTGCCTTACTGGAGAGTTACAGTACTTACTTATTAACAGTCCTTGAGGAGGATAAAATATTTTTAAAAAATCAGAGATCAGGCTGAATTGCAGAAGCTTCTTGTGAGAATGAAGCTATGTTTGCATAGTCTAGTGGTCTTCACTTTGCCTCTCCTAGCTGTTGTCTGGAAGATGATCACTTAAAAAAGTAGTCCTTGTCTTGGTAGTGTAGTCCCCAACAACAACAGTTTTCTCTTTTTCTGAGCCAGAGCTTCTAAAATAAAACCCTTGTTCAATAACAGAGAAATTCAATAACAGAGAAAGACCTATCTATAAAGCTTACAGTAAGTGTATTCAGTTCTTAAATGAACTTATCTGGGGAGAAGAGGAACTAAAATGTGGGATAGTCAAGCATTGCTTGTGACCACTCATATGAGTGGTGACAAGCAATGACCATTCTCTGTCTGTTTTGTCTTTTTTAGATGATATTCCTACTCCGCCAGCACCGTTTGATCACCGGATTGTCTCAGCCAAAAGGGTGGGGATCAGCAATTATTATAATGTCAACGAGGATGAAATTCTGGGAGGGTAAGTCAAGTGTAGTAAATCAACTTGGAAAGCAGGGCACAAATTTACAGCCAAGCACCCTGGGAGGTGAATGGAGGCAACATGCCCCACTAGAGGTGAAGTCATGAAAGTCTAAGCTCTTACAGTGCTTTATAGAGGGATGAAAAGAAGAGACTGGTTTTATAGTGTGAGTGAATTTTGGCTTACTATTTGGCACCGGCTGACTTGGCCTGTGTCTGACACTGTTATAGGCCAGCCAGATGCCCTCAGGCTTTATGACAGAGCTCCTAGGATGCTGAAATACTTTACCTTAAATTACAGCCAGCGGTATGTTCAGACGTATTGTAGTCTTCTTCCTCTCAGTGAGTCTCACCCCTGAAAACACATCTGTTTTCAGATAGATTAGCAGGCTGATCTAACAGGCCATGTAGTTACTTATCTCTCATGCTGACATTATTTAGGAGTGTGGGATACTGTAATTTTTATAGATACTCTAGGGTAAGGCTTTGTTCTATCAAGAAAACACAACCCTCCCATGGAGGAGAACGATGTGATGGAGAGGGGCAGATGGTGCACAGAAGTGAGTCATTATCCTTACAGTACATCCTTGACTTTCCTGGGATTAGTCATTGCAGTTTTTGAGGTGAGTATAGCAAAGCATACAAGAGGAGTAGTACCAGACAGAACAGTATGTGATGTTGGTGTGCCCAAATGAGTAGTAGCAAGTACAATCTACATGATAAAATAGCAACGACAGAGCAATTGAAATGAAAGCAAGTAGGGACAGGATAATTTATGGTTTCATTTATACCACTGGATGATGTTTGTTTCTCCTTTTTTTCTAGAGGGAGATTTGGGCAAGTGCACAAATGTGAAGAGAAAGCAACAGGTCTCAAGCTGGCAGCCAAAATTATAAAAGCACAAGGTCCAAAACAGAAGGTTGGTAAAGAATGATATTAGTCTTTTGTTCCCCAGTGGATCACACACTGCTCTTCATCTACACAACAGCCATGACCAAGTGTCTCACAAGCCATCACACTCATAGGACCTGCTGGAATACCATTAATTCCAGTTCTATTTCCCTTTTCCTCCAAAACTTCTAGTAGCTCATCAAGGTTTTTGGGGTGTTTTCTTATTCTTTTAAGTATTTTTTTTCTTTCTGTTGTTAATTCAATTAGTATTTTCTTTAATGGTAAAATCATTTGACAGGTCTGTGACACAGAGTATTCCCTCCCAAGCGCACTGTAGCCTTTGCTGCAATTATTTGATGTCAATGGGGGGAATGCTGATAACAGACATGATCTGGGCACCTGACATCACCACAAATACAGATGAAAGGAATTAGCCTGGACTGTTTTGCAAACCTCTTGGCCAGCTGGAACTGGCTTTCACTGGAAAGACGTGTGACATCCTTTGTGTGACATGGGTGTCATTAAGTGTATTCAAGAGTGGGATTTGTCTCAGGTAACTGGGCTTGCTAAGCTATAGCTGTGGCCAAGCTGATCTCCAAGAATCCCTTTATGGTGAATGGAGAGAGACTGTCACCATCAGATAGTGATTCAGCATGTCTGAAATAGCTGGGCTGAATGGAGATACCATTCTCTCTCCTCTGACTGCAAAGTTTGGTTTTGAGGGCTGTCCTGGACTTCTCTCACCTTGGTTTTGTACATCTACAGCTGTTTGAACAAAATCCTCCTCTGCTTCTCCTTTTCCTTTACATCTCTGGGAGCCTGCCACTTGTCTGTGTGGGCTCTTCTCATCCTTTTGCAGTAAATATCTCATTACTGAAACACCCCATTCAAGCTCCGAGTTCAGTCTGTTAGTTCCTATAGCTTTGGCATCTACTGCTGCAGGAGCCCTGAGTTTGCTTACCACAAGTGAAAACATGAAGATAATGTAATTTTGCTTCAAAAGTAGCTTTCTTAGCAAAAAAGGCATCTGAAGCAATACTCATGATTCTTTGCAGGATGAAGTAAAAAATGAAATCAATGTCATGAACCAGCTGAATCATGTGAACCTCATCCAGCTATATGATGCCTTTGAATCTAAAAATGACATTGTACTCGTCATGGAATAGTAAGTGTGCTCTTTTCCTTTCTGTGTTTACTACTTTTGCTAGAATTGTCAATTTCCTTCTTGCTTTTTCCTGAAATTACAAATGAAGCTTCTTACAGGTGGAAAACGCATATGAAATATGTTCTCATGAACAACAGGAAAAAAAAAGGGAATTTAAGAGAAGAGTTTTGCCATGCAGCCATTTTTGCATTTTTTCCAGTAGTCAACCACATTCCTGGTGCTGTAAAGCAACTGCTCCAATTGAAGGTGGAGCTGTGTTACATATCTTATCTTTGATTTAATACTTTCTTTTATGTCAGCTAAGGAACAAATCTCTCAGAATATCTCCTATTCTGTGAGGCAAACAAGAAGACATCTTACACCAAAGAGGAGCCAGATGTGAGTGTTGTGGCTAATCCATATACTGGGAGCCTGAAAGGATAAACCTGCTTTTTATGCTGGATCATCAGGCTAATTAGGCACAAAATAACTGCCTTAAGGTCAGCTTAAGCGGATACTGTCTTAAGGAAGCCAAAAAGGCAAAAACAAAAATGTTGAAATGTGTAGCAGAAGGTTCAAACTCACCTGAGTTTGACCATTCTGAACTTAACATTCTTAGAAAGTCTTCTGAATTTGGTCTATATGATTAACATATCACAAAAGGAAAGTGTCTGTGTACCTATGAACTAATAAGATGGAGGCATACTGAAATGCAAAGAGAAATTAGGTCTTTTTTGTTGACTTTAGGTAGTTTGAGATTGACATTTTGGATCCTGTCCCTCTTAAACTCAGAGGGAAGAGACCACAAATTTAAATGCAGATTCTCCATCATGTTGTTTTGGTTTTCCATGGAACTTCATTAATTTCACTGGTACAAAATGATGACTCAAGACAGCATAATATCCAAATTTCAAGACATTCATGGTTTTCAATGGATGGGAAGCTGGACTCTTAGGCCTTGAAGAGGTTCACACCAGTACGTATCAGAACTCAGATTTTAGAAAGTTCAGAGTACAAGCTCATCTTACTAAACTTGACTGTGAATGATAAAAATAGTCAATAGCATATTTTCTGCATTAGTCTTACTGTATGGGATTGCATTTAAACTTGGTCACTGCTTTATTGTCTTTTTCTCCTCAGTGTGGAAGGAGGAGAATTATTTGACCGAATTATTGACGAAAACTACAATTTGACAGAGATGGATACTATCTCCTTCATAAAACAGATCTGCAAGGGAATTCAGTACATGCACCAAATGTACATTATTCATTTGGATCTCAAGGTAGAGTTTTGAGATGTATGTTTCATGCAGTGACAGATGTGGAAATTCCATTCTTAATGGTAGGCCATAAAGCTTAGCAGATTCCTATGGCAGAAACAACAAAGAGCCTTATTCTGCTTTCCTCATTTCAATGCATATTTCCTTTAACCACATAGAAATCAGTTAAATTACTACAAGACTAAGTAAATTAGATGAAAATTGTGGTCATATGTTATCAAGCTTCATAGTGCTTAAATTTTCCACAGATTGATTTTATAGAAATCCAGCAGCTGAGTACAAATATGTTGCTATTTTTAATTTCAAGATTTAGATCTCAAGATATTGGGCAAATATTATTCAATTTAACTGCGCAAGATACATGTTTTATACAGCAGCCATGGGGTGGCAACTATCCCTGTTTTTCACTGCCCAGAAAGGCATGAGTTAGTGGAACTAAATTCAAGGGTCATTCAGGGTCAGTGTAAGCCCATGACACAACTTTCTGAGGACTACACTAAATTGCTGTTGTCATGAGAAAGCATCAATAGATAGCCAGATTAAGGGAAAGTACATTAAAAAGTACTTTCTAAAATGAAAGGAATAAAAATAGTCAGTGGTTAATGTGATAAATACAGCTGGTGTAGCTGAAAGCCCAGAAAAAGGTGGCAGATTCTCTACCATGTACTTACACATGTACAAATACTCTACCATGTACTTGCACGTTCTTACTCTGGTCAACTGCAATGGTCAACTGCCACTCCAAAGAAAACCTTTGTTATTATTTTTCATTAAACTGTACACTTGAGCTGGCTCTTTTTCCCTTAGCCCATTTTTTTATTAAGTAATGGACTTGTTTCTTACCTCTATTTAGTGGAGGAATAAAATGGGATGATGTCTTTAGTTTTATGACTGGCTAGAAAGCTTCCTAGTGATCCCTGAGCTTTACAATAAAATAAAAAGAAACAAGGAGTGCACAAGATGGTTTTCTCTTTGGTGAGATTTTTATAAGGGCTGCCGGTTTTGGCTTGTAGCAACTGAGTTAATATAGTACATCTTTAATGATGTTAGCATATATATTATTACAGTGGTTGAGGAAATGAGCAGATGCTTGTTGGGACCTGCTTCAGTAGCCGATCGATGACCCGACTTACTTTTCTCTTTCTCTGTGAACATCCAGTTACCTAGAAACCTGTCAAACAGAAGTTCACACAGTTCTCTGGGACACATTAATTATGATCTTGAGATGGCACAGTTTTAATATGAGGTCAAACTGCTGACAAAAAGATACATATACAATCCAAGAAATTAATCCCAGAGACCTCTTTTCATGTGCTCGCCAGCTATGGCTTCTCCCTTCTGTTCTGCTTGTTCACAGATTGCTGTCAGTAACAAATGAGTTTGGGAAAGAAAGCTTGAAATTGAAAAAAATCATCTTGACCATAATCATCCAGGACTGAGAAACTAGGGACATATGGTGTTTAAAAGTCCTACATGTAAAATGAATTAGTAATGGTGACAAAGGTTAACTAATGTTTTAAGTGTTGAGGGCTGTTTTGTTTCAAAGAGGACTCACTGAGCAATAAGACAGAGTAGCTATAAAAGTGCTGGCAGCGAATATGGGACTGTGCTTTAGGTATTTACATTTCAAAGACAATTGGCCAAATCCTTCTCTCAGTTCCTTCTGTAAGAATTTGGAGTAATTCTTGGAAGTTAATGGATTTCTGCCAGGAAAGTGAAGAGTAACATTTGGCCCTATGAAAATCCAGAGGGATTTAACCTGTGAATCCCATCTTTTGCTAATACACCTGAAAAAACCATAAAGTTGGTTGATGTGACTGGCTTAATATATTAATGTTCAATCTGATAGAACATTTGAGAACTCAGATATGTAAAGCTGTGGGATAAATTTCAAAGCCCCCCCCCAAAAAAATCAGTGTGAGCTAATTAAGGTCTGTGAAATCACAGTGAAAGCATCCTGAAACCCCTCCTTGGAAGTCTGCATTCCCTGTCCCCCTTCCCCTAATGAGTTCTTTATCTGAACTGCTGCCTAATGTCAAATTGAAAAGCTGTGGAGAAGAAAAAGCAGTTGCAAGGCACAAAATGCATAGCTCTGATTGCTGTGTGACACCAAGGGGAATATACATGCAGAGAGAACTGAACAAGGAGGAAAACAAAAAGTGTTTATGAGCTATTTGCACTGTTACTAGTGTTTTTCTACCTACAGTTTACTAAAAGCCCAGTTTTTCATATTTGTTTCTTATTCAAGTGTTTTGTGTTGTTTTTTTTTTTGTTTGTTTCTCTTGGCAGCCTGAGAATATCCTGTGTGTGAACCGAAAGGCAAATCAAATAAAAATTATTGATTTTGGATTGGCAAGAAGGTACATGCATGTATTCTCACTAATCATAAATGAATTAGGAAACAATGAAAAAAGTATTGCACCCCTGCAATGATGTATTTGATACATAATGGTCTTCTACTGTTCTTAGGACAGATTTGTTTATTTTAATCAGGGATATCTTTTAATATGGAATGTTTGGAGCTGAGTGAAAAGATTTGTCCTGAAATCTTCTTTTCAGATAGAAGTTTGAAAGAGGGCTGATTCTAACTAAGCATGCATATAAGTATCTTGAAACAGCTAAAAGGGACAAAACCAGTGGTACATCTTGTCTAGTCTCTTGTTTCCAGTATTAGGAGACTCTTCAAAAGAGAGTATAAGATACCACTGAGGGCTCTAACAATATATCCATGCTATATCCCTTTCTAGTTTAATTAGGTGCTATAACCTCAGTGAATGATTTACTGGTTAAAAATTTCATGCCTATGATATGGAGAAGTCCCAAAAGGATGGTAAGAGCTGCTCTGAGAAGTTCTTGAATTGTGAATTTCTTCCTTTTTGTAGTAATTGCATTTTTTCCCAGTATGATACAAAGTTTGAAAATACTTTTCATTCTATATATGAGTACATTTCTTTTTAGTTTGTGTCTCTGCCTGTCCTTGTTTTCCTACTGGATTTTCTGTATGCTTCTGGAATTCCTCTTAAGTGCTAGACAATCAATGATGCAACTTTAATAAGAACTGTAATTATGTCCTTTGTTCATGTTTCCATTTCCTAGATATAAACCCAGGGAAAAACTTCGAGTTAACTTTGGGACTCCAGAATTTCTTGCTCCTGAAGTTGTGAATTATGAGTTTGTCTCTTTTCCTACAGACATGTGGAGTTTAGGAGTCATTGCTTATATGCTGTAAGTAGGATTCAGTATCTCCTTTTTAAGCTGTATCCAGGTTGAATTGTGTCAGTCATCCAAGTTTACTGTTAAACTGGAAGAGTGAAAAACTGTGTACTATTTTACTGGAAATGTAAGCTTCTTCCCAAGTTCCATATTGAGAAATCTCTCCTCTTTTCTAATTCTTAAAGTTCAAAGATGAACTTTTCATCTTTGTTTTTTTTTTTTTCTCAAACAACCTCTCAGGATTGTTTGAGCATCACACTTCTAGAATAATATAAGCTGCTTGGTAAATTCCCAGTGGGTAGAGCAAGAGTGGTCAGAGGTCTAGAAAATACAACCTGCCATGAAAGACAGTCATACTTGGTGTGTTAGAGAAGAGGGGTGACTATTTAAACATGTAAATAGATTGGAAAATGGGAATGGACTGGAGACCTTCTTAGACAGTAGATTTTGTAAGATAGGCCAGAGTGACAGAACAATCTCACCTGGAACACTGGAGACCATGTACAGGAAGAGGGGAAGACAGGAGGACTGAACGTATTCCTTTTTACTTCAGCCTCACTGGATTGTCTCCTTTTTTGGGTGATGATGACAATGAGACCCTCAACAATATCCTGGCCTGTAACTGGGATTTTGAAGATGAGGAATTTCGAGATGTTTCTGATGAGGCCAAAGATTTCATATCAAAGCTTCTCATCAAGGAAAAATGGTATGTAATCCTGTATCTTTGAAATGTGTATTCCGTGCCGTTATGACACATTTGTGTCACTTGTGCTGCTCCATTGCAGAACTAATATGACTTGTAAGTTTTTTATGCCCACATACAGTATTATAATGACTCTTCATTGATGTTCATTGTATCCATCAAATGCTCTGAAATTACCTGAATGCATTTTTGCTGTGAAACAAAACTTAATTAATCTGCCATCTGTCATACTGTTCTGAAATGATGGCAGAACACATGACCTTTAACAGATAATTGCTGAATATAAGATTCTGGGAAAAACTCTTAATAGCATTCTGGTTTTCCTCTAGCTGGAGATTAAGTGCAACTGCTGCCTTAAAACACCCATGGTTAACAGACCACAAGCTCCACTGCAAACTCCAGGTCCCTACATTTAAATATCCTTGTGCATTTGCTGTTGCCCTCTTGTGTTGCCACATCACTTTGCTTTGATATTTTTCTTAACTTCATTTGAGTCTTTGTTGCTGATTCATTTCTTGCCACTGTGAGCCCTGTGTCCCACTGCTTTTTTTTAGCTGTTATAATTTGCATGCTCACACTTGCTCATCAGTTCTTGCACGTCTGGGAGGAAACATAAGATCCTGCAATGCTGTGTGTTGCTGAGTGGATCAATTTCTTATCAAAATGAAAGTATTTGCAAAATGAGCGCTGAATTACCATGTGAAAAAGATTTTCCAGCTGGGGATGATTCTTGTTCCTGCTTTGAAAACCCTTTCAGGCTCTCCTGAAGACCCCCCTGTATGCTGTTTCATCCTACCTCTTCCAACAGAGCTCAGAACTTCACCTGGTGCATACCTTTGTGCTTAAGCACTTTCTTGCCCATCAATGGTAGCCAGCTAAGTGGCCAATACAGAGGAAGTTGTTTGCTCAAACAAACAACTCAGTTGGACTTAGCTGGAAGAGCAACAAGATTTTAAACCACTTTGGTTACTCCTATGTCAGTAATTTTTGGAGATTCATGCTATTGGTGACACCTCTCTTGGCTGTTTCTAAGTGAGTCCCTTCTGTAGTTCAGTGGTTCACAAAGGGACAATTTTAAGTGGGTTTCAGAATTTTTACAGCATTTGAAGTGCAATATTTACTTCTTCCTTTGCAGGCAAAGCACTTCTGTGTTAAATAAAATGACAGCTGTATTTCGTAGGATGTATATGTCAAGGTGCATTTTCATATACAGCCATCATTAAGAATTAATAGATTATATTATTAATTAACCAAATAATGTTATTAAAATAAGAGCAAATATGATGATAATCAAGCAGAGGTAGCCCTACTGATAAGGCAGTGGGATGGACTTAATAGTGTCTTAGCAGCTCTGCCCTAGCAAGATGTTCCCATTATAGACTAAGGATAACTGGAATTACTATAAAATAGGGCATTAAAAATCAAATAAATTACTCTAAATTTCACTTAAATTTAGTTTTCATTGTAATCTCCCAGAACAGTGATGCCCATGAGATTATTAGATTTGTAAGTGTGTGTGCACAGTAAAAACAGAAAAGTTTGTCATGGTTAATATAACTTCAGAGGTTTTTGTAGGATATAATTTGACTCCTTTAGTTGGACTCAGTGAAGCTCTGATTTCTGCAATCTGGAGGACAGTCTTTTCCAAATGCTGCAAGAGCACAGACTCCTGTCCTTCCTATCACCATTTTTTTCTCAGGAAACCCTACCCTAATGCAAACCTTACAGCTCATGTTGTCCTTTGCATCTTCTCCCCCAATATATTTTATTCATACTCATGCTTTGCAAAATAGCTTCACTAAACATGCCGATGTTGCAGTGTTCTTCTGACGTTACCTTAAGTAGAAGTAAGATATGATTGATCTTCAATTAGTGCTCCAATAATGGTATATCTTTTTTTTTTTTTCTTTAGAAAAAGGCTAAAGGTGGCTGTGTGTCTCAAGCACCCCTGACTCAATAACCTCTCTGAAAGAGCTGCCAAACAGGTTTGTTTCAGGTCCCAAACGTTCCTTCAGATGTAAAAGCTGTAGCCCCTGTGGAATGGATCAGTGGACAGCTGCAAACCTTGTGTAGTCCAAAGTGCGCAGTCCAAACTGTATTCACCACCACCACCGTCCCTGCTGCTGTCTGGAAAGCATTCAAAATGTAAACTGGCTCTATTACTTATACCAAGCAACAGCAATGTGCAAAATAATTAATGGGTATGGAGCCATATGTGCTGCAAGCCCTGGCCATTTTAGAGGGAATGGTTATGCTCCCACTGGCTCTCATGGGGCAGGATTTCACCCAATAATTTTTCAGTGTTGAAAGCTTTCGGGTTTTCATGCTGTGGTTGGAAGTACGGTTTAAAAAGGGTAGAAATATGAAAAATAATAACTTTTTAGCAGAGGCACGGGCCAGACCCTCAGGGCAGCTTGACTAACTGCAGCAAAATCAAAGCAAGGTGACCCCTAAAAGAAGCTGCTCCACATGTCTGAGGATCCAGTCCTTACAGGGCACTTACCTTGCCTTTTAGCAACCCAAACAAGTTTGACAGAGCATCTCTCTGTCCTTTTTACATGGCTCCTTGTCTTTGCCCTTTCATTAACAAACAGTTCATTAGTGGTTCTCAGGCTGGCTTGGTTGCCTCCCCTGGGGATCAGGGAGACTTAAGTCTGCTCTCTTTTTCTGTCCCTGGTCTTTGACCAATGCATACTCACTCAGCCACTTGGAAATCGCTCTGCCTCCTGCGGTGCAGTGTCTCCATAAACCAGTACTCCAATTCCCACAGCCACTTTCACCAAGTACCACAAAATTTGGTGGCTCTGTTCAGGGACCAGAGGAACTACTCAAAGGTTCTGGAGACCATCTCTGGGCAAAACTCAGTGGAAGGTCAAGATGTGAATTAGGCTGAGAACACACACATACACTGTAAAACCACTTCCTTTTAGTAGTGCGTAATGAATAAAAACAGGATGCCAAAATAAAAGTAGTCCGCCTTGTATCACTTGCCAAAAGGCAAGTTTTACGTGGTGCCATCATCCATCATCTGCTTGGTAGGACAAGTGATACACTGGCTTTTTTGCAACAAGTGTTTGTTTCCAGGAACATGTGGAAAACATGGTATTGTGAGAGGTTGAAATTTTTGTTCTAAGTAAGATTAGAGCAGATTTTAATACAGTGTAGTGTAGTAACAAAGAAGGTAATGACCTTTGCATGAATTATTTCAGAGGCATGAAGATGCCCTTCCATGATACAGTGGAAGCCAGTAAGGACTAAGGTACCATTATTACATCCCACTTGCTCTCTGAAGCCATGTAACTTCCTGATACGGTAATAGCCGAGTGTCAACTTCTGGAGTAGAAATCCAGTGGAAATTTACACTTCTTTGTGATCCTCAGTATTCACCCTCACTTCACTGGTGCTGAGACAGATTCCATGAAGCTCTGGTCCAGTCACCTGTGTGCTTCTACACAGTAGTTTTCTAAACAGGTTTTCCAGCCCTGTTGCAAGATTAGTGTTTGTATCTGGATTTCCCATTTCAAGCCACTAACTTGTGGCAATAAACACAACAAAAGGGTGAAAAATCTCCCTCTGTAATGCAGTAAGCACTGATTACACAATTTTCTGTTACAACCAAAGTCAACTTTAAGATAAATTGATTGTCCAACAGCAGTCAAAATTATTTTTAAATAAACTTTTAATACTTTTGTAACATAGTAACCTACCCATGATCTAACTTGCAGGAAAATCTGGTTTTGGCTTTTGCAGTGTTATTTCCTCTGTGTGTGTTTTTCTTTTTGGAGTTTATTTGAGTTTACTTAGTGAGTGGATCTAAAGTCATGGTTGTGCTTTATTTTTAAAGAATCCTTTTAGCTATTTTTATCAGGCAAGTAGTATGGTTACCACATTTAACCCAAAATAATGTACTCAAGTGCCAGTTGATTTAGACCTGGCATTATAAATGCGTTCAGTGGTAACACAAATAAATGGAAAGCTTTTTTAGCGTGCCTTTACATACTGTGATCTGTATGACAAGAGAGGCAAAAAAGCAGAGTAGCTGTATTTAAAGAGACACCTCCAGGATAAATTCTTCACTTAACAAAGAGGCCTTGTCTTTTTAATATTGTATAAAACATTTCACAGAAAAGGTGGCTGTAAAAATCCTTTGTAAGCAAGAAGCTTCAGTGCTGCTTTCTTTTCTTTATGCACAAAGAAACCACCATGTGGTCATCCCAGAACACTTAACCAAATGAAAAAAATATACTGCTGAATTAACTGGATTCTTGTTTTGTTTATTTTGCAGAAAAGCTGCTGTGTGGTTACTGCTGCTAAGAGATTTGAAAATATCAGCAGTCTCGGTGCTTTACCCCCTGCCATGACTGAGACTTCTACTAAATGGACCAACAGCACTTTAGTTGCAGGACAAGTCCCAGCATTGTGGAGCTGCTTCTTCTCTATTCAGCTGTTAAAAGAAGGAAAGTATTTCTCCAGGTTGCAGGAACGTGTTTCTTCTGGAGCAGCATGTTCTCCATGCCTGCAAGTGCTACATTAGCTTGGTTTCATAATGAACTTTTCTCTATCTAGTCTTATATCCTCATTTACTTATCAAAGGCTCCTTAAAGTTTAAATTGTCATGTAAAATTAACCGCTTCTCATCTGAGCCCAGAAGGCAATGTGTCATTATATCTGTAGCCAAGGTTCATTTGACACTGGAGTCAAATAATAAAAAAAAAAAAAAAAACAAAAAAAACCCAACCAAACAGAAAAAAACCACCCAAAAAACAACAACAACAAAAATTGCAGCAAATGTAAAGCTGCCTTCTATAGAAGATTTGAAGTTTGTTTTGCCTGTCACACTAAAATGAGTTAAGGATTAGCTCAACCAGAGATAAAGCCATGTTAATGTAACGCCAGTGAAAGGGAGAAATGAGGCTTTCCTCGTGTATAGGTGAATTTTCTGCAACTGTGATACGGTACCTTTCAGGATTTTTTAGTCTGGTAAATTACGGCTTGCTGTAAATACAGTTGGATTAATTAAACAGGAAAGAGAACAAGGCACTATTCAGTTGTACCCATGCAGATCCTGTTCTCCAAAATGCAAGTATAATTCAGAGTTATTTTAACAGAGGGTAATTTATAGCAGCTAATCCGTTTAATGCTAATTTAACTGATTAGGACCACTGGCAAAGAGGTGAGTCAGTGTTTTGCTTATTATAACCTCTGAGTACAGGCTCAAGTAAAAATCCTCTGTATTTCTAAAGTTTTCTTATCTTGCTCCAAAGCCTTTCTGATTCTTAACTAGGTAAAAAAATGGGAGTCAGAACAGCTGAATTCTTCATCTGTTTTTCTTCATAATCAAATGTTTTGATTATGGCTCATCATTAAGTGAATCTAAGTTGCCAAGGCTCTGAAGTTACTAAATAATGAGACTTACACCCTGCTGTATATGGCTTTCTGATTGCTTGGTTTCAGAACTACATAAAGTCAAATTGTAATGAGTATTTTATTTAATCATGCTGTTGTGGTGTCTTTACATTTTCTTTACTTTGCTTTTTCCAGTTCTGATCAAACTACATATCATAGCTATCTTTATATATTTATCTATGCATTTCATATGTTTATATATTTAAGTTCTGTCTTTAAAAAAAAGGGATCAACATAAAGACAAAACAGTGTTATTCATCACTACACAATGAATTGCTTCTCACACCTTTGTCCTTTCTGGACAGCAATCATTTTGAAATAAAAGGAGCCCATTAAAGGGACATCATGGCCATCACACTCCCTACAGCCAGTTTGATCCAATGCTTTAAAATCATTCTAGTACATCCCTGAAGACTGCTCCTATAAATGAACTGGGCTTCTTACAGCTGTGGCATCTTAGTAATACTGATGTGTTGCACCAGAGGCTGAAAATACTGCTATCACACACTGACACACCATGTACCTTTTATATGATATAGAGAACTGCCACCTTCAAGTCCCTATCTGTAGTCTTAACTAAACTTAGACAAGCAGAAATGGAAGTTTCTTTGGGAAAAGACTGAGCGGTCTCAAAGAAAGAAAATGAGCATATGACTTTTAGGTGGAAGCTGGGCTGCTTGTTTTTTATCATCATTTATATCTGCTTGGTCAAAATGAATAGAAAAATTGCCTTTCTGTTAGGGCTGGAGTTCCCACTCCTGTTCTGTCATCAAGATATTGTAGCATTTTGTACAGTAAACAACTCAATGATCAGACTAAAATGCAGCAAAGCACTTTGGAATTACCAGATCGCATTATGCACTTTAGTGCCATTATTGCAGAATTGGATCAGGGTTTTGTTTTTCCTTTGGTAGATTTAACGTGGATAAATTGCATGTAATTTTGAATCTTATTAACTGTACTAAAATAATAGTATGACTACAGTCTTTTCTGCTTTCTTGCTCAGTTCAATTAAGAGGATTTATTATTTGTTGATATGTACATCTGAGTAGTAATTAAGAGCTTAGTGCCATGAAGACCAGCCCAGTGTTAGAGTGTGTTGCTCTGAGCCAACCACAAATCCTTCAGGAGCTGTGTGAAAATGTGGCCTCTGTTGAGCTCATCCCCCAAGTACAGTGCTCTGTCAGAAATAGGAATGCATGGGAGGATAGAAGAGCTGGACATATTTCCCCCACCTTGAGAATTTCGGCATGAGTTGAGGAGGGGACCCCTCAGCAGCCTCTGGCTTGTGCAACTGGACAGTGTGCTAACACAATCAAGGCATTTAACTTCCATTCTTCGTAACGTTGTGGTCACACTCTAGAGTCTTGTCTGTAAATTATCCCACTGTTTCATTCTTGGAACAGCTCCTGCAGTAGGGGGTGAATTTGGGGGAGGGGCAGTCAGAGGAGGTTGGACTGAGCAAGTCTCTGCAGTGACAGAAGGTGCCATTTGGTGCCCAGGGTTAAACCCAAGTGGGCCTGCAGATGTCCAGTGGAGGAGGACAGAATCCCAAGTGCACTTCTGCTTTTTGCTCCACTGACGCTGGATCTGCAGCACTGAGTCAAAAGGGTCTTACTGTCACCAAGAGTAAAAAATTATCCTGCTATGTAGTCATCACTGCTGTGTATAGCAATGTGCCTGAGAAAAATGTCTCCAAAGATGTTCATTTGTGTTTTGTATCCACCTCAACATGAGAAAGAGCTTCTTTACACTGAGGGTGGCAAAGCACTTGGATCAGGCTGCCCAGGGAGATCATGGAGTCTCCCTCTTTGGAGACATTCCAAACCCCTCTTGATGTGTTCCTGTGTCACCTGCTTTAGGTGACCCTGCTGTGGCAGGGGGGTTGGACTGGATGAACTCCAGAGGTCCTTTTCAACCCCCAAAATTCTGTAATTCTGTCTTTTCTGGCTATTGTAATTTTAGTAAATAATAGCTTGAGACAGATTATTTTTAGTGGCTTCCTAATTGTGTCTCATTGCACTTTGAGCAGCATGCTGTTTTGTGTGTGTGCTCACATATGCAAGTTTGGTTTGGGTTCTGTTTTACTTTGTCCTGCCTCTGGAAACATTCTAGGGTGAGTTGGACAGGGCTGTAAGCAACCTGATCAAATGGGAGACTTCACTTCCCATTGCAGGAAGGTTGGACTAGATGACCTTTAAAGGTCCTGTCCAACTCAAGCTGTTCTATGATTCTATGATTTTATGATTTAAATATGTGCTGTAATGACTAATAGCTAAAGCCTGCTGCGTTAAATTATTGTTTTGACACACCATCATTTATTTTCTAGTAGGCCATAATAATACTAAGGTTACTAGGTTCTAATAAGTCACCTACATCTGTGTGGGTTTGCTTATGATTTTTGCTTCATATTGGCTTATGTGATTGCATTTGGAAACTGTGAATTGCTGTGCTTGTGAGCAGGTTTGGGTGTGAAAGGCACTGTTCTAGCTGCTGCTGTTACATTTAGCTGTACACTCATGGGCAGACATGGATGATGGCAGGTACCTCAACAATGGTATAGAAGCATTGCGGTGGGAGGGATGAAGTGTCCAGATGCAATGCTTGTTTTTTTGCATTCTTCCTGACATGTAAAAATTAAAAAATAAAATCCCGGGGTCATGACAACTATCACCTGGCACTCACAAGAATAAGGACTCTGTTATTCCCACTCCTGTAGATTCAGCAGGTATACAGGATCCCAGATATACTAGAGTAGTCTAAGACTGACATCAAGTTTAGAAGCAAATATACATGGCACGAGATGGAACACTAGTGTTTTTTCAACTGTTTTTATATGTTGTACATTCTGAAGACCATGAAATGGGTAAAAGCCTCTTCTGCAGAAAGATCTCCATCCTATTCTGTCCATGTTTGTGAACGCCTCTGCAGCCAGTCACTCCTCTGAGTATCCTCACAGCATAAGCAGTTGGCAACCTGGATAATCCACTCTGGAGATTACAAGAGCAGCTGCTTTTTAATTTTGTTTTTATATTCCCTCTAATGTCAGAAGCTGAATAGAATTAAAGCCAAGCTAAATTCTTGATTCCAACCAAGAATAACATGGTAGCTCACAGAAATAAATAAGGGAAGTGCTAGATCCACCTTTTGTGATGTGGTCAGTAGAAGACCCCAGTTTAACCATGCCGCCTTCCTGACAAAAATATCTACTTTGCACCAGTCCTGATCAGTAAAAATAAAAAGAACCTTAATATTTTTAACAGTGAAGGAATCTCAATCAAGAATCAGTTTTTCTGCAGTGGTTAAATTGCTGCAGTAAAAGACAAGTTATTTTAGCATTTTCAGTTTAATGCTGACACTGTAAATCACAGACAGCCTCTTTCAGCAAAATGGCTCCCACCAGGAGCTGTGAGAAAAGGTGTTTGTCAGCTCTTCTCCACTGACAGACCTGGAAACACTGGATTCCATTCTGCTGGATCCAGTGAGCAGGGCAATTTTTAACTTTTGGACTTTTAATACGTGGTAACGGATGCAGTTTTGCACCCAGAGTAGTGATGAATGGATGAATGAGCACCAATGCTCCAAACTCCTTCCTGGAGGATGATGCATCTTCACAGGCTACTTTTATCACTGATATGTACTTGTTCTTGTGTCTCCTGTGAATAAAACTAAACACGGCATGAATCCTTTTAGGAATGCTAGACTGTTTCACCTTCCATGAAGGCTTGGTAGCTGAACAACTAATTACCTGTTTCAAGCTTAGATGAAGACTGGTAGAGATAGTGCTTTGTAAATATCTTGCTTAGCTGTGTCTGTAGAGTTAGTGATCTCATTTTGGTGTGGCAGAACTAATGTTTGTGTACCCCACAGCAACTTCCCTTGAATTTAGAGGACAGGCATGTGGCAACTAAATCATGAAGCATGTGGATTTTCATGTACCTTATCACTTTGGTTTGCATATCTGGTTTTGTAGATTAATTCATGTATCTCTGGTATGTGTTCTTTTGTGAAAACCATGGAGCAATCTTGTAAAAAGATGAATGAGGAATAAATGCTGATTTTGTTTACTCCAGGGTTTTTGTTTGCTGTATTTAATGTGCCTGTCATTTATATTAGTGACAGAAAGAATCATGGCCTTTTTCCCAGCTGCTGTCTCTAGATGCATGAAGAGAAAAGTAATTTCTATTAAAACAAATCTACCTACGTCAAAGGTCGACCCAGGTTCACAGCTTTTACTCACTCCTTGTAAGAAAACCTCAGCTCTCTGCAAGTAACAGGGACTCGAGATTCTCTTGCCTGCAGTCTTGCTGGAAGTCCTTAAGACCTTTCTAAGGAGGAAATTAGAAATTACTGAAATTTCTGATGTTTGGTCACTCAAGAGACCTGGTGAACTTTTCTCCCTAATTTGTCACACTTGCACCGCTGGCCTATTCAGCATTGCTGTCTGGGGGCTGCACTTTAACCTTATGCCAACTAGGAGTTCATTGACTACCAAAACAGTGTGGAGTCAGAATTACTGCTTCCTGCAGAGTTAAATCAAACTTCATGTGGGATGGCGAGTGAAAAAATAAAGAGCAAGAGTGGAAATTGAGAAAAAAGTTACAGGGTAACAAATCAGGAAGCAACCTCTGATGGACACTGGCCTGTATTCAGTAAGTACAACTTCTTCTGGCTGGTTTACCCACAGCTCTCATTGCAACACTTGAGACATGCACCATGCTTGTGAAACAACGTTGGCTTCTTACACTGGAAGGTTCTCATTTAACACCAGCCTGTGCTTGATAAGCCTGAGGTCTGCGGGTGTAAGATCTAAGTGTACCTCCTGATTAAGCTGCAAGTTAAATCAACCAAAGAGCTGCATTCATTCCCCGGAGAGCTCAGTGCTCCTGGCGGATGTGGAACAAAGCCATTGCAATCTGGCTGGCACAACTTGGGGGCTGAAGGAATCAGCAAGAGAGCAATTTCTGCAGTAGCCAAGCACAGGACGTGCAGCTGCTGCCCCTTTACAACTGCAAAGCCTCTGATCCAGCATCTGTCCACAAAGGAGCCTGGCAAATTCAGTGGGTGTCTCAAAGTCTTTCAGGGTGACAGCCCAGAGTAAGTTCCTACGTATGGCCAGGAACTCTTACAAATGTGTAAGGACATGTTTGCTCTTCATTTGCCTTCCTTGAAACCCATTGCTGTGTTTTAGTTTTCAGTGCCTTCGACCCTGGTGTAGGAGGTTTTTGTTCAGAAAATATTAACATCTGTGCCTTAAAACTGATGAGGAAGGCTTTGCTGTAGGACCTTGGTCCTCTCAACAGCTCCTGCTAAATGCATGCTGCTGGCCAAAAAAAAATAAATGAGGCTAAAATAATGCTCAGTTCCCTGTATGTGTCTGTAAAGCAACTCCACAGTTTCAAAATGTGTTCCCTAAGTTCATGTGGCTAAAAGTATGTTGACTACAGGAAAAAAATCCAACAAGGGACATTCATAATTCTTCATTAATTAATAGCCAACCCTTTTTCTCCCCCAATTATTTCAAACACCTGCTCACAGTAAATTTCCTTTGCAATTTTTTAATGCTATTTTAATATTACCCAGAACTTGGAAACATACACTGAACTGCTCTTATTTTTAATTATTTTCAAATTAATTTTAATTTTCTGAATATTTTCAGGGCTGCCCATTCGTTCAATAAAACTGAATTTTTTTATTTTTTTTTCTTTAAAGGCCTCCTAAACTTTCCAGAGAAACTTAATGGGCTGCTTTAATGAAAGCTTTTGGAAAAGGGACTGGATATTTCAAAATTCCTCTCTTGAAGCCTCCTCATCCAAAAAGAAGTGGGCGGGGGGGCGGAGTGGGGGAGATCACTTCATCTGGTGACTCACATCTCTTGCATGGGAGTAGGAATTCTTCCAGGAGCTGAGCCATCTTGTATTTGGACAGCAGTCAGTCTCTTCTGGGTGCAGCAGCAGGGCCACCACCCCCAGCAGTGCCTCTCCTGTGCTGGGTGGGCTGTGCCCACCTCCAGGCCTCCAGCTTGTGCCCACCTTCAGTGGGCGCTCAGTGAACGCCGGCACTGCCACCACAGATGTTAGGCTGTCCCCAGGGCGCAACATCCAGCGCCCTCCTGGGGACACAGAGCTGTGACTGTAGCAGAGATGAGGAAGGCAGGGTGAAAGTCATTCTTTTCCAGGGCTGTGCACTCCGCACCAGCTAATCCACATGCACATCCTTGCTTTGCTTTAGGCACCCAGTCACTGTTTCATGAATCTGATCTTTGTCTATGTCCATAACTTACACAGGTGTGACATCTGACCACTGTAAACAGATCAGGGCAAACAACTTTCAGGGTGACCTCGATCCTCCAGTAACATTAGTACTTTCATGGAGGGGGTACCAAGACACCCCTGCTCTGAACCTTCAATGTGTTCACCTCATTTCAGTCTGTGTGGTCTCAAGGGTCGGGGATAATTTAGAGACAGGTGGCAGGGTCCTGCCTCATAAAAATGTGGTGGCCTCATTGTGTCAACTGAGCACTCCTGCTGTGTCACCTGCTACTTGTACCCCTCTGCTTTGTCAGGCAGTTCATAATGGGTTTCTAATCCCTCACTGACAAAGCTCATGTCATGGGTAGCACTGGGGAAGCCAAACCACCAGATTGCTGAAAGGAGATATTTAACTGGCACTGATATTTGCTAAGTTTCTTCATTTTGCTTTTAGCTTTATTTTTTTGTTATGGTTCACTTGCGCAGACTTAAGAAATATCCATTGCAAGGAGCTTTCATCTACTCTGCTTTTAATCCCTGTCGGTGCCCATGTTCCATGAACAGGAAGAAGCTTTCTAATAGTAGGAGTTTGTTGATTTTATTCATCTTTGCCCCAATGAAAGTGCTGTCCCAGAGCTATTCAGATGGCCTGAAATGTTAGACGTATGTTAGACTTACACAGGCATTTGTAGTGAGAGCAAAACGCAACAGCAACTGCTGCAACCGCAGGAAGTTATGTCCTGCCCGTGGACACCTTCCTGAGCTGGGGCCAAAGCTGTCCGTCAGTCAATCAGTAATCAGTCAGTCAGTACCACCAGGGGGAACTGGTACCAGGGGCAAGGCGATGCCCCCATAAAGGGGAGCATTTCAATGGCTGATGTGCGGCTCTCATGCCTGTTCCCTTCCAGCCCTGCCCGGGGCCGGGAGCCCCAGCGCCGGCGGTGCCCGGCGCACGGCGGTGGCCATGCAGGGCTGGTGACACCGCGTTGCAAGGGGCAGGCGTGGCCACCAGAGGCCAGCCTTGCTGTTCGGCTGTTCTGCCCCACAGTGGCCCCTGCCTCGAATCCGGAGGGGATGCTTTGGGAAGGCGCGTCCCACACTGAACTGCCGGCTCCCGCTGCGTTATGTAGCGCAGTGGCACTCCCAAATCCCACTTAGGGACCACCGTGCCAGCCAATGCGTGTGGAGGAGGATGACCTTTAAAACACCTCTGACTAATAAAACACTATTTATTTGCAGGGGAAAACTGCACAAAGCACAGCTTTTAACCTCCCCCCATCCTTAGCCTGTTCTTAGCACACCAAGCAGAAGGATGCAGGGAAGTGCCTGAGGTACGGTATCAGAAAAAAGCTGGAGAGTTTGCACCATGTGAGGCTGGCCGGGGCAGCTGTGGGCAAATGTACAGTGCAGCTGGGAGTGCTCCTTACTTATTGCCATTTTACATCATTCTCCCTTTGGCAATAGCACCGCTTCAGGTCGGCTGCAGAACACAAACAGAAAATTGATGTGGTTTAGGATTTGCCTGTAAATCAGCTGACAGGAGTGGAAGAACATGAAGAAACTTGCACACTTCTGCTGTAAATAGAAATCTACATAGGTTATGGTTTGTGTGTTGCAAAAGAGAGCCTGTAAGAAGCTGAACTCATCAAGTGAGACCATGGGTACTTCTCTGCTGGCTTGAATGGGCTGTGAGAGAATTAGGCAACTACTAAGGTTAGTTCTTTGTGTACTGAAACACTCATTTTTTCTTTGCACTGTCACAGAAGTCCTGTTTCTGCCTTGAAAAAGTAAGAATGCAGGTGTCAAGTTCCATAATATTATAATTTCTTTATTCATATGGAAGCTGAATGATTATTCATTAATTAGAACTAGAAATCACATGGTCAGAGATCTTTGTGATGGCTACATCTGATCTTCAGTGACATGAGACCTCCCCTAATGAATTTCTTCTTGCATCTTGGCACATTAAAAAAAAAAAAAGATAAAACTTACTTCTTGTCTGATTTTGTTCACCTTCTAGCCATTGGTTCTTGCTTTACATTTGCCAAACTGAACAAATCCACACTAGCCAATGCCTCTTCACCTATGTAGTTCTAGACTGACTGTCCAAGCCCCCACTCCACTTTCTCCTTACAAAATGTAGGGTTGCCTTTTCTTTTCTTTCACCTCAGAACATGAAATATATTCTCACAAATCTCTTTTTTTATGTATATGCTGATTTTCCAAAACCATTTTTTATTTGGTAGGCACTGTAATGCAACATAGCCAACCAGGAACTGTCACCTCAGTGTCAGCAAAACCAGGAACATAGGGTTCTTTCTATTGATTCCTCACTTGTCCCTTCCCACACCCTTGATCACCATTAGCCTCACTGATTGTTAGATCACTGAATTTTGGCTATGACCTGCAGGTTACCAGTGCCTGGCTTTCCCTGCTAGCCAGGACAGAAGTTCGCTGCCCACAGTCACACCCTGTGTTCCTTTGGTATCTGGTTAGCAACATTGCTACACAGGTGGCAGTCACTTCACTCCAGAAATAATGTCATTTTGCACTCACCTTCTCTCTGCGTACCAGTTGAAGACCCGGTGTGACAGCAGTGCCTCAGGTCACTCCAAAGATTTTCACCTCAGTCCCCAAAAAAGCTAGAGCTACATATCCTTTCAGTCAAAGTTTAAATAAGATAAAAAAGGTTAACAGAGAAGGCTTGCAAAGCCCTGTTTGTGAGAGTCAAGGGATGGTAGGCATCCACAGGCAGCATGGGATCTAGGTAGAAATAATTCAGCCTAAAGAAAAGTCAGGAATCTGACTTACTGGAAGCACATGATGCTGATGGGGGTATGAGCAAAGAACCCTGTCAGTATCGCATTTGCCCTGAGGATTTAGCAGAATTTTTGAAAGTAAGGTCATAAAAGAACTGAGACCAAATTCCCCTGCTGTCATTCATTCCGGTCTTCCAAGCCATAGCTAAGACAGAATCCTTTGCCTATACAATATACAGTCCAAGTAGACAAACAAGCCAAAGGCAGCAGGAGAGCAGATGTGCAAAGTTGGTGACCTGAGTCCACTCCTCTTGCAGATTTGGTCACACATCTCCTCTCCAGTCCTGTCTCAACAAGCTACATTCCCTGATGCTGACCACAACACATCCATAGTGTCACAAACCTCTGCTATCCAGATGCTGCTTCACCCCTACTGTGAGCAATTCACAGCCTTTTCCTAGCAGAACCTGATCCTGGGCAGTAGGTCATGGCCAAACCAGCTCACGCTGACAGAGACCAGCACAAATCTGTGGCATGGACAGGGAATGAGGCCAACTCCCTTGAAAAAAGGTGAGTGTGAGCCCCAGCAAGCCAGTGGGTCAGGGATGAATCTGGGTGAAGATTAATGGGTAAAGGACAGCAAAAGGATGAAGAAAGTTACAAGTGTGCTGAACTAGATTCAGAAGATGGAGGACACAGGTCATCCACTTATCTGATTCCTGCCACAGTGATCACCATGGAAGTTACAGCAACATTACCCCTGATTTGGCTCAAGAGGGTCAGGGTGACCTTTGGCTGCACTGGTTTGCAGGGGAGGATCTCTCCCAGGGACAGTGAAAGATCATCCATTGGCTTCATTCTCCTGTGGACCCCAATCCTGTGTTCGTGTTTTCCCATTTAAATACTAAAACATCTCCACACAGTACTGCGTGTGCTTACACCAGCTCTCTTGTACGTGGTGAGAGGTCATGAGAGTCTGACTGGCAAAGTTGCCAAAGGCAGCAAAGGTGAGACGGACAATGTCTTCTCTCCTTGCTGCCGCTTGCATCAAGAGAACAAGGAACAAGTTGAAAGGGCTGGTGTAGCATATGGAATGAGTCTTTACTCCTAATTTATTGAGCAAATTTGTGCATGGTGGCACACTCAGTATAAAGGCAGCATTGTCAATTTTGAGCATCAAAGCATCACGCCTTCCAAAATCCTGAGAGTGGCTTAAAGATCCTGAGACTTCTTAAAAACAACAAATGTCAATTTCCTTTTATTTTCCTTTGGGTTTTGGAGCCTTTTGGGGAGAATTTTCTTCCTCTTTGTTGTAAAAGTAAGGTTTACCTTCTGCTCTGAATGAGTGCAAAGGGCCTTATGGACTCCCTTGATTCCAGCTTCTGGGTCTTTAAGGGAAACACCAAAAGTCATTAAGATGTGCAATTAAATCACAACCGTGGCTAACACAGCAAATATAAATGCAAACCCTGCCCTAGAGAACAAAGACCCATTCATTCTGCTTAAATTGGTCTTGAGAGTTGCTTGCTGCTTCATTTTTTTTTCCTTTTCCCCCCCGCCCGTATTTCTTCAGAAGGAGGGGGAGCTTTCTTGGCTTATGCCACATCCTGGATCCTCAGAAAAGTCTGTGCTCAGCGGCCTGAGTCTGTCTTGCCTCCTGTCTGCCAACCCTCCAGAAAAGTGAGGTTACAGACAAGCATCAGCAATGAGTGAGCAGTAATAAAGAACCTTGATAACTGAGGTAAAGTGGCCATTATGCAACGAGGAATGATAGGTAGAAAAATAGAAGCCGGAAATGTTGAAAAGCAGCTGAGGTTACATTCCTCACTGGAAGTAAAAGGTGAAGGAAGATCAGTTGGCAGCAAGCGCTCTTGCTCTGCACATAGAGAGGGATTTGCCAGCAAAGGATATTAATGATCTGAGAGTGAATTGCAAGTCCACAAGGGAAATCTGAACTGAAAATGGAAAAGACAGAAAGCTAGGCAGGGGGATTTGTATCGGGTTAAAATGTCAACATTTGGAGATGGATGAATCACTGGAGCTCAGACTAGGAGGAACAAAATAAGCCACCCTCTCAACAAAGAAACCAAAGAAAACAGCAAGACATAACACCAGTGTGTCCCTTTGTCCCAAAGTTAAGCCTCTGCCAGCCTGACCTCTTTTTTGGTTGGTCATATTTGTGCAAGAGGATTGGCTTGGAGGTGAAAAGTGGGGGTCTACAGATGGAGGCAGGTTGACTCTGCCAACTTTCAAAAAACTGAATTTGTCTCTTTTCCCCCAGCCTCTCTTTTTTAAAAACTGTCAAAAGGCACATCTGTCTCTGTGGTATTCAGTGAGCTCTACCTGACCAAATCTCTGTTACCAGATGAAGGGCGTTCAGAAGCTAATCCATCTAAAGGGATTTTTGGCCATGAAAGAGGAAAGGCCCACAGTGAAAGGTTTGGGGATTCGATTTTTTGGAGACCACAGTTTGTATTGGACTGCTCTGTTCTATAATCCTATCTCTGTTCCTGTCACTAATATATTACAAGATGTGAAAGCCATTTTTTGCTCAGTGGAAGACCCCTTTTTAAACACTAGTACCACAAATTTGAAACGTCAAGCAAGTTTTGTGCTCGTGCTGCAATTTACAGAGTGGGTTGGGGCTTTGATTGCATTTTTTCCTTCCTTTTTAGGAGTCAGTTGAGCTTCAGGCATTTCCAGGGCTATTTATGCCTGTTAATCCCTAGAAACTGGCTGAGAGCCTTGGATTTGTCTTCCTCTGTCTGAAATGAGGCATGGTCCACCCGGGATTGTAGCTTGCTAAAGCAAAAAGTGGCAGGGCATGAGCCAGGTGAGGGGCTGAGGAGAGGACAGGGAGCTCTGTGCCCCCTTCTACTCTGCCCTAGAGAGGGGCAGGTAACAGAAGAACCTCACCTGAAGAGACAATTAGGTGTCAATCCAAAGAACAACATTAAACTGGCACAACATTCCTTTCTCTTTCAAACTGCAGGATTTTCCAATCAAATATTAATTTCAGCAGTGAGATGTGATTTTTGGCTGCTCTTTAGGCTTGATTTATTAACAGTTTAATCAAAACTTTTGGGCAGTTAGCCAAACTTGTTACTTTGTATGGCCAAACTAGATATTAGGCCTTGTTTCTTTGGAGAAAGAGATTCCTTGTAAATTCCCCAGGATGTCTTGGTTTGGGGTATCTAAGAAGCACAGATCCAGCAAAACCTATTCACCCACTGTGGTTTCTCTCTTCTTCCACTTCTAAACATAAAATATGCTGGTGTGTGAAAAGCATTTACATGTGTTTCCCACACTTTCCCAAAGCCCAGCCTGTATTCCAGGGGAACGTGTGAGCTAACTTTTCCCCAAAGCCATCTAGCCTCTGTTAAATAATGCAAAAGAAAGAGTCGGGCTGCTTCAGGGTCTCACAATGTGCCATTGTGATTGTTGATTTTCGTATTAACTGGAAACTGCTCAAAACTTCCTTCATCTTGCCTTCTTGGTGACACTTTGCCTTAAATCCTGGTGGTCTCCCAGATATATCGTCTCATGAATTTTTTTCTGACAGTTTTTCTCAAGTTGTGAATTCCCTTATGGAGCTGGTCAAAAAATGTTCTACAGCATCAGGATTTGCAAGTGTTTAAAATAAAACTAAAAAGTTGACACAAGGAGTAATAGTGTTCTGAAATCCTCCTATTTGTTTTTGTTGCGTTTAAGCAAAAAGACTGATTAGATAAAGCATCTAAATCAGCTAGGATTGAATGTGAACATTCCCTGGTTCTTACAAGAAAGGCTTAAGACATTAAGAAGTCAAATCTGTGATGAAGGCTCCCAGCTTTCGTCACTTAGGTACATGAACTGTCAATTAAATCTCCATGCACTAAGAGACTCCCTTGATTGCTTCTATTTTATGGCATAAAGTTAGCAGCCACAAGTTTTCCAGGAGACCCAACAAGACTGGCTCATTCTGGAGCATTTCTTCCCTCGGGACATGAGAAAGAACAGAATATTTGTGAAGGGCGGGATTCAAGAACAGAAAAATATATTTATTAGCTGGCAAGCACAGCAGAAGGCCAGAGGAGTGAGCAGGGAGAGAGGAGCTTGGCATACACTCTGAGGAAATTCACATCTCCAATATTGCTGTGGATAACTCTGACATGGCGCTTTTCTTTTTTTCTTTTTTTTTCTTCTTTTAATTTTTTTTAAATTTCAATTTGTTGTTGCTCTTTAATCTCACTTGTAAAGAAGAATTGATCTTTCACTGATCTAGAAACTGCTATCCCCTAATTAAAATGCACCCTGGGTCACCAGAGAGTAAATCCCAGGTTCACACAGGCTTTGAGGCATCTCATTTGAAATGAGGTACCTGTGCATGCCCGCAGACCTGGCTTCCAGGCACTGCAAGCCAGACATGGGAGCTGGTGCTTCTCACCCCAGGGACCAGACATCTCCTGCCAAAAAGTGAAGCCACACAGGTGAACTTCCCAGTAAATGAGAAGCCACAGGGCACAGTCAGGTGGGTAAACACTGGAACACCACACTCCTGAACTTAGAGTGAGAGTTATAAGGGCAGGAGCTCTTGCAAAGCACCTGACATGGAAGGGCCAGCAGAGCTGCCACAAACAACTGGGGCTGGCTCCTGACTTTTGGTGATACTGGCTGAGTCACTGCTGGCAAATGGTGTCCCAGGGAAGTCACTGAGACTGCTTCGTGTGAGTAATCACTCGTCGGCTCAGACCTCCCAGCCTCTCTCCCCATGCTCTTGGCAATGGTGCATGGAGTGAAAACAAATAAATAATCCAAAAAAGCCTCCCTCAATCCCCCAGCAAGTGTTTTCCAACATGTTTGTAGCCTTTAACAAAACATTTGGAACCAATTTTCCGAAAACTTCCAAAGGTTTTCCAAAGCCCAGATTTGTCTAGACTCTCCCATCCTCTGTGCAGGGAAACAGGGTGAATGGATAGGGTGTGATATGGATTTTTTTGAAAGTTTGTTTGGATTTCAGGAAGTGAACAAGATAAGCCAAATGGCCCTTTCCTGCTTTTGCTCTTTTAATACTTATTTTCCCTCAGTAAGTCCTGACAAGAAATGTTTGAACTAAAGGAAGTCAGATGAGTGTGTTGAGTTCCCCCTGCCTCACCTCTCTGCTAAAAAGCCACCCACACCTGTGGCTGGGAGATAGCACCAAATCAGTTTTTTACAACCCAAGCCCTTGGGCAGGTGGGAGAGCTGCCCCCTTTGTAATTTCTGCAACACAGAAAACTGCTTTCCTTCTTTTCCCACCTCGTTTAAAACTCATAGGAAGCAGTGGGAAATAATCCCCTGGGGACTTTGGGACGCACCAGAGACACTGAGGGTCTGATCCATGAAGGAAGAAAAGAAATAATCCCCATTGCGTTCAGAGCTGCAGGTGCTGATGTGTAAAGGAGCCCTTTGATGTCACATCAGTTTTGCTGCCAGAAAAGCCTGATCAAAGTTGGAGAAGCTGGTCTGCAGCCCAGCCACCCCATGCCTGATGGAGGGGTCAGCATAATGACCAGAAACCACTTCTCCTTCATACAGGTTTGTTCCTTAGTGCACTCCTGGCCTTGGCATAAGGTCTGGTGAAGGAACATTTGTGGTCCCTCTGTTTTTACAGAATTTGGTCTATTCATGGTTGCAAAGGTGACCTGAACACAGCCCTTCATGTCTTAAGTCATACATATCTCTGAATTTTAGATGTAAGAAATCTGGATTTCATACTAATGCACTTATATCCACAAAATGGTTTCTGTGAGCATCACCTTCTAGAATGGCACACTTTTAAGAAATAGAAAATCGTGTGTCCCAATAAAAATTTCCTGACCAGCACTCCAGCACTAACATGCCACTCTCCTTTCCTCCCAGGTCTCTGGCCTTTCTCCTGTACATTGTTTAAAAAAACCAAATGGGCTACCCTACTTTGTAGAGAGGAGAGTTTTAATATTTTATAAGAAAACTCTTTGGAACTCTGAATATTATTGTAACTCTGAGACTGGGGAAATAAATTCTGTTCCTCTGCTGGAACATACTGACCTTCCTACCCTGTTGTTTATTTGTATGATCTGAACTAATTTTCTTTTTTGTTTGAAATCTACACTACCTAAAAGCATTTAGTAGAACTATTTTTTAAAGTAGCTTGCTGAACTGACTCTAGAATTAGCTTAGTGGTTGCTTGGTATTTGAGAATCATTGACTGTAGCAGAGACTTTCCCACCAGCAGATGTTACCATAGCATAAGAGGAGGATGGAGAATGACTACAATAGGCAGGAGAATTGTGCAGCTAAAGGAATGTAAAGGGTTAATGCACCAGCTGGATAACCTTTGAAAAGATACACAGTAAATGGTCAGAACATTTGGAAATCTGCAGCAGCCAAGTGAGCTACTTGTCGCACAGCATCTGTAATGACAAGACGTTCTGATGCAGAGTTTCTCTTTGTGACATCAGAAAATCTCTGCTATTCCTGTAAGAGTTTCTGAAGTGCTAATTTCTTACAGGTTACTAAGTCATTTGCAGATAGTTGGTGGTCCTTTCTTTGAAGATGGATCCCTGTTGTCAAAAATGTAAGTACTGCAAAAATCTTAATAAAATGGACATAGCATTATAAACATCTGCCCTTCTAAGAGGCTTCATCTAAGTTTTGGAGGTCTCTGCAATGGAGGAGGGATAGTTCATTTCCCAATTTTCTCAAGTCCTTCCCCTTTCTAATGAGGCTGTCAACGGTGAATTATGACAGGTGTTATCTAGACTCCAAAAAGACTCATCTTTGTAGATGTCTGATCACCTTACCCCGGTTTTTGGTAAGATGCTCAGACCTAACCCTTTTCTTCTAACTTGTCCCAAATTCACAGGTTTACTGGTTCTGAATCTCTTAATCTGAAATAATTCCCAGTCTTCCAGGTAGAATGTGTGCTAGCCATGTTTTTCTTAGTGACAGGTCCACTCCTCTGCAGACTCCAGCTGCATAGCTACAGACCCCTCTCAGCACAGTGACTTTAAAAGAGGGTATGACTGTGTTTCACCAGTTGTTCTGCTGCAGATGCTATTTTTGCCTTTTCCCTAATTTTGTTGCTTTCAACTATTCATTTATCTCCCTGACAAACAGAGAGATGAGACACTAACACACAAAAACTGTAAATGGCCTCACTTTTAGGATATATGGTAAAACGACAGCAATGTTGTCATTTGGACAGACTGGGCTTGACTAAAGAGAGTCCCAAAGAAATGTCCACCAAGGAGTCAAATGACTGCTCTTCCAACCAGCTTATTAACATGTATTTTGGGCAGCCCAATTTCTAGTAGCATAGGCTTGGGTCAAAATTGAGAAGATAAATGCATAAATGGTAATGCACAGGTCAGTACAAAATCATATTCCTTACAAATTTGCATATCTCATTCTAAGTGCTGGATGTGATCTGCACCTCTTGCCAACAGGCTTTTTCTTTCAAGTTTTGACTGCTCCAATTGTACCTATAACATCCGAGGGGCCAAGGATGTTCTTTTCAGTGTGGGTGGCTACACAAACCCCAAACCCATCTGGCAGGAGTTACCCTGCAAGTCTCAGTCTGTCTTGTCCAATTTCACCATTTATGGCAGTAATTCATTATGTTTGGAGAGGGAGTATCAGCAGCATGCTGTGCATTAATCCAAAGGCTGCATTCCTTAACAGATGAAATAGCCTTCATCTCTGATAAGTGATTGCATTTCTGGTGCATGAATGGTGCTGTGAAGCACATAACGCTGTTAATAGCTGGGAAAGAGAACAGCATGAGAAAGCCCCTTTCCAGACTCACTTCCTCAGGATGTCGTTTGGACTTAGAAATATCTGTGGGCTGCAAAGCTTCCACCCACGTTTCTAACTTCAGTCTTTCCTGGATGCTTGGGTTCCCTTAGGACCAACATATCATGACATACCAAAAAATATTATATATAGCTTTGCCCTCTAGATCAGCAGTGCCCTCTGGAAGAACCCTTGGCTTTACTGGCAGCAGAAAATACATGTTTTCCAAAGTTGCAAGGCCAGCAGAAATGAGAAGCTTTTCTCTTTGACAGCAGCTGTAGCTGTCTGGCCTAAAATACCTCAGATTAAAATGACAGTTTACCACAAAATATTCCCATCCTGCTGAAGGAGCTTGCCCAAAACATGCCCTTTCTCTCTTTACCTTCCAATCTTGGCAACGTGTGAAGGCTTATTTTCCAAGTCTATCACATAAGAAGCTATTAAGAAATGTTCCTTTCTCAGTCATTTCTGCTAACTCAGTAGCAAAAGGTTAAAATGCAATGGGACAAAACTACAGAAAACTATCAAGGGTACAGGGCAAATGTTGTTTCTACAGCACAGAGGCAATAGAGAGCAGTCTATAACCAAAGGCTGAAGCCAAGGCTGCTTTTAGATCTGAGATAATCACCAAAATATTTAGCAGAACAGAATGCTATATTTTATGGCACACTCTCTGCCTGAAAACTGTTACTTAATGCACTGGGGTGACAGTAAAAGCAAAGGCATGTTTCTAAGGATTTGGACAGCACAACTATACTCTGAAAAGTAAGACATGGCTTTGTACACTGAAAGCTGAAATAAATGTGGAATTAATTGCATTGATGAACAAATAGGGAGTTAATTTGCTCTAGCCTCACTTTTAGATTTAAAAAAAATCAAAGTAAGCTCTTGCTGGTTTCAGAGACACTATTAATAAAACGTGTTCTGAAAATCAAATTCTGCACTCTGTTTTCTGTTACATCCTCCAATTCCAAAGATAACTGAAGGGGCAGTTTGGTCTTTTTGACTGAACCTAGAAATTCTGTAGGAGCCAGAAAAGGTTCCTAGGTCACAACCATAGGTCATTCTTCTGGAGGTTCATGAAGTATCAGGAATATTATCAGGAATAGAAAGTAGTTATGAATTATTGAAGAGACATTAGATTAACACTCCGTGACCAAGAAGTTTAACACCCTGTTAAACATCCACAGTCTAATTTCCAGGACTCTGAACAGCCTCAGCAGCATTGTATATTAGGGTGCTGTTTTACCTATGTATTTGACACTCTCTTCACCAGCAATGAGACCCAGTTCCTTTGCTTGCTCCCACATCTTGCTACACAGGAATGTGCTTCCATCTGGAGAGGGCAAATGTAGTCACTGATGAAACTGTGACTTCTAATTTGATAGATTGTTCCTGGAGGTTGTTCTCCTTGTTTCCTTGATCCTTTTTTTCTTCAGACTGCAGTGTCTGGGACCATATTCCAAGGAGTTTGGTCTAAGATTTGATTCTTTAGAGGCTGGCTAAGCAGATGAGGGGTAAAAACTGATTGCACTTGTTGGTGCAGTCTTCTTGCTCTAAAGGTATCGCAGCTAAATTAGAAGAAAATTCAGGATGAGGTTGGAACTCGCAGCTGGCGCTTAGCTCAGGGAAACCATGAACCTTTTCTGTTTGCTGAGAACTACCTTGCTTACTAGGAACAGCGAACACAAAAGGGGCAAAATTTTTTAGGAGCAAAATTCCAAGTAAAACTCAGGTTACCTTTTTTCATGTGGGAATTTGTTATTTTGCACTCATCCCAAAAATTATGCGCAAACACCCTTGAACTACAGGGTTTTCCTCATAATCAAGAAGGATTGTAGCTGTGTTTATATCCGTCCCTCACCAGGAGGTGCTGGATATTCCCATAAAATGGATATAGCTGGATGAATCTACTTGGGACATGATGCATCTTTGTGAGCACCTGTGCATAGGCATGCGCAGAAGACTCATACTTGGGTGACAGTGTCTCTGTGATCACACACCAAAAGAAGAAAATTTGAAGAGGATCAGAAGTGTGCACAGCTCCACCTTTCTGCTTCATCCTCCCTCTCCTATAAGAGGACCTTGCAGAAATTGAGTTTGCTTCTGTGATCTTGGCACACCCAAAGGATCCTCAAAAATATTTCCCTGCCACAGTGTTCAGGACATTGACATTTACATTTCACACAGTATAGAAAATCATGTTCCTCAGTTTGAGATTTGCAGGTGTGACCACAGCTACTTAAGCCAGGACTTTCTTACAGCTGTCAGGGTGGATGTACCTGCCTGCCTGATGTGCAGTCAATGGCTGGCAAGTCATGATATTTGTCACAGGGCTTCTATGGGCATCCTTGACAAAAGAAGTTGTGATGAGTGTCCCAGCCATGGTCTGGAGGTACAGATATCATCACTGAGGAGTACTCTGGGGTGTGTCGGATCTTAGCTCAATTCTTGCTTCTGCTTGAGGGGATCTGAATGTACCTCCCATGAAGGTGCGTTTGAGTCATGAGCCGGCTGTACATGGTGTCCCAGGCCCAGACTTTCCCACCAGTGAAGTTGTTTTGATTTGTTGGTAATAACTCTTCACCAGACTGGAGAAGGTGAAGTCTAGAGGTCAGAGCATTTTGTGGGAATATGGAGATCTGCATCATTCATCCCAAGGGGAGGCTTTGTGTGTGGCCTGTGACACTATCACTCACTTTCCTTCTGGCACACTGGCTATTTATGCAGGTTCAAATTACTGCAGACAGAGGAAAGATCTGAACCAGGGTCTCCCAGGTCTCCTCAGTGAGTGCTTTAACCTTTCAGCCCCTGGGGTAAGTTGGTGAAGGGGCATCACCTTCCCTGGCTGTGTTTTCTGTAGGCACCAGTCCAGTTGGATTGGCCAAGACCCACTTCACAAATGGAATGGGCGAGGCTCTTTGTGCTTGGTGTGCGTTTGGAGAAAGGGTGTTGTTCTGGCTACGATGCCCACCTTTACTGGAGTGAGGGAATTTTCTGGCCATCTCTCCTGCAAGTGAAAGGAGAGGCTCCAGGCAATCCCGTACCATAATGAGCCTAAATCCCTGGATTAGCTTCGTCTGACCCTGGTTTCATTAGAGCCATTACCTAAGGATGATAGCTACATTATATACAGGCCAGACAAAGAGCTCATAAGGCAGCATAGCAGGGAGCAGAACTAGAAACTGTAAAGTATGTTTTCCCCCTCGATGGAAAAAGAGAGGTGCACTGGCTGAGGTCTGTCAGAAAAAATGCTGGTATTTAGGCTCCTGCTCTCCTGCAGAGTTTGGTGCTGGCTAAGGCATCTCTGCTGGAATCTGGCATGGAGTGGTGCAAGGGAAGAGACTGAAAGGCAGTGCTCATTGGGCACCGGTAGGTTTGTGAGTCTCTGTTTGCAGCAGAGGGTTAACATGTGATATGCCAGCAAATCATGGCATAATGCTGACACTTTGGATTCAGTGAATTTTAGTTGCATGAGTTATGCAAACACAGTTATAATCAGAGCTCTGCTGTAGCTATCTATGGAAGACCAAATTTCTCAGGGAAGCCCTGAGTGTCCCCAGGTGTGGAAATGTTCTTTCTCAGTTAAAGGTTTTCCTCGGGAATGGACTGTGCAACCTACAGCAAGATAGGTGAGCAGGCACTCATCACATTGATCCCAGTGTGACTAAGCATCCCCATAAGTGACCACGAGCATGTACAAAGGTTATGAAAACTGGAATATAGCATCCACTCTGTTCTCATGTATGGAAATTCCTGGTGAAGGCGTTGGGAGACTTTTGCCAAACACTGAATTAGTACCCAAGCATTTGGTTGTCACAGCCTGTTTCTTAGTTGCACTAATAGTCTTTTCCACAGTTGTGATACCTCAAAAGAAGCTGGGACCCAAATTTCTCTGTGTATGGTGCGTCTTTGGATATCATTCACATATATATATATATGTGTGTGTGTGTGTGTGCTTTATATATATATATAAGATAAAACAGGCCTAGCCTGAATGGGGATCTGTTTCTTCGCAATTTTTTTTTTTAATATAGATTTAGTTAAGAAGACAAGAAAAAGAATATTCCTTCAGGGAACTAAAAATATTTTTAAGGGCACTGAAGCTTTCTCAAAACATCCAAATATTAGGCAGCTCAGAAACTCAAGATTACAATTCTGTTTGAACGAAGGAGGGCAATATTCAAAGCAGGAATGCACAAGTATCCATAAGATCTAAATCCTGCAGGGACGTATGTGTGTCCTGCCTGGAAATCTGTGGACAGCAGACAAGCCTCATCCAGCCCCCAGCCACCACACTCTTCACTAAAGGCTCCCTGGGGAAAGTGGGAAAGGATGTGGGCAAAATATTTAGACAGAGTTACTGAATCCCTGACCGAAGTGTTGTCAGGGGACAAGACTGGACGCTGGAAACTCCTGCAGAACCAGATGATCCATTTATTTTCCTCTGCCCATAACCCACCCCTGAAGAAATCCCTGAGACAGCAGGCACCTCCTCTGAAAAGGCTGACTGAGATTGTGATGTCTTTTGTAGCACGGCACAGGCGGACGAGAAAGACCCTGGAGGGTACAACCCTCTGGCTAGTTGGGAATAGCAGAGGAGAAGCCCAGGCACCAGAGGAGGAGGTGGAGGGACACAAGGCAGAAAGCCCAGCAGGGGCTAAGAGCATGCAGGCTACACAAGGCAAAGGCTGAGACCCAGGGGAGAGGAGACAGTGATGTGGGTAAGAAATGGCAGATGAGAAGGGTCGGCTCTGCAGAGCCTTGCAGCAGTCCCTGCTCCAGGGCCCATCTGGATATTGTTAGGCCCCCTGCCCACCCACCCACCATGCCTGGAACGTGCAAGTACCTTATCTTGCATTTCTTGTAATGCAGAACACCAACTTCTTTTTATGGTTCTTGGCACAGTTTATGACCTTTTTACAACTCCTTCCCTGTCAGGATATAGGCCATTAAGATATTTTAAATGGCTTCTCTCAGTGGTGATCTATTAGTTGGAATAATGGCTCCATATGCAAAATATGAAGCCATAACCACTGTAAGCTAGCTCTCTACCTTCACATCATTCAAATCTTGCTTAGAGAGCCACTTGTGCTTTGAAGCTATGAGAAAATAGCCAGCAAATAATTAAGTAGAAGGACTGTTGAGCATAATTTATGTAACCTTTCACATTTTCAAACTGCAATTACCTGTGTAAGGACCGAATGAATAGTGGGTTTTCAGTTCAGTTGCTGAACAAAATTATCAGAGGAAAAACATTTGGTTAAAACCAAAGCAGAATCTTTCAGATTTTCTTGAAATGTAAGACAGGAATTATTTATTTTCTGTTTCAAATTACTTAATCCCTTTAAAATGCTTTAGAAGCTGTAGATTACCTGTGAAGTGAAAAACGTCATTTCAGAGTGAAAAGTCACGGTGTCACTTCAGCCTTCAAACAGAGAAGTTTGGCTTCCCAAATTTATTGCTTTATAACACTATTAGGGCAAACTCCTTCAAGAATTTAAAATCTTCCCATAAGCACATTTTTTTCCCCCAGAAATGTATTTTTTAACCAATCTATAGTTCAGAAGAAGAAAGAAAAGTTCAAAAATAGATGACCCCTCTGCCTCCTTGCTGTCTTTCTACCCTGCACCACCCACCCATTGGCATCTTTTGGTGTTGTGCTGGTTATGACACCCCAGAGCGCACCCATGAGTCCATGAGTATTCCCACCTCCAGTGCCTGAGCAGACAACTGTATTTCCACCAGATACTGGCACACAGCACTATTGGTCAAGAGGTCACACCCATGTTCTGGAGAGGAAGAGTTGTCCTATGATATATGGGGAGTGCACGGATAAATGAAATAAGCAGCAAGGCTTTGTACGTTCATCTAAATAACTTAATCAAGGTGCAAGGAACACAAACTGATTTTTTTTTAATGAATCCCTACAGGTCTCTAAACTGCCAGAAGAAGAAAAGTGGCCGGACCTGGAGCCCTTTGGACAGCACAGCATACCACTGGTATTCTTGATCTCTTGGGTTCATCACATTTCTTCACTGCTGCACACATGCTTGATGTGTTGAGCACTCAACTGACTAGCCAGGAAAAGAAAATTCAAGAATATGAAAGACAAAAGTTATTGAAGGCCTATAGAATAGCCAGGGCAGAAAATGGCTGTTTCTTCAATATTTTGTGGTTTCACTCTGGCAATTAATTGCACTGGCATATTTTGGGGTAAAAAGATTTCTGCTCCTAACTCTGCTTGTGCTATTCATTCAGCTGCTGCACAAAACACACTACTACACATTCAGGAAAACTGATGATTGCAAACTGGTGTGTTTGTGTGTATGTATATATATACCCACACACACATATATGGGGTGTGTATGTTCACGTGTGCGTGTGCACGTGCGTATGTGTTTAAAGACCAGTACAAGAGAATTGCTCGGGGTTATCTGCCTCAAAGTTCAATGAGGTATTTTGTGTCAGACACTGACATTGCATAAGAAACACTTGACAAATTCTCTCATGCACTTCAGTGGCACTACTGAGAAAAGGAGTGACTTTATCAGGGGGTCACAGACCTTTATTGCAAGCAGTGGTTTGTGTGAGAAGGTGTATCACAATGTGGGCTGGGTTCACAGCACATAAAATCATGTAACAGTACAGGCATTTTCACTCAATTTGCACCAGCTTTCACCCAGTTGCCTCTAAAGTGTGTGTCTATAAGCATAGCTCCAAAGCAATCATGACAGCAATTTCTTCATGTTTTGAGTAACATCTCTTGTTCATAAGGAGGGCTGCAAGCATGCACTTCAGCAGCAGAGGTACTCCCTGGCAGCTGCAGTACAGATACAGGTGTCTGCCTGAGGGAGCAGGGGGGCAGGTGTGAGGGAATATCAGCAACACACCACGCAAACAGCAACACACTACAGCACAGAGCAGCTATGGAGTGCTGATGTCCCTTTGCACCCCATGGTGGTGTTCTCATGCAGCAGATTTGAGCAGGACAGAGTGATGAATGCCCAGTCAAAACCACTGCAGCAGATAATCCCAGGCAGTAATTATGAATCTCCCCTGTGAGCTCATAAAATGCCTTTTATTGCTTCATTTTCAAACTCAATCCCGTTATAGAAATCCAGCCGATGCTAATGGCAGTCACATGCCCTGAACTCCTCTGTGCCTTGGAAGTTTAGTTAGCAATTTGTTGGACTGCGTACCTGGGAGATGAGGAGATGACCAGAGGGGCAGGAGTCTAAAATCAAAGACAGTCTATTATGGCACATCAGGTCTCCATCACCTGCTCAACTTTCCCTTACAGTATGTGGGACCCCGTGGGGACCTTGTGTCATTACAGCCGGTATCTCCTGGGAACCACCTCCTTGCCCTCAGGGAAGCAGTTGAGAGGCTAGAATTTAGAAAGTGGTTCGCTGCAGCTAAAAAACCTGTGGTTTCACCCTAACCATAAAATATCTCAGATCATTGGGATTAGCCCTTTTCTGCTTTCCCGTGTGCCTTCAATTAGCCGCATGAAAGCGAGCCCACGGCTTTAGGACCGAAAATAGCTGGAGCAAAGTGACGCAGGCTTCGCCTGAGATGAAAGAGCGGCTTCCAGAAGCCTAATTAAAAGCAACTGAGAAACCAGTACTTGATACAGCCTTTACTCACCTGAAAAAATAAACGGAGAGCTGCAGCCAGGCTTCGGCGCGGCGTTGTGGGAAAGCGGCTGGAGGGTTTCGCCTGGGTCACGGGAAGGCCCAGCTCCGCCAGAGCACAAAATCTTTCTGTTTCTGCCTGCCCCGAGTCAGGGGGAGGTCAGCCAGCCAACCGAGGCTACCGCAGCTCCGGCAGGCCTTCTCCATTCCTTGGGACAAATGACAGCGACATCTGCCACCGCGGCGATCCCCAGCACCCCTCTCCTTCCCGTGCATTGTGCCTGCAGGTTAAGGGAGAAATGGAGCTTCTGGAAGGTTTTCCCAATGTGGCTGCAGGCTTGTGCTTGCAAGCAACCTTATCAGCTCTGTGACATGACGTATGGATGTAGCTGTCCTTCAGAAAACAGCCAGGCAAGCTGACAGGTTACTAAAATCACTTTTAAAATTCACTGTCATTGGTGTCATCCCTGTAATGCCCTGCTCTGTCCCTCTGAGATGCCAGTGGTTTTCTAACTTTGTTCTTCAATTCAAACAGTTTTTTATTCGTTCTAATGTCCCTCTTTCAGCTCACATGCACTAAAAATTATATAGGCAGGTGTAGTGCAAAAAATGTTGCAGGATGGTTTAAACACAACTTCAAAGTACTTTTGTGTTCAAGTTCTATATCCTCGGTGTTTGGTCTGTTTCCTGATATTGGTGAAAGGTCTTGACTGGGAAAAAAACCCCAAAACCCTCTATAGAATATGAGTGAACTTTAGAACATTGAGTTGGCACTCCCGAACTAAAACAGCTCAGTTTTTCTTCCAAAAATAAAACAATTTCAAGATACATTTTACTGAAATTAAATTTCAATTGGCACAAGGCAATCCAGGAAACAAAATGCCTTGAATAAAATATTTGTTTCACAATAAATTTTAATCTTGATAAGGTGAAAAAAAAATATTTTCCTTATAAGGTGAAAATGAGGAAAGAAGTATTGTGTTTTTACCCATGATCTGAAAAAACAAATAGCTTTACAGTTCCATGTTAATTAGGATTGCTATATATCTGCACTAACATTGATGTGAATCCAAAATTGATACCTTTTTATTCCAAGAGGTAAAACTGGAAGCAGCAGAAGAGAAAGACTAAGGCAAAACAGCATATTGTCACAAGTGTTGTCACATATATTTACTGTGGACTTTTCTCCTTCATAGAGGAAGCATTCAGTTTTTTGTCAGAAATGTTCATATTTTTGCTGATTTCCATCTTAAGGGAGAGGCCAGCTGGTCCCTACTGCATGCTTTTGTGTGTTTCACCGGTAGCCTGAATTAGAAGCTGAGAAACTGTCAGGAAACCCCACTCAGAAGCAGCAATATGCAGCAAAGAAAAACAGTACCCACAATTTCAACTGGATTTAAATCTGATAAAGTTGATAGAAGTCACTCAGAAATCATAGCTCAGTGCCCTAAGAAGAGCCCCCACTGCACTGTAAGGGATCATCATGACCAGCACAGAGGTTTCTTAAATTATAGAGCAAGGTGATACTTAAACCCCTTTAATCTTGTTACTGGATAAATCAAATAGTTGGGACAAAACCTAAGCAGGCAATTGGCACATTCTGTGGTAGGGATTTTCTGTGATGTTCCCTGTAAATGCTACTTAAACTGTAAATTAAGGAGAAGGTACCTTTTTCATTGGTATATTCTCGTTCATACCCAGTGGGAACAGATGTGTGTGTGATCTGACACTATGGTGCATATTTTGCTACTTTGATGGATCTGCAAATTCAAAATTGAGAGAAACAGTAAATGATTTAAAAAAACACAAATGCAAAAAGCCAGAAAATTCCCAAACCATGCGAAAATGGGAAAAGAAGTGCTGAGAGTTTTGAGAAACACTTTGGGAGAAGATTGAAGGTGAAACCAGCAAACACTAAGAACTCAGTAATAAAATCATAGGTACATATGTGTCTAGAGCAGCTGAAGAGACTGAAAAATACAGATAATTAATCCACACCAATAGAAACACAGTCATATGGAGGTAAAACTCGACAGAAAGCACTGCTGTATTTTAAGGGGCTCTGTGAGGAACACTTTTCCTTAGAAATCATCGGGGTAACATATTCTCCTTTCTTGAGTTTGCTGAAGTGTGAAACATTATCCTGAAAGCTGTTTATTTATGAGCCCTCCGCAAGGCACATGGAATTCTCAAGGATATAATCTCTCCATTTCTTGTAAAAATATTTGAAAAGCATTTCAGAGGCCTCACTGCACCTCTCAACCCACCACTACTGAATTCGACAGCCGCACTTATGGGATAGAATCATTTTGGGGCTCCTTTGAAGACTCACACCGGAGATAAAATTTTTGCCTGCTTTTTTCTGTGCAGCACTCAATATGAAAAGGGCTCAGCCTACGCAGTGAAGCCTGAAATTAGCAAAGAGCATCAGACTCTCATTTCTAAAGTGTAACTGTTGTATTTATGGTTAGCATTTCTAGAAGCATGCCTAGAGAAAAAGTATAACTGGTCCTAAGTAGGATCAGACAAGGATGAGAAGCAGAACTATGAAGGAATAGTTTTAAAGATTTTTCTTGAGGCAGTTACCTTTTCATCTTAGTATAAAAAAAATATTTGCTACTGAAATATTTCATTTTGAATTATTCAGCTTGTAAAGAAATGTTTTCTAGAAAAATTAATAATTTCAGTTAGTACTCAGATGTGACATAAGGTTTATGTTTAAATGTGAATATATTAATTGCCTTTATTTCTAAAATATTAGAACATATAAATGATCAAATTTCTTTTACTCCCCGGCTGGAATTTTAAAAATGCTTTTTACTCTTGACATCAAGAAAACCCTGCTTTGTCATTGCTCTGTTGTTCTTTATATCAATGTCTGAGTTACGAGTGAGGGGTTGCTGGTGGGAGAGATGAGGTGTGAAAAGGAACTTTTGTGTATGACCAAAAGCAAGGAATAAACGGGTACGTGATGAGGCACATATTTTAAAGGCTAAATTTTTTAGGAAGACAAAATTGCTAGTAGTTCGGTAAAGCAGGCATTGAGAGTAGTCTTTATATTTTAAAAATATATGTAAAGATTCAGCTAAGAAAGTGTATAATCTAAACTTTCTGAATTGCATTTAAAAAAATTATCATCTCCCCATCTATCATCGTCGCTCCAATCTTCTGCTTACAAACTTGGAGAACAATGTGTCTTCATAGAATAGCTGTCTCTTGCATGTTTACTAATCCTTTGACAGCAGTGTTAATAGAACCACATCACTTAATTTCAGCTCTCAGGTGTTAGTTTTATTAGTGTAATTGCCATTCTTTAAGAGATTTCAACAATATTATTTTGGCACTTCAATCCTTCACCAGCTTTTTCTAAAGCTGAACTGTCATTTGCTTACAAAGTGTCACTGTACGTCTCGAAAAATAAAAATTAATATGGGAAGAAAAGGCCCTATTCAATGTTCCTTACATTCTTGTGAAATAAATTTCATATTGGCTTCAGCTGCAGTCAACAGATTTTTCTGTGAAAAGCACAAGAGACTGGATCTAAATTAGACCCAGAAAAGTAACTTATAACAGGATAAATCCCCTTGAAACCTCTGTGAAGAAGCAGATGGCTCTGTTGCTCTCCTGGCTTGCTCCCCCTGCCTCACCCAGACTCTGACTTTCAGAAACATTAAAACCCATCCACCACAGCAGAGATTAACACAACATTTGGATGCTTAGCAGCATCTTGAGGCTGGAAACTTCCAGGATATTGTGCAAAGTGAAATTATTAACTTCAAGTGACTAGTGACCCAGCCTGTCTGGAGGAGCAGAATTTGTGCAAGGATGCCCAGTTGCCCATGGGATTTCTCTGTGAAACCCCCAGGGATACTGGGGGCAGGACTTCTCTGCTGGCTGCTGTGTGGAAGCCTGCTGGGGAGCTGGCAGTTCTCAGAACACTGAAAGGGATGAGGGAGAGGTCTGCAGTAAGGAGAGCAGTTGACAGGACCTGAAGAAGAAAGAGGTAAAGCTGAATAGCCCAAGGCACCTAACTGATGTTATTCTGCGTTTGGAGGCCATTGGTGTGACGGGGAGCAAGGAGATCTGCCTCTTCACGTGGACCTTCACAGTCCCATCAGCTTCACAGGTGAAGCCAGCCAAGAGGGGAATGCTCTGCCCATGCCTCTGTCTACCTATTTAACACTAGAAGGGTTACAGGCTGCTGTGTTTCCCAAACTGGTGAAAGGTATCTTCACCACTAGTTTTATTTCTCACAGCTTTCCTTGGGCACTAGAAGCCTGGTGGTAGCAGGAAGATCTTGCACTTGATTACATGCTGGGGTGTCAAGATTACCCTGTATTTTTCTTAGTCTAGTCTTAATTCCATGAATAAGAGTCCAAAGATGAAAAGATTAATTTTTTTCAACTCAGCTCTTACTTCCCTCCTCCCTAGTGTCTTCTCCACTAAGGAAAAACAGAAGAGAAATTTACTCCTCCCAGGAGGTAATTTATTCATTACATGATGCAGCATGGGGGCAAAACCTGAAGCTGAAATTTAATTTTAATATCACTAAATTAAGCCACCAAATTATATTCTTAAATTGAGTTTGGTAATCCAAGAGGCAAAATCTCTCTCTCTGGGTTTAATTGAGAAAACAATTAGATCTAGATAAAGCCAGCTTTTGCCAGATGACACAGTCCAGAGCACACTGAAAGAAACCTAATCCTCAAAAGCAGAAGCAGAGAAGATTGTTGTAAAAAGGTGTCTTTTCCAGGTTTCTCTGGTATTTCTGTGGAACGTCTTGCAACTGCCAAGTGGAGGTTCGTGAAATGTGGATCAAATTGATGGCACTCTTCTGCAAGCTGGGAGCTCCTGAGCAAAGCCCTGATGTGCTGAGGGCAGAGCCCTGGGACAGAGGTTTCCTCTGTGGGCCCTGTGCTCACCCTGGCATGGTGCCCAAACATCCATCTTCTTCACTGAGGAAAGAGCTGGGCAGAGCAGGGAGATAGTCCTATGTGGTAGCATCTCCTAAAAATCAGTTTGAAGCCCCTGCTTTTCTGCTGGGGTCAGCATTGAGATTTGGTCCCTAGGTGTGCCTCTCTTTTGGGCTGTCTGAAAGCTGAAAGGATCAAGTGAGCACCACAGTGGAAAGTTAGTTAGTTGAGAGGCAATTTTTTTTTTCTAAAAACCTTAATTTATTCACATTTCCGGTAGGTTTGCCTGGAGTTACCCAGTGGAGGAGCTCCCCAGGCCAGTCTGGGAGCAGGGAGTGTTGATCCAGCTGGGCCTGGCGGCCTGAGCAGCCATTCCCTGCAACAATCCAGCAATTGTTTGGTGGCCCTGGGGGCCCCAGGGAACTTCTGTGCCCCACAGGCAGGGGGTGGGTGGAGCAGGGCAGGGGGCTCCTGTAACCCTCCCCCCCCTTCTAAAGGCAGTGTCTTCAGTCACATCATGTCACTGTCCTGCCTCCACTCACTTCTGGTCATCCTTTTTTTTTTCCTGTTTCATCTGGTGAAACTTTTTTTAAATTTTGCATTTTGAAAACTATTTACTTTTTTAATACAATAGAATAGCTGTGTCCTTATCTGTTCACTTTTTACAGCTCTAGAGACATCAGCAGGGAGTGCAGCCCCAGTGGGAATTTATTTCCCTTCTTTCTCTTACAGCGACAGAACAGAAGCACTGGCACCTTTTCCTGTGGATTTCATCTGATAAACTGGCAGCACAAAGTTCTTTGGTTGTTGTTCTTACTTTCCATACATCTCATACCTTTTTGTGCGTGTCAGCATGATGAAGTCTTCCAGGAGACTGTGACTCCCCCCCATCCCCTAAGAAAAGACTACAACCAAGCAGCGACATGGCAATCATAATTTTGTTGATGGATATGTGTGTGCAAGTGTGTGCTAGTGAGACAGGCAGCGTTTGGAGGGGATGGGGAGAGGATTGAATACCATACATGCCTACAGCAACAAGAGACTTCTGTCCTAATGCGCAGCTAAGATTTTTGGCAAACATAAGTCACTTAAATTTCAACAAAATAGCAAAATTTTGTCCTCTTGCAAAACAGATCACAAGAAGTACATGCAAGATGTCGTATTGTTTATCCTTTATGCTCACCAGTTAGGAAATTCTTCTTTCTTCCCAAGCTGGAGGAAGTGGTCTGGGGGGAATAAAAGGCATCTCTTTCAAGCTATGCAAAGTCTAGTGCATTTTGCAAAGAAAGGTAGTTCTTCCAAAAACCACTTCATACTTTCTCACTGCTGCCTGCTGGAATGACTATCACATAGGCCAACTGGCAACTATTCATCTGCATTCTTAATTCAGTGGGGAGTGAAAGAAGAAAAACATTTTTATAAGACTACTTAAAAATTATATGTGAGGGAAACAATTAAAAAATGTGCAGCCGTTTTCATGATGGTGCAGAAATCTATATTCAATGACCAATTTAAATGAGCCAGTTTTCTCCAACTGGATTTATTGTGCAAAATTTGCTAGGCAGACAGAAAGCTAAATGGTAGTGTTTCATTTTAATACAACTTTAATTCAACAATAGTGCCAGAAATACCCAGACAGGTTTATAGTGCACAAATGACAATATTCCACTGCTCCTCTTCTGGCTGCTCCCAGATGACAGTCAGGTTTTTGTAGATTTGTTAGTTGGAATCTGGTTGGAACTGGTTTGGATTTAAAATCTACCAGGCTTTCTTAGGACCCAAATTTTCAATTTTAAACCCTCAGTTGCTTTGTCTCTGGGCATACTCAGGCCACTAACTTCAAGAGGCTCTTTATTGCTTTACAATACATACATCATAGATTATTTTCACTACTGGTCTCTCTGTGCTTAATTTTTTTAGCATTCTGGCATTGCAAAAATAACAGTATAAAGAACTGAGTGCCATAAAAAAGCATCAGCAAATGTTTTTTTGTTTGAACACATGAATGGTGAGAAACTTATCCATCTATTACTCTCTCCAGCCTGTACTACACTCTGTGTACTCAGTGTAAGGACTTGTGAGAACAGCAGCCTTTTCAATATGCATAACTTTCTTCTGGAGGTGAGGGAGGAGTGTCCAAGCTATAATGAAAAATAGTACTTGTTTAATTGTAATAATACTGCTGAGTCAGATTGTCTTGTAAAATACACACAAGCTCAGGCTAAAATGGTAGTGATGTTCCTGTCTGGCTTTAAATCTGAGATCTATAAATTTTCCTGTGCCCTGATGCACAAAGTGGAGATGGGGTTTTCGGACTGGGAGAGGCTGAATCCTCCATTCACCCTCTGCCTGACAGATGGTGGAGCTGCTGAGCAGCTGCTGAACACTTCCCTTCATGGTATTTTAAGGTAAACCCTCACCAATCCCGCTTTGCCTTTCAGTGCCCTTCTAGAAATTGCACCAGGGGAGAGGTTTTCTCATGCAAAGACGATGCATAGGATGACAGAAACATTCTGAGATTATTTTCTTCTCAGCTGCAACAGGTGTGCCAGCCCTACATGAATTAGAGTCTGAAGGCTGACTAGTGAAATCTTCAGGTGTAGCTTACAGGGTAAATATTGAGGTGCTCCTTGTTGGTTTCTCTGAATGATACACATTCCCAAGTTTTGAAAAAATCTCTTACCAATAACCAGGAGCTTACTCCAGGTAAGCTGGGAGTCCTCAAAGAGAAAGTCTGGTTTTGGTTGGTGCTTTCATGGAATGCTTCACCACAGCTAGAATAGAGGGGATGCAAAGGACAGGGCAGGGAGAAAAATACATATATATTTTTAAGTCAAAGCAACAGCAAGAATGGACTAAAGCAGGAGTCAGTGTTAGGAACTGGATGTGTGTATCTGTAGCACATCTTTTCCATGCCTTTCACAAAGAACATATAGGTGAGTTTGGGATAATCTGTTTTTCCTCTCACCTGTGCTTCTCAGGCTGATAAGGCTGCTTTCCTTTATGAGTAATGGTGATAAATAGCTCTGTAGCTCACACAAACATTTCTGATTTAGTGTATTCATGTGGATCAATTAGATACCTGAATAGTCTGAACAATTTTTTTAAAGAGCAAGGGTAGCTGTTTCTGAGCACAAAACTAGGTGGCAAAGTTGGTAATTGACTGTGCATCTTATCCAAGTCAATGGCAAAAATCAAACATTTGTGAAAATCAGCTGGTTTGGAGGAAGAAGGGATCTATACTAATAAAAGTCTCTAGAAGTGATAGGATGATATTTTCTACCATAATCCATAAATACATCCTGTATCACAGTCTATGATTATTTGAGGCCTAAGAAAATGAAACAGGAAATTAAATCAGCTGAAAGATCATGAAATTTCTCAGACCACAAGATTGCAGCATTCTTAAAGAAACAAAACAAAATACATTCCAAATTCCATTTCCTTCTACCTTTTCTTTTCTCTCATACCTTAAAATTTGCTGACGTTTGAACAAGTGATTTTTGTTGTAGTGGTGTTGTCTAACTTAGAAATATTAAATTATTCATTGACACTTTTCTACAGAGAGAGATGTACAATAAACAAACAACCATATTCTGACTTTCTGGCTATCTGGTGTTGTACAAATAGGTAATTTCTTTCCAAAACTCACTTCTGATTTACTTCACACCTTCTAAATATTATAAATCACTTAAACATCAATGTTGTTTCAAAAAGTAATTGTGTTTGTGTTTACCCTTAAAGATCTATTTAGAAATGGAGAAAATTAAGATCTCAGTGGAAGTTAAAATTCTGTGAGTTTCTGAGGTGGGGAGGAGGGAGTTTTCTAAGCACTTCCTGGAATTAAAACTACTCAAAAAACATCTGTGTAATACTACCAACATGTATTCCTGCATAGAATAACAAATATATTTTTCACTCTTTCTGCACTCATTGTGCATCCTGCCATTTCCATTATCTCTCTGATGTATTAAACCAGATCTTTTTCTTTTCCTATTTTTATTTTATTGAACAAAAAAATGTATACAAAATAAAAGGCAATATATAAAAATTATATATATATTCAAAATTTACAGAATTACACACAAAAACTTGTGTGATATATAAAGAGCAAAAGATAAACAGCACAATGTTTTGTAGAGAGAAAACCTAGAAAACAGAACCTCTAAAAAAAGACTTTATTCCAACCTCTTCTGTTCAACTGTTTAATTTTTAAAATGTGTTTCTGCTGAAGTTTTTTATATTTTTACTGCTTATATGTCCTACCTGTGGATGTGATCTATTTCAACCAGTTTAAATAAGTTGAGTTGGGGATTTTTCCTTGGTACTTTAAATATTTTGCTTTTATTGTTAGACTGGCTGTTGGAAAATATTTGCTGGAAAGAAAGATGAGAAAGGTAAAGAGGAAAGGCATGCATCACTGTAAAACAGCTTACTGAAATAACAGTGAAATACTGAGATTTTGGTTTTTAAATGAAGTCTGTTTTCTTATATGTTAGCTGAGAAAACAGAAAGGAGTTTGGAAAAATTGTTCTGAACTGATGTGAGCAGTAGAATGGGTTTTGAGAGAAGGCAGATGACAAACTGTGGTTGGTGGAGTTGTGTCAGCTGCAGCACAGAGGCTGAATGAACCACCCCATGTTACTCTGCTGCCATGATCCCCAGATCCCACAGGATCTGTAGGGACACCCACTTGCTTGCAGGGCTTTATCCTTTCCTTGTCTCCTCAGCCTGCCCATGGTAACTGGTGCTCTGCTCTTCCCCCTGCTGCTCTTCAGCCAGGGACCCTTGTGACTTGTGACACTTGTCTCACCCATGACTTGGAAGGCAAGAATCCCAGAACTCAATGACTTTCCCTTTGCTCTGTCTATTCCCTAAAGATCCCACGGAGGGGCCAAGAAGCACTGCTGATGCTAATTTGACGGTGACCTTGTGGTGAGCTGGCTTTGCTACCCCATGTGAACTTTGTCAGCTTAGAAAGGGCCATGCTGTGTGCACAGCCACCTAAACAAGGCCAGTGTGGGTGGAAGGGAGCATCCCATCAGTAGAAATTGGGACTGTTTTATTTTTTGATTTTTCCCATTCTTTTCTGTGATTTGCAGCCTAAAGAAACACCGCAAGAATGACGAGAATCTCAGTAGTCGGGTGCAAAGGCAAGGCAAGATGTCAGAAGCGGGTGAAAGATAAGAAGCTACATTTTCTTAGAGTTTGGGAAAGTTGGACTGGAAGTTTGAGGACCAGCTAGGAGGAGGCATTCGGGTCAGCAAGTGTGGAGATCAGCAATCAGTTTCGTATTACCCAGTCACAAAGAATACTGTCATCATTCTCACCATTCTACAGATGGGAGTAAGGCCCATGCCTTATTCCTATCGTTAGGAAATTGCATTTAGCAGGCTGAGGATCCCACAAAGATGTCAGAGTCTCTGTTTGTGAAAAGCTGCTGTAGGGAACCCCATAAATCCATGAAGTCCATGAGAAAAGGTTCTTCAGATGCTCTAAAGCACCCAAGTGATCTAGAAGTGACAGAAGGAGATGCCCAACTATTCCATCTCCTGTCTCCCTTGGTGTGCCTGAGAATGTGATACTCACAGAAATAGTTCCCAAAAATGAATTGTTTGGATGGACATGAAGACTTCAGCTCTAGCATTTAGCTCCTCTGATTTACAGCCAGTGTTCATGCTAGCCTGCTTTGTTGGAAGGTCACTCATGCAGTCGGGAGCTGTGCAGAAACGCTTGCTCCACGGGAGCAGTCGGAACAGCAAGGTGTGATATCTTCATCATAGAGCCCTTCAAAAGTGAATTCCTCTCAGACCCTGAGTAAACAGATGGAGCATGCAAATAAGGTGTCTCTTTTGGGAACCCCAGAGTGCATGAATTAGTGTGTTAAATACTAGCTATTGAATATGGGAGAAAATGGGTAGTCATAGCTATGAGCATTTTCTTGACCTTTCATATCAGAAAGCAGCCAGTTCTCTTGTGTTATAGGTTTAAGAGAGGGAACACTCAGCTTTTTTTTTTTTCTTTAACATGTTAACATATAAACATTCTAAGGGATATTGAACAATTTTTTCCTCAAGTAAGGCACTTTTCAAGAAAATATATGGATGTTTTTTATATTTTTATATCATTACAGTTTTGGAAAATATGGAGAGATACTTATGAAAAATGCCAAATGTATCATTATTTTATTTCTTTTTTTCAGACCTAGGTTAGGGAGTTGCTTTGATGCAATTTAAAGATAATTGTATGAGGATTATTATTTCATACAAAGGTGCTTGTTTGATTAATTTTGTTAGGGTAAGGCTATTTACATTTAGATGGCATGACAAATATAAGTCACAAATGTAATTTTCTCATCCTCATGGCAGGTGAAACTTCTTATAAAATGATACATAAGAGATACCACTGCAAGGATAAAGGATTGGCAAAGTACAACAAAAATGGAAAAAGAGAACATGGAAAATAGATAATAGAACAAAAAACCCTGCTCCATGCTTTGTCCTGAGGGTTCCTGAAGTGGGGCATAGACAATGGCAAGGTGAAGAGTATGGTTTTATGGTGTCTTCTGCTCAGCAGATTCCCAGAGTGTTTTACAGAGCATCTCAGATGTGCAAGAGACAGCACTGGAATGCCAGAAATTTATGGGTAATAACATGCGTTGCCACAGTGTAGTTAGTTAAAGATGTCACTGGTCTGTGTGAGGGGCCAGAAGCCCCTGAAATGTTTTAATCCGTAGGTTTGCCAGCGTTTTCCCTGTAAGTCACAAAAAGAACTGTCTGTGAGGACATGATGATACACTGCGCTGGGAAATGGTGTCAGAAGCATGTGTTGCTTTAAACACATACCAGGAGCTAATCACCCAACTCCTGTTCTCTTGCTGCAAGTGTCTGAAACAGGGGGCAAGAGGACTCAGGATGCCCAGCTGCTAAAGCTGGAGAGGCAGCTGGGGTTTCACTGCCTAGAAGTGGGCAAGCCTGATATTGCTACAAAGAGAGCTGGAAAGTATGAAAAGAACAAAAGTAGTCTGGCTCCTGTTCATCTCAGACAGTGACTGCAAGTGCTTTTCTAGGGAGGGTGATGGAGTTGAACAGCTTTTTGCAGCCAGGTCTTCTTGCCAGCCTATACTATGCCCAGGCAGAAAGGCATGGAGAACCGGCAGCAGCCTCTCTGTGACTAATTTACAGAGACACAGGAGATATGTGACAGGCAGGGTTGAGAAGAGTTCACCTCTCTGCTTTCTTTCTCTTTTTTTTTTCTTTTTTTTTTTTTCTTTTTACATCAGAACACATGCAGAGAAATATCTGATTGCACTAATAGCTTTATTACTTTTAGCATGTACTCACTTAGCCAAACAGGTGAAACTGATTTGTGCCAGGTTTTTATGAGCCCAAGGGCCAAGCAAGCAAAACGGGAGTTTTGTGTGACAGGGCCCAGCTTCTTCTGGTTCTCATCCCAGTTTGAAATTTGTGAGAAAATTCAATTTGAGCAAAGCACCCTTTTCAACTCTGAGACAAGCTCGCGGCCACCTGAATCAAAACCAGATGTACTTATCAGGCCTAAAGATAACAAATAGCGGCTTGAGATCCTGTCAGCAGAGGACCACCGGAGCAAGGGCTACAAAACTCGCTTGCCTCATGAAATTCTAGCACGATGCATATTAATGCTCACCAGATCTGGAGTCAAGACTCCTCAGCTCCTTTCTTCCTCCCCCCCCACCTTTAATAAATTCTGAAGAACATCGCTGCATTGTAAACTGGATATTTGAGACTGTTTAAGTAAAACCAAAAGCCCCCACATCCCTCTAATTCCTCCCCCTTCTCCCCCCGCCTTTCCCTCTTCCCCCTGGGCTGACAAAAGCAGGTCTNCGTCCTCATCCTCCTCCTCCTCCTCCTCCTCCTCTTCCAACCTCTTCTCCTGTCCCTTTGGAGCAGCCCAGGAACTTTACGAATGTCAGGCCCCACTTCCTATAAACAGCAAGGTAGGGGATTGTTTGAACGCTGGGGTTGTGTAACCTTAGCTTTTTGCAGATGATTAAAATATGACCATGTAAACAAATGATGCTTTAAATCCCTGGAGTATTCTGCCCCAGTCTTATCTAAAGAGAAAGAGAAGATGGGAGGATTATGTGGATATTTTTCAGGGTAATTTTATTTGGTGCTCCTAAGCCCAGGGTGTCTGTTTCAGCACTAAGTGGACCAGTATTCTGTTACCTTTTAATTATTCTTTTCTATTTGCATCTTCCAAACAAAATCATTTTCCCACATGGTGCTTTAACGAGCTTTGATAGTCTCCATTAAAATGCACCACTGAAAAGGAGCGTAAAGCATGACCTAAACCAGTCCTTGGGCTGCTCTACACTGACATGTAAGCAGACGCTGGAAAAGCTCTAGCTGTCCATGCTGAAGGGTTTCCATCCCATGCTGAGGTGAATGCTATTAATGGATAAGTACATTGACTGGAGCTGTTAATTTAACAGAAAAATCTCGTTTTGGCATTCCAGCATTTAATAATACAGCCATAGAATACATCAATTATGAAAATACCATTTCATAATTTTCTCCTGGCCTGTGGGACCCTGCACTGAAATGAATGTCAATAGCACTGCAAAATTTTTTTAAACACACACTTTTTTTAAACACACCCTTGCCCAGAAATGTCTCTCTATGTAAAATTCTCATATTTAGTGATGATAGTCTGATAACTACAGCACATCCCAGGACCACATTTTGCTCTCACGAAATCCTGCTGAAACCTTGTCAGTGTCCAAGCAGCCAGCCAGGATAAAGAGAGGCACATTTTGACCCAAAAAGGAGCTGTAGAGTGGCTTTTTTTCAGGGGAAGTCACCAAGGGCGTGATGTGTAAAGAAAGTTGATGTTCCTTGCATGTTCTTTCAAGGCAAATTACACAAGCAGCATCAGACTAAGCTCAGTTCAGCAGTTTCCTTACCAGTTACTTAGCTTTCCAGTTAATGCTACCAATGTGGTCACTGCAGCAGAGGCAACAAAGTTCCCATGATTATAATCAGGCCAAATAAGCCACTTCCTCTGCTAAGTGCTAATCAACATTTTCCTTTTGCCTTCCTAAGCAGCTGCAAGGGGAATATTGCCTCCTCCATGCCGGCCAAAAGAATTAGGCAACCAAAACACAGCCTGGCTAAAATTGCACATCTCCCTTGCCCTGGCCATGGCAGGCTGGATGCAGCACCCAAGGCAACTTTCTGAAAAGGACCAGTGACCCTCAAGCTCCCAGCCAGCTTCTGCTTTCTTTCTCCTGTCCCTCACCCTAATCAAGTCATGCTCTCCTTCTAACTGCCTCTTGGTGGGGGGGGGGTCACATTTCTAGAGACTTTTGGGTCATATGTCATGTGGAGGCTTTTCCTTTGTGTTTATATTTCCCAATTGGTTTTTATTCCCTGATGCTCAATTTGAGCTCAATTCAGTATTGTCTACTTCTGTTTTTGCTGAAGATTTTGTAGCCTGATGTTCCCTCTCCATCTCCCTCCAGCTCCTATTCTTATTGCCTGTATCATTATTATTGTTATTGTTATTATTACTGTTACTGTTACTATTACTGTTACTGTTATTGTTATGTCTACAGCTACCTGAAAGGAGGTTGTGGCATGGAAGGGCTGGTCTCTTCTCCCAGTCAGGTAGTGACAGGATGAGAGGACAGGGATTCAAGCTGTTCCAAGGGAGGTTCAGGCAGGACATCAGGAAGAATTCCTTCATGCAAAAGCTTCTTAAGCATCAGAATGGGCTGCCCAGGGAGGTGCTGGAGTCACCATGCCTGGAAGTGTCCAAGAAATGACTGGACGTGGCACTTGGTACTGTCCCATTCACAGGGCAATGATCTGTCGTTGGACTCAATGATCCTGGAGGTCTTTTCCAGCCTAAATGGTTCTAAGTTTCTGTGGTTAATCAGATGTTTTCCAATAGTCCCCTGAATCATAAATCAAATTGCAACTTGAACTAACTAAAAGGTCAAAAAAGGCAGCTGGATTTGCTTTTTCTATCTCAAGGCTAGGACTACTGTAATGACCTGTTTCTTGTGCCATGTGGTACCTTCCTTTTCTAGAAGTAGCAGCCTTGGGTTCAGGAGTTTCTTTTGCCTCCTGCGGACAATGACTTGTGCTGGCAGGACTTGGCCACAGGATGGCAATGTGTGTATGGAGTCAGACAGGCGTGCTCCTGTCCTGCTGGGAGGTTCAGAATAAGGGACCAAGCTGGAAAAGCTGGACCCGGGAAGAGGGAGAGACCGTAATTTTCCTGGGCTCAACTGAGTTTCTTAGTTGCTGTTTAAGTCAAGTACACTGTTGTCTGGAAAGTACCTCTCTCCAAGAAGAGACCCGTATTTAGCTAATTACCCCAAACCAAGCCATGTGTAATTACAGCTTCTGATTTCAAAGGCATTTGCCAGTTCGGGCCCGTTGCCATCTTGTGAATAATTCTTTGTCCCACAAGCTTGCTGGCAGGCTGATGCAAGTGGCTGCTATGCATTAAATTTGGGCTATATGATTGGTCATGTACTTTATAATGGGACGTAACTCTTCTCTCTTAATGATGGGAACTCTTAAAAAGAACCTGTTATGGAGAAAGAAGGACATGGTGATTAACACTTCCATATGGACTACAGGAGACCCAAGGTTCAAGATCTTGGACTGCTGTAGCCTTCCTATGCAATCTTTGGCAAACCTTGTAATGGTAGATCCAAAAGACTACCTAAGTGCCTGAAAGTCATCTGTGAAAAGCTCAGGTTTTGGCAGAAATGAAGTCCAGAACAGTATATTAAGAACCAGTGTTCCCAATCCAGCATGTGGAAACAGCATGGCCCTTTCAAATGAAGTTCATTACCTCTTCCTCCTGCCCCCTGACAAGTAGGGCAGTGCCTAGCTAGCAGGATCTGGGATGGAATGGGATCAGCCTTCAACCCTGCTCCTTTCTCCTGAGTGCTGGAGGTGCCTTAACTTTCTTTGGTGCTTCAGTTTGGAGCCGTCTCCTGAGGTAGGCACCATCAGCATTTCTTGAATGACGCTGCTATTTCATACTCTTACGTGGTGAAGCTTGCTTCCACTGTCCTGTCTCTGGATTTTGCCCTCAGTCTCCCTGTGTTTCTCTGTGCTACTCAGCAATAGCATGTGGGGGTATTCTGTGAATGTTTCTCTTTCTAAGGTTCATAAGGTTCAAGGCACTTTGGTAAGTAAGGTGGGATTGCATGAAGGCTTGGGTATTGACTGCCTTTGGAAATGCAGTTCAAACAAGTGCATAAGGCAGTGTAGAACTCTCAAGATATCTGCTGGGCTTAAACAACTTACAGTGAGCTTTACACAAGTAACAGATTCAAAGTTGGATGCTCCAAGTGTGGGGGCAATAGTTATAGCTCCCAGAGGGAGCCCAGCTCCAGGAATCAAATAAAAATACACCTAGAAGTGTTACTTTTCAGCAACCCCCCTATTAGAGACACCACTTTACAGGGAATTATTTCCATTCCTCCTGCAGTAAGCTCTTATTCTCAGCTGGCAATCAGAGCCTGTTTTATTTTGGCTTTTTTCCTGACCTAACATAAGGGGTCTTAGGACCTCCTGGGGAACTGAAGCCCTTCAAACAGCAGCTGAGGGGAAGGGGAGGCCAAGCAGTTTTTGATACAATGGGTTTGAGGGGCCTGTGGTTCCCCTGACCAGCTCTGTGTCCAACTTTGCCTGTTGGGTCTTGGGAGAGAGGCATTCGCAGTTCTCCTGGGGTAAATGCAACAGGACACTGGGCAGCAGCAGCTGCTGGTGATCTGCTTGTACCACTGCTCCAGCTAAATGAAGGTTAACTCAGCTTTAAATATTTGACACTATGAGCTGCTAGTGTGGGCAAGTAATTGTTACTTCTAAATAGGGCTGTCTCAGAAGAAAGTCTCGGTGTTTGGGGGTTTTCCCACCTTAGCTTCTCTTTAAGACTTCCCATTTTCATCAGCCAGTCATCTTCCACCCCACCTCCCCTTTTGTCTTTTTTAATTTTTCTTTTTTTTTCTGAAGCCATCATTCTGTTATCACATGTCACTGTGATGATGGTTATAAGTTACCTGTGTTACTCGCTGCATCCTGGTTCTGTGATTCTGTGTGTGAGAGCACATAGAAGACCAGCATCCCTGAAGGCCTTTTTGAGGATAGTCCCTGCTAGCCAGAAAATATCAGGGGAAAGAAGAGCAAAGGCTGCTGATAGGAATTAAAGTCTCCCCTGGCTTTATTTGGCTTTGGAAATGAAGGATAAATGTAACTTATTTTACTGCTTACATGTCCTAGCGGGTAAATAAAACTTACATTTGAATTAATTCAGAACCTGGATTCCTTCCCAAAGGGAAGGTCTGTGTGTTTGTGTGTAGAGGGACTAAAAGCTATTTCTCAGCTGAAGAGAAAACATACCAATTCCTCTAAAACATCACTACAATAAATATGACTACTTTTCTGTTGTTGTATTTTAAGCCATAAAACCTAAATGAGAGCTCTTCTTTCTGTTCCTCACAGGATGAGGCTCCTACACATTTCTGTGGTCTTCCTAGGTAACAAGATCTATAGGTTGTATACTTCTTTTATATAATCCCACAACTATTCTCTGCCATGCCATTTGATATGCCCTATATGATGATACTGGAGTGAAAAATCCTGGAAATATTGTCATGTTCAAACATTTATTTCTAAAGAACTTGCCAAGAATATCATCTTTAGTGATGGTAGAAATACTTGCTGAGAATTACCAATCAAATAATTGGTGTATTTCAGCCACCTTGTATTACCAAAACACTGAAAATCACAGGTGTAGAATACACCAGTCCTACAAGATGCAAATTTGGCAGCTATAATCGATAATATTAGTGTAATATGTGCATATTCATCATACTTTTGTGTCTTCATTTGAATGTAGTAGTTTGCAAGTAGTAGTTTACAAGTTCTCCCTTAGATAACTTCCCTCAGACTGAAGAGCTGGGTCCTGAAGTCCTCTTGGACAAATCTTCATTAGAGTCAAATGGTTTTAAGCTTGCACATACTGAAAGACTGAATACTATAGAAAAAAAAAAAGAAAAAAAGGAAAAGGCCGTTTCAAAAAAGAAAGGTCTCTTTATGTTTCTTAATCTCTTTCTTCCTTCAGCTTTCCCTGGTGACTTTTCTCTTCAGGAAGGGCTGAGTTTGCAGTGTCTCTGCCCATCCTGTCCTGGGGATGGGTGTTTCATGTGTGTGAATATGTGCTTCCCTGTGGTTTTCCCTTATTTTGAGCTAGCTCTTTATCTGTGACTTTTTCTGCTGCCACGCTGGTGATCCTGCCTTTGGGGAGATGCCAAACGGGAGTCTCAGGTCTGAGCAAGAAAAACCCTTTTGTGTAGGTCCTACAGCAATAGGTATGCAACACTAGCATGAGTTATGTGACAGACTATGTGTGGGTTGAAGTGAAGTCACTGAGGATTATAAATTCGGGTCAGGATAGGGCTGAGGCTTTGAAATAAGTGTCTCTGCCTCCAGCTGCCCTATGGAGATGACTGGGCTTTGCCACCGACACAGAACGTCAGGTAAATCTGTCAGACTGACTCATACAGAGAGAACAAAAAATGCTTATTTGCATAAGCCCCAAAATCATGAAAATAAAGGATTGTAGTGAAAAATCCTGTTGCTTAAGGAGAGGAGAGGAATTAAATAAGAAAGCCATATATATTATAAAATAATGGGCTTGCCCCTATTTTAACGTATTTTTCTTTTTTTATTTTTTTGTATTCTTTTATTCCCCTACCCTGCACTTTGTGTGTCTGCTGCGGTGTAATTATAGCAATAGTTACAGCAAAATTTTTCTGCCTTTTGATTGAGCACTGCAGTGCCAATTTCTGGGATCTGGTTTTATAAGTTGAGGAGTGAGTTGGGTGGGAAAAAGGTTGTGTCACCTCAAAATCAGACTATGCTCATATGTTATGAGGCTAAAATGTTGTAAGACTTTCTGATAACCAACTTGTGTGACTCAGGATTGAATAATGTTGATGTTAAAAGGTCTGATAGGTCTGCTGTTCCAAATGAGATCTGGCTAGTCAGGCAGTCATCAGTTCATTCCTAGTGTACAACACAGTGACATAAAGACAAATAACTTGGTGAAGGAGCCCTGAGAGTGGCTGTGGAATTACCTAATCATGGATAAATAGGAGCAGAGGTCATCACCATCCCAGCTTTTACTAAATTTAGATTGACTACTTAAGAAAGGAAATAGCTTTCAAGAAAATGTGGAATGCTCGCCAAGGAGTTAGGTGATGGAAAAATCAAGGATCATAAAGGGACTTTATATTCTACAGTGCAAAGCTGAAGGATAGCTGAAAACTTTTCTGATTGTGCAGTAGCAAACTGTAAGAGTCCCTATTGTGCCATGAGAATATAGAAATTTAGCGACTGAACAAAGACATTTCTGGAAAGTACAAATGTGAAAAATGCATATGTGCTTTTCTATGTATGTGCCCTAAGCAGAACAAGACCCATAAAGTGAAAACATCTGACTGGTTACAACTAGTTAAAAGTGGGTCTTAAAAAAAAATGTAGCTTAATTTTAGAGAGAATAAATACAATTCTTTAGAATCATATTTAAAAGTTCCCCTCTCTTTTCCTTCCCATTGCAAGCATCCCTTCTTCCCTGTGTTAACCTTTCCTAGACACTTTCTCCTTCCTTAACATGCAGTCACTCAAACAATTGGCTTAACATTTGCTTCAGCTGAGAGGATGGAAGCTCTGGGGGAGAGGTCAAAGGAGTAAGATAAGAAGGAAGAAAAGAAGCTGAAATAAAGGATTGGAGGAAAAGAAACTCAAAAATGCATTATCAACCAACTTAACATATTTTCTTCTAGTAAGTCTGTTTTAGGAGACACAACTCATTTCCGGACACCCCAGTTTCCTTAGGATCTTCTTGTGCAAAAGAAGAACAAAGTTGGACTGTACATGAACAGTACAAGAACAACAATCCCTTTGCAGTGTAAAACAAATAAAAATCCACTTACTTATTCTGATCCTGTCACAAAAAGTGAGCAAAATCCACAACAATACCTCAACAACGAAGACAGGTAAATTTAAAGCTAAATAAATTATACTGAATGCCATTTGGTGTTAATTTCTTTGTCACATTGGTTCAGTGTTACATCCGGCTTAATTTTTTTCAATTGCTGAATAGATCTTTGACAAATGGTGACTTCTGTGTTGAACAAATTGAGAAGTACCAGCCCACCTCCTGCACCATAATTAAAGGGCAGTAATTTGTGACAGACAGGGGGCCTTCTCATGCCAATATGCATCTCTGGATATCACTTCTTGCTTATTGCAGGGACATTGGGGTGGGTATGTTGCGTAATTCAAGTGGTTTGAAGAGGGCTCGATCCTCTGTCCCTCGCAAGCAAGTGGCACTGGAAACAATGTAGAGGCCTTCAGAAAATCACCAGTTTAGAGATATGGCAGTCACACCAAATTACAAACCCAGATGAGGATTTCAAGTTGTAAACCAGATTTGATTTGGGAGAGTCAGGATCCTCAGTGCTATGTACATAGCTAAAAAGGATGGAATAATCTGCAGAAGTTTGAAGACAGATGGAGATGGCAAGGTTTGCACAAGATTAGCTTGAGAGGCACAGCAAAGCTTTGATTCAAATCCTGTTGTGAGTGTCAGTGGGAATGAACCCATGGATATTAAAGAGCTTTGGGTCAAGCTCCAGGTATGTACTGCAAATAAAGTTAGTTATTTAGTCCTAACTATGGGCTAACATGCCCAAACAACAGGCATACTTCCTGTGTGCTTATGAATTGAAGGGTTTGGGTTTTGAGATCTGGGGTTTCTTGGGTTTCTTTGAATTCTGGGATTTGTTTCTTTCTCTGGTTTTTTGTTGCTGTCTGGGATTTTTTACTCCCAAACATTACAGAGACAGAATTTTGATCTTCAACAGTCAATACTAGTATGTATTTATGTATGTGTGTTTGAGGAAACCTGAATCAGAAGAGAAAACATAGAGACAAATACAAAAGAAAAAGAGAATTAAATTGGCAGTCAGATTTCAGTTGCTTTTTAGTCGCTAGCTTCTTGATGCTCTGTTAAATAGCAATTTATTAAAATTTAAATTTAAAAACAAGCATTTCGCAGTCTGCTTTCCAACCAACTTAAAAAAAAAATTGAAACAGTGAGACAGTGTTGATGTGATTATGGCAATAAATTATTACAGGCTTAAACAAAATAGGGAAGATCTACATTGCATTTTAAAAGCTGTGAAACTTACAGTAAGTCTGTGGTTCCAATACCAGCAAATAGCTCTTATTATATTACAGACTAGCCATTCTTCATCTGGAGAATGAAAGCAGAAATTGAAAAATATGGTTCATGTATGAAACCATTTTTTAAAAATGTCTCATAAGGTTATATTATACAGTGAAACAGCTGAAATAAAAAAAAAATAAGTCCAACATGAGTGATGTGATGTTACAGAGCAAGCTGGATCAATGTATATTGCACCAAAACCAATGATATATGAACCAGGTGAATTCAGATCCATTGCTCCATGTGGGCTACATCACTGCCATGACAGCAGGCCCTTGCTCATTGTAAAACTTGGGATTTGCAGAATGATCAATCCTTTAAACACACTGTTTTTTAGGTCTGCTGAGACTTAGCACTCATCTGTTTTCTTTTGGCATTGTGATGCCATTGACCATGCAGCCCAGGGTCTGGTCTCCAGGCTGTGCTGCCTTGTCTCTCACTTTGTTATGATAAATGAGAGTTAGAGTGCCCAAAGGGAATCTCAAAAGCACCCTTGAAACGTCCTGTGCTCAGATAGAGTGGTAATGAGTGCCTGGGAGGATCTAGCTCCAGTATTACAGAGAAAACTGACTTTCCTCAGTGGTCAGGTATTGGGACCATGGGGGAAGAGGTGGCAACATGTTTAATGAGCACTGTGTCGTTTTGAGGGCCTGCTGAAGTACTGCTCAGGGCCTTAGAGATTGCTAAAGTGTTTGCAGGAGGGAGTTAAGCCTGGCTCACAACCAGACTGCCTGCAGGTAATCATCCTCACCCTTGTGCAACAGATGCTGCAACTGTAAGTAATGCTGCAGTGCTCCAGGAGTCCTCAAGGCTTGGATGTGACCTTGCCCAACAAGATCTTGGGTTTGATAAGCCTCAAGTTCGGTGCCAGCCCTTTCCTGGAAAGCCTTAGGAAGGATGTGCTGAGGACCCGGCATGTGTGAGGAGGCAAGAGCGGGATTCAGTCACTGCAGGGCACAACTAACATGGTGCTTGGCTGTCTCAGAAGAGAAGCTGCATGTGGGATTCCACTCCATGATAAAACTCGACTTCAGGTTTCTGCATGTAGTGGTGTAAATGTGAGCTAATATCTAAAATCCTGTCATAGTTAGTGGAAAGCTCATCAATGCAGTCAGTGGAGTGTGGCAAAAGAGCTGGCTTATCTGAGACAGGCACTTAGTTCCTATATGAAGTACTCTTGTGGCTTTGTTGTTTGTATTCTTCATGTTGAAAAGCCTTCATCAAGGCGTTAACCCACTCTTGTGCATTAGTACAACCTACATTTGAAGTGCCTTGAATTCCAAAGGGGTACATCACATCCTTAAAAATAAATCAGGAGAGTAACCACCTGTTCCTCAGCTGAAGGAACTCATGCAGTAAGACTGAAGGTGTGTGTAGTAACGCTGCTCAGGTTCTGAGATCACTGCCATTGGAAAGCAACCTGTGTAAATCCATACATCTGTGGTGGAGTCTGCTGAAAGAAGCTGTGTGCCGACTCTGTTAGAGGAAACATCTTGTGATGAACTGCATGATTCTTGCTTGACTGGAAGGAGCTGCATTTATGTCCTTAGAAAAGAAGATTTTTTTTTGTCTTGACAGAATGATGTGGCAGGTATGTTTGTATATCTCTGAGAATGTTTCCACTGTCATGGAAAATAAGTGGAGACTGATGCATTCCCTTCTGAAATACCTATTGTTCCTAGTACCACATTCCTTTAGTGGATTTCTGTATCCTCTAGAGCTGTAATACAGAAAGGAAGCCTTTTATAAAAAGTCATCTTTCTTTATCTTGGTGAGTCCCTTGAAAATGCTGCAAATGGCTAAATGTTTTGTGTCTACGAAGGATCAATCACTGAACAAAGAGAGACTGATTCATCTTTCTATTTGCCATTAAGTACAGCAGAGTCGGAAAACTGGCAAGATGCTTTTTAAGCACTAGCAAAGGGTACTCTCTCTCAGGAGCTTTCTCTGCTAGCTTGAATAGGAAATATGGCTTTTAAGAGGAGGGTTGGCAAAATAGACTCTATAGCACATTACTAATTCTGCAACTGAAATGTACATTACTGATTCTTCAGGTGAAATGCCATTCAGGATTTTCATAACATTTGCTTCTAAGTCCTTTTAGAAGTAGTCTGAGAATTTTCTTTCAGAATTTGCCTAGATAGGGAAATAACTAAATTTGCAACTATCAAAGATAGTTTCCCAAAGGCTCCAGCAAACAGAGAGGAATAAAAGAGTGTCACCTTTTCAATTACTTTCATCTTCAAAAGTGCAGGAAGGAGAAGCATAATATAGATTGTGAGCTGTGGACAAGAGAATTGAATGAAAATATTGAATGAGTGAAAAATCAAGGCAATAAGATTCAGTAAGATCCCTAGGAATTTCTTCTCTCTCTTATGTATGAGTGCAAATGTAACGTAATGAAGAGTCCTGTGACCTGAGAGGCCAAGGAATAGCCCAATGTGAAATAAGTAACATATTGATGACTCCTTTCCTCAATGGATAAAAGAGAATCAATTCAATTGGATTTGATTTTTTTTTTCCTATTTAAGTCAAATTTGCATTTGTTTTCTAATATTGGTTCATCTTTTGATTTTAAAGTACTATCCACAGAATTGCCTCTCTGCTTAATACGTTATCTTGGTACATTGCAACTGTCTTGGTACATCAGCCTATTTTATAATTTAATATTTTCATAATTTCATTTTAATTTTCATAATTTAATTCTTCTTTTGTTTTCTTTTCTAACCCTTTAGGGATGAAATTTTGGCTCAGCCAAGGTAAATATCAAGACTTGTGTTGACTAAAGTGAGATTTAAATCTCCAAGAAAATTCCACCCCTTAAGGTAAGAAGGCAGGATTAAGGGACAGGGGAAGAGATATATTTCCATCTAAACACTTACAGGAACAGTTTTTTTTCCTTGTGTGTATGGGTAATTTTAGGGCCGTTCAGATGTATAAAACAAGAAGTTTTACTTAAATATCTCTGAACAGTTTTGAAGGAGGCAAGTTGCATGATCAATCACCTAATAATGCCTAAGGTAATGGCATTAATGATAGCCAGCCACTTAACTATAAGAAAACAATTAAATTCTTCACAGAATCAAAGCAATAATGTCTTTTGCATGGCCCTATACATTTAGGTTTAACCAGAACAGTCTCTGGAAATTGCTTAAAATACTATGTTGACAGGTCTTTCACTTATTTTAAACCTGAATGTTACAATTTGGTTTTCATTTCTAATATACACTCTGGAGGGATGGACACTAGAATATAGAAGAAGGAAAGTGTTTTCAATGAGATACATAGTAGAGTTGAGGTACCAGCATTGTAAAAGAGGTGCAGAAGAACAGTACTGTTTGTCCATGGTGGCTTTCATGAGTCATGTTATTCTTCCATGATATTGTAGCAAGGAGATTAATAGAAAATGCTTTGCTTACAGGAGGGCTGGGAGTGAGTTCTGTTAAAAATTATTGTTACCTGGTCTTTTACAACAGCAAAGTATCTGGATCACTTTGCAACTTCTCACTTTTTTAGTCACTTTCACCAAAACCAAAGAATATTAGCAATGTATTTGGCCACTCCCAAGAACAATCAAGTGATGAGTTTGACAGGTCTAGAAAAAGAAGAAATCTCAGCATCCATTACTTAAATTACATGGTGGAATGGCATTATGGCACTGCTAAGCAAAATCATCATTCTCCAAAGTTTGCACTGAGGCGGAAAGTGTGTTAACCATCATTAAAATAATTAGAGTATGTAGAAGTATGAGGGATTTTTCTTCTTCAAACTTGTTTTAAAATATTGCTATTTCATATAAATTATTTATTTAAAGTCACCTCAGTTCTTAAGGTACTTCAGGACATGAAGTCTCTATGATGAGGTTTTTCTCATTTAAATACAAATATAACCCTCTGTCTTTTTATTTGCAGTCGTAGTCTCCACAGTAATAAAAACAGAGAGAAACCACCTGTTGGGTTGAAAACAGCTCAGCTGCTGAATAAGAATTAATAAGGTTAATGTGTTGTAAAGAGTTTGCTCCTGTTTGGTATCTTTTAATCTCTCTTGCAGAAACTTTAAAATTATTTTCCATCTCTACATGGCTTTAATAGGTTCCCTCAATTTGAAAGGAGAATAGATGTCCTTGTTTTCTTTAGTGATTTTAAATCTAGAGCCCAAACCTTTTTATGTCCCTAGAGTATAGCACACCATAGCTTTCTATGCTATGACTCCAGTCCAATAGACTTGAATAGAGCCACTTGGTCTTTTTTTTTAACTTTCGTAACTTCTGAGATTCTTCTTAATGGAGCTCAAAGGACCTTATGTGTTTATATAGAGCATTCATCAACCTGTGCAGTTATTTGCAACACTAATTAGTGTTAGGTCTCAAAACTCTTCTTTTGAGGTAAAGGATCTCTTGGCTGTGGGCAAGAGTTTGTTTTCTTTTGAAGATGCATAGATAAGTCTTTACTAATATCATTGGGTCTAGTGGCTTTCTTGCTGTTCTGCACTTAATGTTCCTGTTTCTGTTCTCCATCATATTACAATCCATACCACCAAGGGGAAAAGCTTTCCAGTGTTCTCTGTTAATGTTTCATTGAAAGTAGGATGCTTAATAAATGTGGACATAATGGGGTCAAAATGTACAATTACACTACTTTTCATTCTAGTTCTTAATTTTTAATACTTCTGTGGTAAAAACCACTGCTTTGTCTATCTAAACAGTGTTCTTTGACCTTTTAGAGTGTAAAGAAGCCTTGGTAAAGGTATGGACTCAAAGTCAGATTTCCAGACTGGGAAGGATTCAAACATTGTTGTATTTCCATTAGTACCCACTTCTAATTAATTTTATTAAATGCTCAAGTATCACTAGAGAAAAGGAACTGTACTCTGAGTAATTCTTCTGTGTTTCAGTATTCCAGTCCAACATTTTCCATGTATTCAAGAAATGCTGAGGGATAAAATGATGGACATTTGGTATTAAAATCTATGTCCTATGAAAAATTTTTCTATGAATCAACTGTGTAAAAATCCACATTTTTGTTCTATTATTAACTGCTTTTCAGGCAGCCAGTCTGTGCACTTTTACTCTTGCTGTCATCAGTGATTGGATTTCACTCAGTCAGTTTTTTGGACTGAAACCGCAAACTTCTGACAAGCTCCATAAAGACAAGATTTTTGGCAAAAGGGACTTTCTTTGGCAATTAAAACATTTCTCTCTGGAATTGCCATCAGGGCCCAACTAGGGCAGACCTAGTCCATTTTTCTGTCTGACTTTTGTTGTTTTTTTTTAACATTCAGAGTAAAAGATCAATTATTCTGGTGAATGTTCCTCGTGTGTTTAAAAAGGCATATATTTCATTGGAAGAAGAATGCCTTGCTGGAAATAAAAATGGCTCCAGGGGTAGCTGAATTCATAACTGATTTAAAATCTAGTAGCTCCAGTCACCCTATGGTGACTTAGCTACCTGCACTGTAATAGTGACTCCTAAATTAGGAGGTATATTCCTGATGTTTAAGAGTGAACTCATGAGTCTGACTGTGAAATTCAGCCTAATCCAGTGCTTATACATTTGATTAAAACAGATAATGCACCAGGCTGTGATTTGATTGCAATGGCCAACATCTTTGCTTCCCAAGACAGAGATGCTCTTCTCTGATGGACAAATAGTTTAGACTTGATACCTCCTTCTTTCTCTCATGTTCTCAGAGCCTGAGGAACTTCTCATATTGTGCTTTGCACAGTGCCTGCTGCTGCGAGATCAAGAGCTCTGACAGGCTTGTTTGGGTGATTCAGGGACTAGGTCACTCTAATAACAAAGGCATAATGTGAGGCAGTGTTTCCTCAGCTGTGCTGCATACTCAGTTTGCTCCATTCTGCAAAATTCCCTCTTGGCCAACATTTAACACTGTGGCTGGCACAGCAGAAATTGCTCTGCAGCCTGGTTCACACACGCTTGCTCCATAGGAACAGCTGGACTCCTCTTTTGTGCTACTAATAAAAATTCTGCATGCTTAAATTGATCTTACTCTCAGAAATGATTTAAATGCTCCCTAATAAAGTGCCATTTGAAACTCATGGGGTTTTTAAATCTGCATTTATAGAGAGAGTGTGTGCAATAATGCACAGAATACCCAAAGGGAAATTTAGAGTGACACAGTTACAAGTATTTCTGGGGTTTTTCATGATTTATGGTGTCAGTAAGACTCAGCTGTAATTATCCAGATCTTCATAGCTTTACTTTTTTTAATTTACTTTGTCATAAATGCATTTTGTTACAAATAAAAATGAATGAGAGTTGGCTATGGTCTGGAGATTTGAACTTTAAATTAAGAATAAATGCTTCACATAAAGATTAACATTCTGTCTCGATATTTAACGTTGTTTCTCACCCCTTGAAATGAAGGGGGAAGAAGTGAGGTTTTGAAATGGGACATCCCCTTCAGTTGCAGTATTATTCCTTCTGGCTACATCCCTAGCCATTCTTCATGTTCTGTTTATACGTGCAGTACATATTCTGATGTGAACTCTTTGAAGTGCTCTTCAGTAACCATATTTGAGTACAACCAGCTGATTGAAAACTTGTGCGAGGATGGTCCAGTAACCCCGAGAACAGTGCAGCATGAGAGCAATTATGGGGACACAACCCGAAGACTGAAAATTCTCTGTTATGAATTTGAAGCCTTGGTGCTCTCATGTACAGGACAGCAGTGGGAAACAGTTTTCAAGGTGGGAGCTGAGGGACACCTTGGAAAGGAATCTCCTCTGGAGATGGACTGCTCACCTCCTGATGGAGAGCTTCAAGCAGGCAGCATCAGTGTGCAAATCTCTCTCCTGCAACACCTTTCTAAGTGTAGCCTTTTCCCCTGAAGTACAGTTATTTATATTAAACACTGCCTCTCTTTTTTCTTTTTCAGTTTTTTGTTTTGTTTTGTTTATTTTTTTAAAATAATTTTTATCTCAATATTTCTTGTTTTTTGGTCAACTATTCATGTGTCTAAATGAATTTAAAAAGCTCTTTTTTCATATCAGCTATACTGAAGTATGTGCTTCTGTGCTTTGTTAAAATCTGACCCAAAACAGGCAGCAAGCTGAAAATTTTGGAGCAAGAGCAAAATCAAAACCAGGTCCAATGAGATTTCTAAAGCATATACTGAGTTTCAGAACAAGATAAAGAAAAATTCAGTCATGGGTAATAAAGTAGAATGTCTCCAAGGATACCAAACTACTTGTTCAACCATAACTGTACTATCCCTTTTACAAGAACATATTTCCTCTTGGAGCTCTACACCCTTCTTAAATCACCTCAGAGGTCTGTGGCCAAGAATGAGAAGAAAAACATGGAAAAAGCATTCTTCAGTCAGCAACTGCATGTTCTTGTCCTCTGCACATCTTCTCTACCTCTACACTTCTTCCTTCTATTTAAAAGTCTTCTTTGTAGGCAGTTCAAACACAGATATTATAATCAGTGAAGAGCTTCCTTACCACCCTCTGTGCACACTTTACTGCTCATTTCTTCTGGCCCATCTTGATGATACAGCTTAATAAAGACACAGTAGAGGAAACAGCCATATTTAAAGTTATTTTGGAGATTCTTTGGTCCAGTAAATACCTTGATTATACATCCAAATTTTTCTTTTGAAATAATTTGGTGGGGCCTGAAATTTGTTTCTCCTGTAAATTGTTGCCCTGAACTCTGTTCTGTAAAGCATGGATGAAAATCAGTACATGAAGTGATCATGGATGAAGGCAGCAGTGTAATCCTGAGTGATGTATTGCTCACTCTGGTGGGACTCAGTGTTGGAGACAAGGAAAATATAAACAATTTGTGGTTTGAAGGGTTTGGTGTTCTGTCCAACTGGCAAAAAATAAATTCTCTTGGGCTGACCCAAAAATGAATGTGCATATTTGGAATAGTTGGCAAAACAGAAAGTGGACTTTTGAGTGGTAATCTAGGTCCGACAGCGTGGACTATGGTTACTCAGCAGGGAGTCAAGAGGAATAAAGACTGTATTGTATCTTTACCTGATTCAGAGCAGACATTCTGCCTTGGGGAATGTTGCATTTCATTCCAGTTTGCCTTTCCTCATCTTGTCCTTTGCAGCTACTCCACATTATATGAGAATTTAGATGGCTGAATCATAAAAAGACAGAATGGGACCAGAGAACACATATTCTGGCTATGACTCTCACAATGGAGTGAGAGGGAGATGCTTTTTTCTTCCAAATTCTAGTGTGTACTACAGTAAGATTTATTTATCTGTCTCTGCCTAGAAATTGTGTGTAGCCTATTCTGGTTTTGTGGCCTGTGCTGGAGTGCTTTTGGAATCCAGCTATGTTAGTTAAAGTATTTGAAAACTAGTAAAATAACATGTTAGCACTTCCAAACCCAGTTATTTTCTTCCTTATTTTTATCCATCTTCCAAGTACAACTAAGATTAAGTGGTTTTGAGTAGAGAGCCATCCTGGAAATACTAAAAATCTGCTGTCTTATCATGAGCTTTTTGTACTAAAAAGAATTCAGGCAATGAGAAGTGAAGAAAGTTCCTCAGTGTGTCCCAATGGTTTCATTGAGGCCAGAGCTGTGAGATGACTGAAGCACTACCATCCATGTGACAAATACTGCCCTCACTTTCAACCCATGCAAACTTAGTGGAATTGAATACTTCAGTACTTGGCCCTTTAAACCTGCCTGTTTCCTCTGCCTGCCTTTCCTTCTTGCTCGAAGTAAAGAACTGAACTTGCCTGGAAAATTTGACTCTCCTTGAGATGATAACATTTTATTCCCAGGAATTTTCATTTATATATTATTTCCAAAGATTCAAAGAACATCACACGTGCCCACACACGCAGAGAACTGGGTGCTGCTGCAGTATTTCCATGAAAGCTCAACAGTAGCATGCAATAAAATTGTGCAGCACTTCCATTAGCAGCACACAGCATAAAATACTTTTTCTCCTCAATAGGAGACTATGGAAAGTTGGAAGGCTGTGGTAAGTGGATGGATCCATCGTGATTCACTTCATCATAAGAAATGGGTTCAAATCTTCTGAGAGTGTTCCCTCTGATCACCACACCAGATGCTGACTTGTAAAGTATTAGCTGAAGAAGTAATACCAAAAAAATTGGGTTTATTTCAAAATGGCCCCAGGGCGTCTACAGGGGTGTCCACTGCATTGCTTTTCAGCTCCTACCTCTCTTTGCTGGTAACTTAGGTAGGATTGGTATAAGCTGTAGCTGAGAAGGCAATGGCAGAGCAGTCCAGGGTGACTTTTCCCTGTGTTAGAGGAACTGGCTTAGACACAAACAAGAAGGAAAGTAATAGATGCTTTAATAGATGCTTTTAAACTTGTTGGTAAAAGACAGACTCTCTCAGGTGCGTTGAATGATGTGCGTCATTCAGACTTCTCCTGAGACCATTTAAAGTTATTATTTGCTGCCCCCAAATCCTCTAGAAACTATTACCTTATATGAAATGCAAAGCCACTAAATTCTTTCCTAATGATAGTCATTCAAAATGGATAGTTTAGAAGAGTTATAGCTAGCCTTATGCCAGGGACATTTTATAGTGAAACGAGACCTAAGTGGTACCTTTCTCAAGTATACCTTTCAATCAATGTAACAAAAACTGCCTCAGTCCAATGGGAGAGAGAATTATACAGGAGAAGAGTGATTTTCTTCTTTCTCTTTGCTTAGAGATATCTATACTGACCATGCTCTGCTGAAGTAGAACAGGTTTGATACCTTTGAGTTTAGTATTAGTGTCATTTGTAAACAAATTTTTTGTGTTCTTGTCTAGCTCCACTTGTGGTTAGCTGATGACACACATTTCAGCGATTGCACAAAGACTTTTTGTATACATGTTTGGGCCATGACTCTTTTACTTTAGGATGTTGGTGTATTTGAAAAACTTTTTTTGTCTGTTCACTAGTTTTTTCACTTGTTTCTTCCCCATGTTCCTGTTTAAATATGTCCACAGGACTGAACGTGTTTAGTTACTCAGCAAGGAATCAGAAACACGATTATGGGGCCTAAGTGATGAATTACACAGCAGAAATGATGCATGGAGAAAGTAGCTCCCTTGTGAACAACTTTCAAGCAAGAAATTGTTGACTCGCACTACCTGAACACTTACAAGTAATTAATCCAGTCACAAACATCTGGATTAAGTTTTTTTAAAGTTGATGTAAATTTTACAACATTTAAGGCACCGTCCCTTTACAGATTTCTTCAGATTTATAAGGCTTTCCTCAATATGACACAGTTAACGGGAAATACGGTGTTAAACTTGCAGCAGTCTGGCAGTGAGGTGGCTTCTTTTCAATACTGAAAGTTCTTAATCTGGAACCAGAGCAGGTGTCAGTGTGTCTCGTTACTGTGAGCCTATGTGGGAAGACCTTCCATTTCTGTGAAATCTATGTCAGCAGAGAAACCAAATTCTGATTACTTTAATTTAGGTATATATTCATGTGCAACAGAGCCCGGAAAGCCACACTGCCAGGTCATCCAGGATTTTGTCAGATGTCTCTGACTGGTTCATTTGCATAAAATGAAAGGTGAGGTGTTTCAACAGCCAAACATAACACACACTGGCTAACAAGGGTACCTATAACACACGGTTCAACATTTATAAGTGAATTTTTACTGAACCGCCTCTGGCACTCAGATTTGTTTTCCATTGGTGGGGAAGTGTGGAAGTAGCTGCCAGGCACAACTTTCACAAAACTGCATATTTCCACGATGCTTAGCAAATACTCTCTGCATCTGGCCAAGTCCTTCTTGAGCAGCTTTGAGGCCTGAGCCTGAAAGAGGCACAAAACTGGAGAGGTGAAGGGTACAAAAGTAGAGTACACCCCCTGCATGCCCCAGAAGATGTGCAATCGGCTATTTCATTCTCAAATGAATGTAAAGTGTTTCCTGCGTGTAAAGTTTGACACCATCTCTCTCATTGCATTTCATGTGGTTTGTCTTAGAACTTTAAACATAGAGAAATGAGCTATGTTTAATTTTTTTAATCTCTCTCANACCATGTCCAGATCTGTGTCAAACCAATCCAAAAGTGCCAGCATCACCAAGAAGATGGAGGTTATGAAGAAGAACATAAGATAACATGCCACGTGTAAAAATCCTCCATCTTGTATCTCAGACCCCCCTGTACAGATCTCCAACCCCCCTGTACAGAGCCCTAAACCCCCCTGTACATACATTCAAATTACCTTCTTTTTACTTATAACTACTATTATTTTACTATCTAAGTTTTTGTGACCTGAAATTCCTCATACAAAGCTGACAACCTGTTCCATGGGTTAGAATCAGAGTTACAGGTATTTTTAGTATCATTCCAGGGTCTCTGACACCTCTGGCAAGGCTGAAAAGCCTCCTGACCAGGTTTTGGGTCGGCCAAAGGCATCATAGGAACCCCCTGGGTTCCAACACAAGCAGACACAGTTCTAAGCGATCAGCCAGCTCTCCAATATGACCTCCAATGGTCATATGCATGAAGTCTAGTCCCAGCAGCTCTTCACTTTTTAGAAGGTCCTAAAATGCCTGTGAATTACTCAAGACCATGAGCCAAGAGGAAAGGGTACACATAGGACCCCATCAGTACCTGTCTCTTCTGTAACTGGGGGACAACAAAACCTCTAACAACACAGTTAGACGTGGAAGAAGTATCATTTTCTTGAGCCATGCTGACATATTTGGTTTTCAGTGTGGACTGATGAAATTCCCCATCTTGATCTGTTTGTTGAAATGAGTGTTTAGGACTTCCTACTCTTCAGAGGGTTGTGAAGAAGTGGTGTGTGCATGACTGCAATGCCAGGTAGTGAAGGCTATGCACCACACCGGAGCAACATTCTGGTATTGACCTCCAGCCAGACTAGAGGCCAGAGCTAGTATCTTTTATTAGGCCAGATGTTTTTATTTTCTGCACCTAAAATAAGGCATTACCTCTTCCTACTGGCCTTGTCTCACCTCACCTTTGATCCTAAAACTGCTGTGTTTTAAAAAAAATTACTGAAGACTCATTCCTTTCTCCACTCCTTCACAATCTTTGAAGCACTAGGAGTGATAAGAAGCATGAGGAACAACTGCCAGAGAGATGTACAGGCAGTGTGTCCAAGCTTCCTCCAGCCAACTGTGTCATTCAGCCTCACATGCAGCAGCCTTTGTTGTCAGGAGTCGATTCAAAATATATTGCAGATGATGATAAATTGTGGAGGCGTTTCGCAATATGGGCCATTACTCACTGGACAATAGATTTAGAGAGCACTGAGCTCATTTATAGGTCGAATGAAATGGTAAGACATATTATCTCCACTGAATTATGTACTGGTCCGCCAATAAATGCAGCTCAGTGATCCCTGTTAAGGTAATTACAAGCAAAAAAAAAATTAAGCCAGCACAAAGGACTGATTCTACATGTCATGGTAACATAATTTAATGGCCCGTGGGATTCAGAATTACTCTATTTCTCTTCCCCAAGACAGACAGCTATGAAAAGGAGGATGGCCTTGTGGTTAAGGATTTGGATCCTAAAGATATGGTTTCAGTTTTCAGTCCTCTCTCAGGCTTCCTGTGTGGCCTCAAACAAGCCATTAATGCCTTTGTGTTTTTCTTCTCTGTCAGTGAGATGATGATTATACTAGCAGGAAAGATCTGAACTGGACTGAACCCAGTTCTTTCTTTTTTTCCTTTTTTTCCTTTTTTGTCCCTTCTCATATCTGTAGCTTCCTTATAGCTTTATATTCTTTGAGTATACACAAATTTATGGCTGACAAAGACGCCTAATCCATTCAGTATTTACAGAAGAACAATGGCATTTGTTTTGGGTGTCTTTATTGAGCTCCTGAGGAACGTAGATAACCCAAACACCCTTTGAATTCAGTGCTGTGTGCTGAACTACTCTGTGTCAGGGATGAGTATCTGTTTTGCCTTCTGGAAATGTGCACCTCTCCCTACTGTGACTGCAGAGGGACATCAGGATGACAGCTCTCAAAATCTTGCTGGGAAGAATGCAAACAACTGGCTTGTGGCTGCAATGGACCTGCCAGGGCTGGAGGCAAGCTCGGCTCCCTGAGAGCTGCTGTTGGGTTTGAGATGTTTTGAGGAAACGCCTGGTGCTCAGCGGATTTTTCTATGGCACTTTGCAACTATCTCACTATATAGAAGTACTCCAAGTGAAAGGAAAAAACATCATTAAAAGCCTGTTAAATAATCTGCTGAAAGACTCCTGTCTTGCTCTGTTTTTCTTCTCACCACAGCCTGTGGGATTTTCAGAGTTTTTGAATGGAACGTAGACCCAGCTCCCTAATAATAATTATCTTGATTTTTATATTGTGACATAAACAATAGTTTATTCTCTGTGCAGTATGTGAACTCAGTCCAAAGCCCTAATTTTTCACAGTCTACGTGAAAATTGCAAACCAGATTGGCATCTGAACTTTTTTTAGCCCTAATTTGAGGAGCTGAACCCAGCTCTCCATCTGAAGACCCATGAACTCTGACAAACTCAGTCTGCGTCCAAGCTTTGTATTATCTCTCTGGTATCAATCAAATCAACTACAGGAACGGCTTCAAATATAAACCCTCTCTTCCCATGCCCCTTCTTCATTCTTGCAATGTCAAGGCGGTGTTAAGGATATTTTGATGTGCTGCCAGCTTTAAGACCATAAAGAATGGCTAACCCAGCCTGACTTTTGACCTCCTAACAGCAGACAGCACTAGCCACAGAAGTGATGTGCAAGTGGTAGAGGTGGCAGGGTACATTTATGGCCCCTCTGCCCCCTCCCAGCCTTTCCAGTCATTCTTCAGAGGGAAACTGCTTTAAAAAGCTTTTTGATAATGCAGAGATCATGAAGAGAGTCAGAATTTCTCAGATACAGCTGCTGTCTCCTTACTTCTCCTCCTGTGCTTGCACACACATTTGCCTAAATACCTGTTGAAATTCCAAGTTATTCCTTGGAATGAGCTGAAAGCCTTTGCAAAGGCTGATTTTATTTTTTTAAGAATTCCTATTTTATTTTCTTTTCTTTTCTTTTCTTTTCTTTTCTTTTCTTTTCTTTTCTTTTCTTTTCTTTTTTTATTTTTTTTTCCCCACATGGCAGGATGCCATCAGCTGGGTCTCCCTGCTGGCAGCAGCATGATAGATGGTGATGCACCTCGTGTTTGCAGCAAAGGCTGCTTTGGCTTGTGTCTGCCCAGAGAGCAAAGCAGAGGGAGCTGCCAAAAGAACCAGTCCGAGATATGAAAGTTAGCAGTTAGCAATAACTGCGGTGTGAAACATTCCCATGAAGTCCAGACATCAAGGATGCTGCTTGGAATAGCTTGAATGTCCTGCATTCTTTTCCAGTGAAAACAGCAGATATACACCAGCAGCGTGGGAGACAGCGGCCAAGGAGGAACACATGAGTCCCAGAGAACAGGCCATCAATTTTCTTGCTGTGGCTGACTGAAGGAAACTGAAATGTATATTGCAGTGGCTTCTGAATGCAAAGCTGCCCTTCAAACTCAAAGCACGTTATCCTAAAAACTAAGGAAAAAAAAAATCCCCAAGCTATTAATAGACTTGTATAAAGAAACACCTTGTAGTTTTTAATCAAGTACATATGGAACTGAGAAACCAAGCATAAAATGTCAGTGTGGTTATTACATGGGTCACTGAAACAGGTTTATGTTAGCTAATATGCTGAAATGGTAGATTAGGAAGAGGATAGTTTATAGTCTTTATTTCATTTGCTGGCAGGAAGAATCAGGAGCAGATTTGTTTTATGCTTGATCCCATCATAGAACAGCTAGGAACAGAGCAGAGCTTAAAGTCCAGGCAACTGAAATGGGAGAATGACTAGACTAATCTGTATGCATTTTTTAGAGGGTGAATGAGATGCTTGTGAAGGGGAAGAGCTAATGAGATCACGATTAGCGGAGCAAAATGCTCTTGTGTGACCTTGTGAAGTGACTCAGCAAAGAAGTATTACTTGGCATCCTGTTGCAGATCTGGTACATACCCCAGCCCCTCATGTGATGCAGCACTCAGGAGGAAAAGATGTCCCTAGGACCTGTAGAAAACAGGTTTATCCTGAGAAGAAAGGTTTTATCCTATGTGGTGATACTGGTGTACGGGTGTTCCAGCAGGTCACTAAAAATAGCGAGGACTTTAAAGCCACCCTAACACATCTGAAAACTTCATCACTTCACTCCATGCTGTCTTTGATTGCTGTGCACAGTAATTCCTGGCTCTTTGCTCCTGCCTTCTATTCCTCCTGTGTTTATTCTAGCTTTATGAGCAAGCTGTCTCTTTGTGAGAAACTGAGCATCTTTGAAAAATCAAGCCACATGTATCTATCAGGCCTTCTTAAATTTTAATCAGAACATCATGAGAATCAAATCAGTTGAGAAGACGTAGGTGACTTGTGACATAAATGCATAGTTGAATGTAAAAAGTATTGCAAAACCTGTCAATAATTAGTCTCTTTCATCTTGCCTGGAACCAGGCCAAAAACCTCAAGTCTAAATTTTCTCTGCAGTCATGACAGAGCAGACTGCAGCCTTCAAAGCCCAGTGCAATGCAAGGCAGAACAGATGGGCAGTGCCCTGGCTTTTACCTGGGTTACAGCACTGTGCCATTCTCCTCCCACCTTCACATATATTTCTGCTTTGTGATAAATCCTGCACGCTATTTTGGCTGTGCTGGCATCTCGTGAGCTGTGTGCAGCACTGTTTCAGGGAAGGCACCTTGATCCAGGTCAAGGAGGCAGAAGAGAGAAGCCTTCTCCATTCAGCTCAGGAAGAACACCAGACTTTTCCTCTTGTTGGAAGAGATCTGAACAATTCTAAGGCAGCTCCAAATTGTTGGTTTTCCCTTGTATGTAGTCACAGCTCTCAGCTCAAATTGTCAGCAAACAAAAACAAAGGATAATGCTAGAGAGTATGGATGCTGCTGAGGAACAAACCCTGCAGTAGGACAGGGAGAATTCTGTACCTAACCAAAGGCAAATATTTCTTCCCTGTCCTCCACCAAGTTTTATGTCTACTAGTTTGATTTATTTTCAAACAATAGAAAGATGTCAGCTACATCTCGCAAGGTAGGGCAGCACATCTCCTATCTTGAAATCTGCCATCACCAATGAGTGTAGAACAGGGATTTATAAAAAATGAACCTACGTGCTCATGCTTATAACATTACAGATGGATGTTAAGACATGGCATCCTAATACATATCTTTCATTAAAAAATTATGTCTATTGTGTTATTTTCCTTTTTTCTTTTATTTGGAAGCCAAACTTTCCCAGAAATGGCAGGAGAGGGAAATTTGCATCTAATTTTCATGGATTCATTTGAAAAATGAAGAAAATCACTTTCAAATGTTTAATTTCTTTATGATGTGATTGCTTTTCACCTCCATCCTCAAAAAACTTTAATGTATTTCACCACAGCTCTATTTCATATATTATCTTCAGACCAAATTGTTTCTTTCCACATTATATCCTAATGGACTGTACAGCTTGGTACGTATCAACAGAGGCACTAATGTAATGCAGTTTCAGATCAGCAAATCCAGCTTTCCAACCTCAGTAGGGAGATGATGAGTCTGTTCTTTCATCTCTTATTTCTTCAATTAAGAGACTGTGACACTTTTGCCTCCCACTTTCTTTTGCCTAATCTTACCCCTCACGCTGCTCATGTCTTGGTACTTTTTCTCTGCAGTACAGCAAACATATTTTAATGACAGGCTGGGAATGGTGGCATATTTCTGGGAAACTTTGAGATCAGGAGTCTTGTCAAAGATGGAGTGGGAGAGAAAGGGGAAAAGATCTTTAATTTATATAACATTCTTCTCCTGCTCCTACTTTGTGTGCCTCAAAATGTACTTGAAGTGAACCAAATGTGAGGGGAAAAATATTTTCAATGGCTCCGCATTTCAGAAAAAAAGTGCTCTGATCATTTGGACCTGGTTCTCCAAATAAATATTTTAATGATTCTTGCCACTTCTGTAGTAAATTTTATGGGTATCCACCTTGAAAACAGACCTCTTGTCTTTTATGTTCCATAATGCCGCGTACATTGAACGAAGACCTGAAAGGTGACCCAAAGCTCACCCTCCTGTCATTGTTAAAGGCAGAGGTGGAGTATACAACTGTGTAGGCCATTTTGTCTGTAGAGCCCAAGAGATCTACAACCATGTCAAGGCTGGCCTTTCTTGAATGTTTTTTATGCTTCTGAAGCAGCTGGCATGCCAGGATCTATTTTCAAAAGCTCTGGACCAGAAGTCTCTCCCAAGTGATTTTTGATCCTGCTGAGTGGATTATAGTGTTTATGCAGCAAAGCTGCATGTGAAGCTGAGACTTCCAGCAGCAGGAGGCTGAGGGAGATGCTCAGTGCCATCTCCAATGGAAGACATTTGGGAAGCTGAGCTGAGCCTGGGGTGTTTCACTTCATTGGAACCAGTGAAAAGGGGAAACCATAGACTGGTTTTGAGGGAAGAAAGATAACTGCCTTTCTCTGCTCTTTCTAGATGGAGAAGACTTACTGAAATCAACTGAAAGAATAACTCTGTAGATGAAATGAGAAGAATTAAGAAATGTCATGTCATAATTTCTGACTGCTTTTTCCAAGGAAGGGTAGTGGAAGAAAACAGTCAAGGTCATGTATACTTACTAGGATACTATGTCCTAATATCTTATTGCCAGCCTTTTAACAGTGATTACAGAAATTTCTCACTGGAGAGATCGTCGTATTTCTTTCTTGCACAATTCTCTTCATGTAAACCAAAAAACCAACACAATTAAAGTGATAGTTATAACTCAGGATCTTTGTGACTTAGAAATGATACTTCTGTCCTGTAAAGAATTATGAATAATTTTTTTTTTCTCTGTTTAGGTTTCACATTCAGGAACAGGAAGCTAGGGACAGTAGTTCATTCCTCTACTTTCAACCTTTAAGATAGTAAAATTTGTCAACAGAAGTATTTCTAATAGATAAGTGAGCTGTTTTATGTCTCCCTACTCTGGGTGCTGGAAAGGGTAAGCCTTCTTCCCTCTTTCATATATGCTATAATTCAAGCCTGAAGCAGGACCACCTGAAAGTCCAAGAGAAAACAGGGGCATTTCTGAGAGAGGTACATTTTCACCACAGGAAGAAGAAAAGAACTATGGGGGAGGAAAAAAATCAGATTTAATGTCTCCAGCAATCATTTCTCAAGGCTTGCTTATGCATCTGCTATATATTTGGACTGCTTTACTAGCAGCTTTTTATTTAACCAGGTGAGCAACTTTACCTATGGAAGAGGAAAAGATAACAAAAGCCTGTATGGGGCATTTCTTATGATGACAAAAATGAGAGTAAAATTATAATTAGATTAAGAAACACTGTGGGTATTAGAGCCATCTCTCTTTGTTCCCCTTTTTATTGCAGAGCCCTGCAGTTTGGAGGTACTTGGCATTCTCTTAACTGGTTCTGCTTCCCTCCTACCAATTTCCCTCTAGGATTAGACAGCAGTACAAATATTATTGCACTCTGCAGGCTTTGCCTTCTGACCTACTCTACAGAGACATATGTGATGGAGTCAGAGCTGCTGAATAAAAAATGTCTTTCTTAACTCTGTAGTGCTGGAGGGATGCCAAGGTCCAGTAGTTCATAAAGGAGATGGAGATGGTAGCATTCCTGAGGGAAGTCAGACTAAAGAAGGAGCCCCAGGTATTTAAGGAAAAGTGTCAGTTAAAAAAATAAGACAAGGGGGAGGGGGAAGAGGAAGGGCTACAAATGATGTGGGTGAGGGGAAGCTAAGGGTGTTAGCTGGAGTGTCTGATACCTTCAGGAGCTGGACATGTGCTTCTGCAGGAGCTGTGACTGAAGCTGCCAGTCCACTCCACTGCCTTGCAGAGCAGTCATGTTAGCCGAGAGATTCATGGAGCACCGTCTGTGTATGAGTGTGTTAGGATTGTTTCTCTGGGAAAGTCTCCTTGGGAACTGGTTGGGTGAGTCTGAAGTGAGGACAGGTGGGAGGGCTTTGCTCTCCAGTGCTCTAGGTTAGAGGCCATCATCCTGCACTGCACGGCTCAGCTCCCAGCACTGGGGGCAGAACTTCCTCTGCACAAATTCCCTGCCCTTGCTTAAGGACTGAGGACCTTTCTGGGAGGTCTGTGCTGAAATGTTTGTTTATGGCGAAATTTTCCATGGCACAGTAACTGCAGTGAAAGGGAGGGGCTCCCAGGCTTACTCAAAACCATCACCCGGGACTGTGCCAGACTCCCACTCTCTGCCGACATGATGCCATCCTGACCAGCAGCATCCCTGTTCTTTAGTGCTGCAGAGAGTGGTCAGGAAGTCTCTGAACCCCTGACTTCCAAACTCATGTGGTGGAGTCTGTATCTGCATGCATGCCAGTGGCATGGAAATATTTTCTCCAAGGAATAGCCCTAGACCCTCACTGTCACTCTTCCTTTTTGACTTTGACCAGGGTTTGAACTAGAACTGCCAGTGGTGGAAATCTCTGCCAAGGCACTGGACTGTCCTGGTAGGCGTGTGTCCATGCTGTGCTGGAGACTGGAGATGCCAAGGAGGGCAATCAACCAAGATAAAAATCAACAAGAATCTTCTCCACAAATACGACTGAATCCAAACTCAGATACTCATGAGAGCTGCTAAAGGCCTGTTGATCCTGTTTGGATTTTCTTTAGCTTTTCTCAGTAACTCCTGTTACTCTCTAATCCCTGACTCCATCAAGGGTCTGGTGAAAAAAAATGCTAACATACCATGAGAGAAACTTGTCTTTTGTTTTATTGAGAGTCAAGAACATAGTCAAAGTAAATCTATCCAGAGGCTCAGCTGGTCCTTAGCATTTTGTTAAAATTGCAAAATATGTCTTCGGAAAAGACTAGAAAAAATTTATTTCACATGTCATTGAAAACAGGAAGGACAAGAAATTTTCACAGGAGCTTGTTTTCTGTGCAACCTAATTTGTTCACCAAAATGAGTTAGTTCACTGGACAAATCATGAAATATGAGTTTTAGTCTTGTCATTGCTTAACTTTTTATGGCACTGCATTAAGGAAGGTTTTCAACTCCTCTTCAGTGGATATTATATTTTAGGAGAGAAATGCGTGGTTCATAAATGCTTCTTTCTGTTTTGCCCTGAGATAAGCAGTTGCAGTTGTCATAAGAGTCAAATCAGTCATTGAGCATTAATTGCTACCTTCCCAGTGTGAAATACTGGATGGTAAATGCCAGGAATGTGTGGCTCATTCACATTGTAAATACAATGTATGCAAAAAGCAACAAGAAAAGAATATGCCTTGGTTAAACAAAAGGGGATGATCACATACAGCTAATTTGTACCCCTATTATTCTCAAGTTTCACAGTCAGTTTCAATTTGTAGGACATCTTGCAGACCTTAGTACCTCTCACCTTTTGAATTATTGGACTTTAGGAGCTTTTGCTATAATTTTCATGTTTGTGTTTATCTGTTGAAAGGAAAAAAAAGGCACAGCTTATAAATCTTCCTCTTTCTAACACATTCAACAATAGTCCTTTGTGGTCTGAACTACAGTAGTTCACTATACTTAAAACAAGAATTCAAAACTTGTGGCAAGCTTGATAGCAGGCAGCAGCAGCACAAATGGAAATTGCTCAGTGAGGTCCTTGCACAGTATAATGTGTACATGAAGGACATAATACAGTCTAGTTGACACTGGGTGAAAAACTGCACGTCTACAAAGCAGGGCTTCTGTTTCCCACATCAACAGGCTTCATAGAGCCAATGATGGGACAGACATTTAGAAATTTTACTGTTATTGTTTTATTTTTTGCTTAGCTTGCCTACTTGGTAAAAAGCTGCATTTTATTTACCATTAATATTATTTTAGAGGCAAGGTTCCAATTTTATCAGTTTATAACTCTGACAAATGGGACTACTCATTTTCCTTCTGAGATTTCACAAGACCAGCTAACTTTCCTGGCAAGCTACATTTCCTATTGAAGGCTCTCCTTGGAGTTGGCTGGGCAAGTTTTTGCTGAAACTAAACAGGAACAAACCAGGTCTACCGAAGACTCACATCAAGTCCCTGAACTGTGGCTGTTTGTATCCAGTGCTGTGCCTGTGCTCCTGGCAGCAGAGGATGCCCGTGGGATGTCACTGCAGCCCTGCTCCTCTCCTCTCACAGGGCACCCGGGCTCTGAACACAGCTTTTACTGCACCCAAATTTACCTCTCGTTGTGACAATCCAGAGCCCTTGTTAAACCCTAGCTTGAGAAATTGTTTGTGAGCTGAGCTTGATAATCTCAGCAACAACTCTGACAACTCTTGTGCTTTGTAGTATCTCTGCTTTTCTCCTGCAGCTGTGAGGAGAAGGGAAAGAGGGTGGAGAAGGTGGTAGTGAAGCCAACCTGGCAGGTTCACGGGCCACACCTTCCCCAACATGGAAAACACACAGGGATTGTCAGCAAAAGCTCCCTCTTTATGAAAATGGATAAAAAGGCAGTGCCTGAGCTGATATTTTCAGGATTCTATTGCTGATTTTTTATTTTCTGAAGACTTTCACAGCACAGTGATTAGGAATCTCCAATGTGAATACACATGTAATTGCAGATAGAAACTAAAGGCAGTAGAGGATAAGCAAATGATGCCACTAAAACAGAGGTGCTACAATCTTGTGCGTCATGAAAAAGCTTGTATCTACTGCTTTCTGCCTGTCTTAAAAAGAGAAACCTCTAACTCTTAAGTTAAACTCTAAATTTTAAACACTACGGCAACAGCTAGATTGCCCTCCATTTCAGCAAGTCAGCTTGTTCTTGAAATATTATCCTGTAGAACTATGGGAGAAAAGGATGAAAGGTTTACAGGATCTAAGGGTATTTAGAGAAAAGAAAGGACTGCTGAATTCACTGCCACTATTGTCACATGTAATTCCCCCTGTGCAGCACATGTCTGAAGGGTTGTAGCCAACTTGCCCTTCTCATTCCAGCTTTTAAACTGTAACTCTTTGGCCTGGGACTTTAAACTTGTATGGTTCCACTTTTTAGAGTGTGTCATCTTGAGGTGAATCCCTGTGTCTCCCCAGGAAGGTTGGGGCACATCTGTCCATAGGCGAAGTTGAAGCATGGAGAAGAATGGCACTTTCTTAGGACATACACAAGAGAATATTGTTTCCAGGCTTGCCTGTAATTTCTGTTAGGCTGATCAAATTTGCAGTCTCTCCAACTGGGACTCAATATCCAGTGGTAAGGAGGGGGTCCTTCTTTGAAGAATTGACATCAGATGCAGAGAACTTTTCACTTTGTGGCCCTGGGCACAAAACACCAACTTTAATTGACAGGACCCCAGGACTGCTAATTAGAAACTGGCAAACTTAGGACATCTGGACACCTTATCAGAGGTTTATCAAGATTACTGGTATGATCCATACAAAAGCTTAATGTGAATCAGCTGTCAAACAAGTGAAGTAATTTAGTCGAAGATTATGATTTTTTTTTTGTTACAGCTACAATGTGTTACAAACTGAGTTCTCAGTGGCTGTAATAACCGTGCAGTTTCATAACCACTGTTTTTTTTCTCATTGTTTGACTTCCTAGCCAAAAAGACTATGTCAAATTCAGAAAGTGAACATGGCTCTGAAGAGGTCAGGGCAAACCCCTGTACCAACACTTGGCCTTCAGTTGAGAGCGCATGACCTTCGTCACCAAGCCAGCTTTAAATATTTTCCAAAACACTTTCAGATATTGAGAATTCTGCCACATCATCTTGTCTTTATGTGGCCAGCTAAAAGGGTAATAAGAGGCCACAGGGGAAAGAAAGAAGGAAACAAGGAAAGAAGGAAAGAAGGAAAGAAGGAAAGAAAGAAAGAAAGAAAGAAAGAAAGAAAGAAAGAAAGAAAGAAAGAAAGAAAGAAAGAAAGAAAGAAAGAAAGAAAGAAAGAAAGAAAGAAAGAAAGAAAGAAAGAAAGAAATGGCTTTGTACAAAAAGGTAAAATTGTGTGATCTCGCATTTTCCTCAGGAGAGATTGAAGTTTATGCTTCTTCAAATTGCTGAGGATTATAACCACAGTTGAGTCAGCATCCTATCTTAAAGTGAAGGAACAAAAGCCATCATCATAAAAGAAAGATAATCTTGGGTCTTGCACACTTGGAAGCCACAAATGCTTTAATTCCACAAACCACGCCTGGAAGTAAGCTGAAATCAAAATGCCCCTTTTTTATAGTACGCTTTTAAACCTATGTATCTTCTAAATCTTATTAGAACCATAACCAAGCAAAGCAACCAGTTAAATGTGAAGAAATGGGGTTGGTGTCTAACACTGGGCCTGTAAACTACAAGGAACATNTAATAATAATAATAATAATAATAATAATAATAATAATAATAATAATAATAATAATAATACAAATAATAATATAAACTGAAGTCAGTTTTAGCAGGAACTTTCCAGACAATTTTTTTTTAGATGAAAATGGAATTTCACTATCTTAAACAAGTCTGACATTTAGCTGAGAAAATCCAATCTCTCTGTGTGTAAAACTTTAGACATAGTTTACATTTTACAGCAATCTGATTTTTTTTCCTGGTAGAAAACTTTTCTTTTGTAACATTTTTCCAAGTGAATGATGGACATATGGAATATTCCTCAGGACTGAAAAGTGAGTATTGTGCTGCAGAATGCTTGCATTATTTTGGCAGCTGAGGAGGTACCTGGTAACTGGGAAGTTGGAAGGGACAACACTAAAACAAACATGAGCTCTTCAGATCCATTGGCTGCGCGTAGGGTTTCGGGTAAGAATGTTTAATCAATGGCCCCATGGGCATATATAATTACCTGTCAGCAGGTCAAATCCTTTGGAAAGATGGGACTCTCCATCTTGCCTTTGAAGCATAATGAACAGACATGCCACAGGGCCCACACGAGTTGCATTTTAAAAACTCACCTGATTCAATAATCTTCACTGGAGCAGGACTGATACTTCAAATAGGTAGCATGTAGGGATACCAATGGGCTCAGAATTACAACACAATATTAGAAACACCAATTAAGTCAAAATCACCAGTCTTGACTTAGGTAGATGGGCCAAATCTACTTATCTCAGGAAAGCAACATGTATAAATGATATGTGTTCAGTCAATAGATCATGGAGGAAGGCCTTCAATATTACCAGCTTAAGCTGTGGCTCCTTTACACATGCTCCATACATTTTGGGGATTGGTTGCTTTGTTTTCAGGGCTTTTTTGGTATTCTGCACATAATTTACTCTGGAATTGTTCTTCCTGCACATGGAAAACACAAATCTATCCCACTCTTCTGCTTGGATTAACTTTTAAAGAGACAGCATGGGAACAATAAAGGAAATAACAAAGTGTTTCCAAAAGGCAGATCCACAGTGACCATCTATAGGAGAGAAACTTGGTGAAACAATGTAGCGATTACTTGATAGGCAGATCTTTGTTTTTCTGGAAGTTATAAAAAACATCTAAACAATTTTCCTAGAAATATCACCTGCCTAGAAAATTTTCATACTGGTGCAATTGTTTTTATTTAATTATCATATCCTTGTTGATCTTAGATTGAATCCTAATTAAATTTCAAAAGCAATATTAGAAGAGAAAACAAATTCCCCAAAATAGTCACAATGCTTCTATACTTTGTTTGTAAAGCTGCTAAGCGATAACAGAAAATGAATGGTATTTTTGCATATGTTCTTCTTAGTGAGCAAATCAACAATGATGGTTAAAAACACACTTATACTTTAACAGTTGCCTGCAGGACCTTATAACCTACCAAAAAATCTCCAGTGCTTGCAACCANGAAGGAACAAAAGCCATCATCATAAAAGAAAGATAATCTTGGGTCTTGCACACTTGGAAGCCACAAATGCTTTAATTCCACAAACCACGCCTGGAAGTAAGCTGAAATCAAAATGCCCCTTTTTTATAGTACGCTTTTAAACCTATGTATCTTCTAAATCTTATTAGAACCATAACCAAGCAAAGCAACCAGTTAAATGTGAAGAAATGGGGTTGGTGTCTAACACTGGGCCTGTAAACTACAAGGAACATGATCTCACCTCTTGTTCCTGTTGACTCTGAGATGCACTGAGCCTAAAGAAGGGAAAACTCCACTGTTGGGCAAAAGAGCTAAAAAGAACTGTATCTGGAGCACAGCCTGAGTTGCTAACTACCCTGTTTTTTGTCTTAATCTGGTTTGAACTACCATTTTGAGGGAACTAGCATAGTACAAATGATAATAATAATAANAACAAACATGAGCTCTTCAGATCCATTGGCTGCGCGTAGGGTTTTGGGTAAGAATGTTTAATCAATGGCCCCATGGGCATATATAATTACCTGTCAGCAGGTCAAATCCTTTGGAAAGATGGGACTCTCCATCTTGCCTTTGAAGCATAATGAACAGACATGCCACAGGGCCCACACGAGTTGCATTTTAAAAACTCACCTGATTCAATAATCTTCACTGGAGCAGGACTGATACTTCAAATAGGTAGCATGTAGGGATACCAATGGGCTCAGAATTACAACACAACATTAGAAACACCAATTAAGTCAAAATCACCAGTCTTGACTTAGGTAGATAGGCCAAATCTACTTATCTCAGGAAAGCAACATGTATAAATGATATGTGTTCAGTCAATAGATCATGGAGGAAGGCCTTCAATATTACCAGCTTAAGCTGTGGCTCCTTTACACATGCTCCATACATTTTGGGGATTGGTTGCTTTGTTTTCAGGGCTTTTTTGGTATTCTGCACATAATTTACTCTGGAATTGTTCTTCCTGCACATGGAAAACACAAATCTATCCCACTCTTCTGCTTGGATTAACTTTTAAAGAGACAGCATGGGAACAATAAAGGAAATAACAAAGTGTTTCCAAAAGGCAGATCCACAGTGACCATCTATAGGAGAGAAACTTGGTGAAACAATGTAGCGATTACTTGATAGGCAGATCTTTGTTTTTCTGGAAGTTATAAAAAACATCTAAACAATTTTCCTAGAAATATCACCTGCCTAGAAAATTTTCATACTGGTGCAATTGTTTTTATTTAATTATCATATCCTTGTTGATCTTAGATTGAATCCTAATTAAATTTCAAAAGCAATATTAGAAGAGAAAACAAATTCCCCAAAATAGTCACAATGCTTCTATACTTTGTTTGTAAAGCTGCTAAGCGATAACAGAAAATGAATGGTATTTTTGCATATGTTCTTCTTAGTGAGCAAATCAACAATGATGGTTAAAAACACACTTATACTTTAACAGTTGCCTGCAGGACCTTATAACCTACCAAAAAATCTCCAGTGCTTGCAACCACCAGATTGCCTGTAGTTAATAGACAGCCCTCACCAGTTGCTTTCCTGGCTGAATAAATTCTGCAACCAATTTAAAGATGAATTTTCACATGGGGGAATTTCTTTCTTTAAAGTAAAGAACTCTCCAATATAAGGAGCTGACTGATATTGTTCAGACAGATACACTTCTTGCAAACAGCTGAGTTATAAATTGATTCACACACAGATACCTCACTTTGTAAAAGGTATTTTGATACGGGTGCTTTGAGTAGAAAATTTAACATTGGGTGATGTTCAAAAAACTATGTCAGAATTCTAGTCTTCAGCAAGAAAATAAAGCATGTTCCTATCGATGGATGGCCCCTGAAATGGGCCTCTGAAATGCCATTAATTCAATGTGTGGAAAGTCCAGATCTGGGGCTTTCATCTAGTTCTGGCATTCAGTAAACAGTGCTTCATGCTAGTCCATGCAAGCTGACCTCAGCAAAGACATAAAACGAGCAGGAGCTGGAATGCTTGAAAAGCTGTCTGAAAAAAGATAAACTTCTTTTCTATAATTTTCCTTTCCTTTTTTTTTTTTTTTTCAGGACTGTTACTGTTGTTAAGAGCTCTGATTTGAGCATAAATTAGAAGGACTGTCGCTTTGCAGGGTGTGCACCAGTGTGAATTTGCTGATAGAAGAATGAGAACTACGTTCTCTGTAGTTGAAACTAGCTGATGTTTCACTGGCATTTCTTCTGCAACCACGAATGCCCTCAGTTTTACATTATATCTGGAGCAATAAATAGTGATCTTTCTGCAGTGCCAATCCCAGCTCCTAGAAATGAGCAGCTTCATTCTGGCTTTCATATGGGTTTCATCATAAGTTATCAAGGACATGTGTGGCAGTCATTTTTTCTCATATTGACCTATCTGTTCAGATACTGTATATGTGTGTGGGTTTGCATAAAACCAGTCAAACACCACCAAAATCTCTAAATGCCAGGAATAGTTAGTGAATAATTCTGCCTGCTTTCTTTCAGTGCTACAAGTAGTCTCATGATATAGACACTACATTCCCAAGCCAGAACCCACAGCTTACCTGTCTTCAATCTTCCCCTGATACTGATCCCATAATTTTGCAATTCAAATTATTGATAGAAGTGTGTTATGAATCATGGAAAAGCCAGAAGTATGAGGAGGCTTGGAGGCAGTTCTCTATGTATGCAGTTTTACAATAAAATTGTTTCAAATCTACTTTAAAAAGAGAAAATAATTATATATTATAGGGTAGCAGATGCTAGTGGAACATGGACTGATTTTTCTGCCTTCCAGATTGCCTGCCTTGCTTTTTGCAATAACCTGTGTAGTAATCACAGTGTATAATCACACACACTCAAGTGACTGTAAATATGTTGGTAACTTGCTGTATTCTCATAGGCTTTGGGCATTGCAGACCAGAGGAAACATGGATTTAACACAGGCTGCTGTGACCTACATAGTTCTGGAATATCTCCTCTTGCCTCCTCTAGTTCAAGGATTTCTCCCAGATTCCTCAAGGCAATGGAATGCCTCATTACTCCATTTAAATCAGCCTTAGGGCAGGAGCAGCAGAGCACATTGCTCTTAAGGAGTTAACATTTACCTACCATTGTGTCAGGTGCTCCTTTTTCAAGTCAAAGTCTAAGAATGTTGATCCTGAGTGTGTGATCAAAAGAATAGCTCTCAAGAGAAAAGAAAATAGGTCATGGTGTTAACTTTTTTTGGTCTATCTTTAAGGTTGTCCCAGGCAAAACACTCTGAAAGGCTTCACATTCTGGGAACTGTCCTTCCATCAGATCTGTGTGCCAGCTCAGTGAGGAAGAGGTCCAAATCACCAGCCAGCTGAGAAGCCCGGGTTGGGAAGGACCTCCTGAGGAGTCATCTTTGACGCAGTAAATGTAGGCAATTTTTTCACAAAATCCTTTGCATAAACAGTTTAAGCTTCACATTTCAACTCCTACTACTTATTTACCAGAAATTTTCTGCCCTTTCTGCTAGAAAATATGTCATAATTTCCAGTGGGAATGCATTCAGGCCCAGTCTATTGCTATTTGTTCTTCTGACAACATCTTTAGCCTAAATAGCTTGTTGGCCATCCTGGTATCTATTGCCTTGATGTGTTTATAAAAAGCGTTTCAACCTTCTTTTTTTTTTTTTTTTTTTTTCCAAACAAGACAAGACAGGCTCTTTTGACCTCATCTGGAAAGATAGGTTTTCATTACCCTGAGTCTTAAGTCTCCACAACTGTCCCAGTCTGAATAAATTAATTCTTAAATGTGGGCAATCTGAGTTGGATAAAGTCTTGCCAAAAATCTTGCACAATGGCATTTTGAAAATTCAGGCTGAGCATGGGGTTTTCTCTGTTATGTATTTTGCCTTCTGTGCAGTAGGAAGTAAGTTTTGGATGCACAATTTATGTTTATGTGAAAAGCTTCTGGAATATTAAATTTAATATTGTCTCCAGGTGGACCAAAATAAAATTAAAAAATAAAAAAGGACACTCCCCTCCCCAGTTTTTGAAAGAAGCCACAGGGAAGAACTGTATTCCCCGCCTTCTACAGGAGTTCGACTCCTGTTGATAATTCCAATGTTCATTAAAAACAGGGCATATGATAAGCACTTAGGCAGCAGTCCTGACATTTAAATAAAGAGCAAACAGTGTGTTTTGGTGCAGAGATGTCTTATTTCTCTTTGTTATCAGTAGTAACCTGACTCTGTCTCCAGAGGCATGAACCAAGAATCCCTTTCTCTTCAGATAGGACCGGAACAAAGCAGCCATACCAAGCTATGCATTGCTGCAGCTGAAGAGCTACCAGTCCCTAAAGCAGCCCCAGTGCCACTGCAGCATTCTCCAGTTTACCACTGGCTGTGGCACAGGTCAAGCACAGCCTCATGAAATCAAGCAGAGGAGGCACAGTGGTTCTTGGCTCTGCCAGCCCAGCTGCACACCCCTGCTCTCAGGTGTCCTTCTGCATCCTTAGAGAGCACTTATCCTGCTCCTGTCCTGGACCCAGAACTCACTCACTGTCCCTGAGGGCAGAGTGACCACCCAGCTGTGCAACAGACTTTCCTCCATGCCTTTGCTGCACCTGCAGCAGGTCTTTTCCTGCAAGGCTGTCACGGAGCTGTTACCCTGCCACACAGCTGAACTGCCACACACCTTGCCTCTTATCCTGTTTTGCAGAGCTGAAACTGTTCCCAGAGCCCTTCCCAAGGGCTGCAAGCAAAGCAATGGCTCACCTGTAAGGATTTGCTGGTATGACTCACCTGGAGACAGGAGCCCCAAGCAAAGCATCTGCACCCGAAAGAGGCTCCCTGCTCTCTGCTTCTGGGAAGGCTTCATACAGATCACACAAACTCTTGGGATAAACCTTACTAATGCTACTTGGTCTTCCTCCTCCTTTTTTTTTTTTTTTTGTATCCACTAGATGCCTTCTTTTGCGTCAACTGCCACTTCAATCTCTGCTTTTACCTCTTCATGGTCCTGTCACCAGCCCCAGCTAATATGGAAAAAAAAATAGGCCAAACAACAAACTAGAAAGCCACGAGGAAGACTTTTTTTTTTTTTTTCCCTTTAGGCTCTGCACTCGTTGTCCAGATGGGGCAGTACAGAGATTTTTGCTTGTATTTCCCTGCTGCTGGTACTGGGAAGCCTCTCCAGTGGTAGAAGTCTGCCTTGCTGGGAACTGATGCTCTCTGCTGGAAGTCAGGAAACTTCTGAGGCTGTTGAGGTCTCTCTGTAACGTCTGTGTTATGCTCCCACTCCTTGGCAATGTGAACTGAGAAGCTGCTGAGATACTTGTGGGTTTGCAGCATGCACGGCACAAGAACTGGCATGTATGGCTGCAGTGCAGCAGAAATCACAACCAAAAGGAGAGCTTGCAGGTCTGACAGGAGGAGATAAGAGATGTTCCACAGAGCTGGAGGAGGAACCTGCATTTTCCTCCCTATAAAAATCGCCTCAATTGTTTCCCTCTTCTTCTAGATATGATGGTTGTCTGTCACTGTCTTGCGCTCTCCTCCCATTTACCAACATTTTTTGGTACATGCACCTCATTCCCTGATTATGAGGTCACTCTCTCCCTGTGACAATTCTGTACTGCTTGTTACACCAGGAAATGCTAATGATATACTTAACTCATTCATGAGTTTTTTGAGGAGAAGAAACATATGTGAAACAGAAAGAAATAAAGGGGAAAAAAGTGTATGAGGGAAAAAAAAAAAAAGAAAGAATAAACTTGTCTATTTTTACAGTACTTTTTCATCAAATATTCCTGCCACTGTTGTTCCAGAAAGGCCTCCCAGCCTAGAAATAGTAGTTGTTGGTCATGTTTAGTGTCCTGCATTTTTGACTGAAAGGAGCTGTGACTCATAAATGTGTATAGCTCTCTGGCTATAAGCCACTCTAACTTAAAATGGCTGAGGTTTACTGTGAGAAAGTACATCTGACTTGTATTTTCTGAAGACTGAAAAAGTATAGTCAAATAACAGTATAAGGGAAAAATCCTGACCATAAAGAATTTTACATTCTTTGGAATGATATCATGGTGGAATATACACAGTAGACTAATTACAGTTTCATCTTTAATTTTACTCCAAAGTGGGTTGCATTTTTGAAACGTCAGGGACTTTTATAATTTTTTTTTATTTTATTTCAAAGGAATGGCGGCACTCCAATCATTTACTTACCATCATCTATATTAATTTGTGTTCTTCAAACAGCTGGATAATCTGTGGTAATTAGAATGATTTCCGCTGGCTGGGTTTTATCATCTTGTCAGAGGGAATTAGCCGGGCAGGCTCCTCTCTACCCCGAGCAGGCAGTGGAGGGTGCTGTTGTACTGGAGGTGCTCGCAGGGAGGGACCGCTCACTTGGCCGCTTTCACAGCTCCTTAATAGAGCTCGCAGGTACAGACTTCAGTTGTGTCTTTCCTGGGGTGACAGGGCGTCCCTGCGAAGGAGCGAGACCCACACACAGAGCTCAGGACAAGGAGACATCGGCTCAGTTTGTTACTTGGGCACCGAACGTAGAAGTATGTGTAATAACACAGGTTTGGATTTTGACTCCATGGCTGTGTGTTCCCTAGAATTTTTACTGCTTCTTGTCCACAGATGATATCTTGTACTAAATTCCTCGGGGAGAAAAGGGGGAGGAGAGAGAAAAGAATCAGGGAAATCAGTTTTTTTGGCCAGAGGAGTTCAGACTCTGCCCATTAAGCACTTGCTTCTTTTCCGAAGTATGTTCTGAATTAGGCAGAGCACAGTATGTCTTCTTCAATGTACTGGCCAGAAGTCATGAAGCTATGATAAATCTATGGATGGCAAGCCTTGCTCTCAAATTTGAGAGATATATTAGGACACCCAAAGTCAGCACTGGTGCACTTCAGCTGAGTTTGCATTAGCCAAACATGATCTAAGAGCAGGAGCGCAGCAAGTCAGTCAGCCTGCCTGCTCAAAGTCTTGAACAGGATGCAGGATACAGCTATTGAATTTCCAATGCTGTATTTCACTATCCCCAGGACACTGTGACTTTATTAGTGAATATATCACTAATTATATGGCATGTGGTCAAAGAATGTGTCATCTCAAAATCCAAGCAAATAGCATAGAATTACCAAACACACATCAAAGAAGCCCTCTGTGATTTGTAAGTACGACTTGATGCTACTGCTGTTCTGGCAATTGTTTTCTCTTTATATTACTTTTCCTGTAAAAATTTCAAGTAGAAATTATACTTGAGCTTCCCAGCTCAAATAAAACTATCTGGTTTATGGATGAGTAACTGGAGAAGTTAAAGAAGTCAAATGATTTTCCCAGGATCCCAGAACTGAGAATGAAACAAACCTGTGAATTAAATTCAGAAACTGAGCTCCAATATCAGCTAAAAGGGGCAGAGGCTGCAGCTCATGACCCCTTTCTTTCCACGCTCAGCTTTTCCCCACACTCATGACCATGGAGAAATTTTTGTTCTACATCCTAAAATGAATGCACTGGGCAGGAGCTCTGAAGGGTGCATGCTGCTCTTTGTGCTGCACATGTCTTCCAGCTCCTCTAACTGGCCAATATATCCTGATCATAATGTTTCCACATTGCTTTAAGATGAAAAGCAGTATGTATATCAATGATAGAAAATATTGTACAATGTTATTTTTATCCCACAGGATGTAAACCAGCTCACTGAGGAAGTCACATGTGCTCTATAATTTCTTCTGCTCCAACCTCGAGAAGAAATTTCTCCCTAAAAACTAGTAAAAGTGTAATGGCAATAACCCCCTGGCCAATAGAATTCTGAATGAATCAAGAACTTTTCCAGAAACTGGCTGGCCCCTTTCTGAAAAACCAGGATCAGAACACAGTTGAGTGCAAATAAGTATGAAAAAACAACTTTGTGCCACTCACATAGTCCTGTGGCCGTGTTCCTTTCTGGTTAGTTTGCTGAGGACTGATTTGCTAACAGGAAATATTTCTACCCATCTCGTGTTCTGCTTACCTGGTTTTAATCTTCTTAATTTGAATTAGTAAAGGAGAAAATGTCTATGCCTGTATCGATAGATGGAAATAGAGATAGACCACTTACTTGAGTACACGATGTTTATTTTATCCCAAAAGTTTGTTTTCCTTTTTTCCCCTCCCATTGCAGTGTCACTGCTGCTGTATTTTATTAGACCTCTGGTTTTCATTATGCAAAAAGTCAAAGCTGGAACACTGTAAATCTCCCCTCTCCTCCACTCTTGCTACTCTGAAGCCCGTCTGCCATTCAATGCCTCACGGCTTCTCCTACCAAAGTGCGCTGTTTCCGGGGGCTTTGGGGAATAGGAGGTGAGAACAGGGAAAGCGGGGCAGGGGGGGACACCTCGCTCACCCAAGGCTTGTTAACCTGAGCACACACTCTCTTTCTCAAATTTGTTTTCTCAGCTGGTGGCACAGTCGCTGCCCCAGCGCCACCAGCCCAGCAGAGAGCAGTTCCATTTGAGATCTGAAGGCAGATTTTAAAGAAATGGTTGGGGCAGGAGGGGAGGGGAGCTTAATAGCAGCTTAGAGCCTGACTCCCTATGTTTTCTTAGTATATTGAAATATGAACTGTGTAAACACTCTGCATTCCACCTGCTCCAAAATCTTCCAGAAAACTCACAAAAGTCCTTTGCTCTTTTTTACATTCTTCTGTTTTCCTTGTTGTCCTCCCCACAAGGTCCCCCACACCACCTTGCTGTACTGCCCCCTACAAACACATACTCTTTTTTTCTGCCCTCTTTTTTTCCTTTTTATTTTCCCCTACTGGAGGCACGCATTTCCAAAGTTGCTTTGCACCTAATATGTGGTGCATTTTCAGGCTCTTCTTTCAGAGAGCTGTTGACTCGCTTTGGCTTCAAAACATCACTGGTGATGCTTGTCAGGTTATGATTGTTCTTTTGATATTATTTACTGTTATTACTCATAAATATGAGAGTAATCACCCAGGAGACGGAATATTTTCCACAACGAAACTCAGAACACACATGCTCTGTGTTTTACCTGTCTTCCCCTGAACAGGGAGCAGTTTCCATCCAGATGGCAAACCATCAAGGGTTTTTACACTTTTACACTCAGTAAAAGTGCTGAACAAAGAAGTACATTTTCCATCATGTTCTGAAAGAGAGCAGGCTGTGCTGGCTTCACTGTGAGCGCAGATTTCCCCTTGGCACCATCTTCTGCCAGCATCCAGGAGCAGAGCAGAGAAAAGGACCACTATTTTGGTGCATGGCAGCATTCCCGAAAGGGACATGAGGAGAGATTGTGCCATGTGGGCAATTCAGAATTATCTGAATAGCCTCTGGTAACGTCCCCTCATATCTCATGTCAGAGATGATCATATCATCCCTTATGTTGCATAGGATTTGGTGGTGTTCTTGGAAGTGAGCAGGCAGTACTTGCTCGAAAACATTGTATTTTTGATCTAGGAGATTCAAAACAGCCTGCTTTTGAAAGAAGCAGCCAGTAAGTTTTGCCACGATTGCATCAGACTGCAAAAGGCTGACCTGAAAATGAGTGGAGAATTGTGATTTAGGTCCCAGACAGAACTGTTTTTTTGACTGTGTAGGGAATCAGTACCTCAGCTGCCCAGGAATGGCGAGAGTGAGATTCAGCTGGGCTTTCTCCTGCTGCACAGCATTCAAAGCACCAGAAAAACTGGTCAGCTGAATCCCCAACCTTCATTTACATTTGATGAAAAAATGAGGGTGCTCTTTTGTCTTCTCCTAGTGAGGGTGCTCTTTTACCACCCTTTGCCCTCAAAATACTTCATGCTACACAGTGTAGACCCTGGTGCTTGCATCACAGCTCTGATTCCTTTTTGACTGTGAGTTCTGAGGGAAATGGTTCTGCCTAGTTTGAAATGTGGTGAGGACAGTGTAGCTGTGAGTCCGGAAAGGATTTGGCAGCCCTCTAAGTGTGCAATGGGCTCTATATTCCACCTCAGGGCAGCTGGTGGGAGCCCCACTGCTTCTTAGATTTTTCAGGATACATAGGTGTCTTTACCATTCACTGGACTTGTTTGTGGCATCAGCATCTCCCTGGAGATTGGGGACTTTTCCTTTAGTTCTTCCCTGCCTTGAGCTTTTCTTCTGCCTGAAACAGAAATTGTGCACAGTCCTTTCCAAGAACTTGGCATTAGAAACACCCTTCCCCTCTGCCTCTCCCAGCCAAGTGATCTGTACAGCAGAGCTGCGAGCAGGGAAGGGACGGGACAGGACGGGAAGGGACGGGAAGGGAGGAGGAAGAGGAAGCCATTCACCCCACCCTTCCAACCAGAAGCAGGAGCCTGAAGCGGTCACTCCAATGGAAGAAGGTCAGGCTTAAAAGAAGGAGGAAAAAAAAAAAAAAGAAAAGAAGGCTAAAGGTGTTCCCTCCCTCTGTTGGGATCATTTGGGCTGGGTGTAACCACACACGGACACCAGCGATCCTGGCCAGAGACAGAGATGACGGCAATGAAAAGCTGATATCACTGTAGTCCCTGACAGACTCCTGGCTTGCTCTGGGAAGGTGGTCTGACATCTTCACCACTTAATTCAGTTTTCTTAAAATTGTCCCTCCAGCTGTGATAATTTTTCTCATCAGAAGGTAAATCAGAACTGAGTATTTCAGTTAAGATGAAGGTAATACAGTTAAGACAAAAGCAGTCCTGTTTCCAAGTATTTTTTTGAAGATTAGTGTGAAGGACTTGAGCACCAAAACGTGTGTATTTGTTCCCTGAAAAGAGGAAGGATCACTAAACTGGAACATCTAGTATGCTTTTGAAAGGATTACATTACACCAGAAGGAGCCAGAAATAAGATATCATTTGTTAATTTTGCTAATCCATTAAAAATACGTTGGGGCAATTGCGCTATTATTTGTAACTCTCTGCAATCTCTCTTTAGGGCGAGGAAACCATGTCCTACTGCAATTAGGTGTGGTGTGTTCTCAGAGCACATAAAGCTTTCAGCGACTTTGTGTGAGGCTGATTTGGACTTTAGGTAACAGCACGTATTGAATCAGCCAGGAAAAGAAAGTCTCCAAGCAGAGGTCTACCACTTTTAAATTATCTGGAATTTCAAATGATCAGTGGATATATTTATCATACTATTCCTGTATTTATGAATTTCTTGTGGGAGGCCTGGAGGTGTCCAAATCTGCAAATATTCAATTCACGTTCAATTCTTCAAACCGAGCCAAATCAGTCTCTCCTTTACTTTTAAACCGGACATAACTAGAAAATAATTGCGTACTTGAAATGAAAGATTTTTCCTTGGGTAATACTATATTGTACTGAGTACTCATAGTAAGAACAAGTTAACTGCCTTGTTCTCTGTCATTACAGAAAACTAAAGAGAGGAAGTAAATGACCTGAGAAAATTATTCTTCTATTTTAATCTTATTAATCTTTTCTCCTCTGTTCCAGTTAAAACAAAAGAAAGAGCTTTGGAGACAGATTGACTCTGTAATAGAAAAGGCATAGTTTGGAGAAACTTTCAGTCTAAGACTATGCTTTGCCTGTCCTGCAGCTCTAAAATCAAAGCCAATTTCCTAGCTTTCATCAGAATGATGGTGCACTCTGAAGAAGAAAACGTGGTTCTGGAATGAAAAATGAAGTTTCATTCGGGATGTTTTTATAACACCTCATTGTCTAACAGCAGAGATGGTAGCTAACATCAGAAATTGTATTATAGTAATCTGATACTACTAATTCAGCACAACAAATATTCTGACAAGATTAAGTTCGCCTGAAAGGTGAGCAGCAACACAGCTGTAGACTTTTTCTGTGCACATAGCAGTAACAACCAATGGTTAATATTTCTCATCTTGCTGGGAGTTCAAGTTTTAAATTTAGAGCCCTAAATAAGGGATCTGACATATGAGGAGACTTATACTACCAACCATAGTCAACGGGACGTGCTGATGCCTCAGGCCTTTCCAAATCAGGGCATTTAAGTTTAAAGTACACTGTGAACATCCAGCCTTTACTTCTTGGCTTCAGTTTCCCCATAGAGGAGGTGGGGCTGACGGGGGGCACTTCTTTGCACAGGGTGCATCAAGGAGTGAGCTCTCTCCATCAAAGTTGTGTCCCAGTCCTTCACTGGCTCTTCTCATTGGGGATCCCCATGCCTCTGCCAAGAAAGACAGGCACCCATGAGGACTGGCTGAGTCCTCTTCCAGAAACAGGCATGAACATCTACACCATGGAAATTTTTAGGCACTTACCTGAAAACTATAATTGCTTTGCTCTTAGGGAAAGGACTGACTGACTTCTGCTGAAATATTACTTCTACCTAGTGGGATGCTGCTTTCCTGGCTGACACATCTCCGGGCAAGAGGAATTTCCTCGGAAGTCAGTGATAGATTTTGGAGCAGGCAACATTTGTGACTGAGTTGAGAAATCAATAGAAGCAGCTGAACATGGGGTAGGGGTAAAGGCATATGGATACTGCAGCAAACTTGGGGCTGTCATCACCCCCCCGCCTCTGGCTAAGGCTGATAAACACTGGAGGTAGAACAGAATGGAGGAAAACACAGGGACAGGATGAATCTCCACATCCATGGCTGTCCCACCACACATCCTACCCACTATCAGGCTGTGACAGCTGTTCCTTAGTATGCCACGAAGGGACATGAAGCATTCTCTTTAAAATGGGATGGCAACCTCTGCCTGTGCACAATGGGAGTGAGACAGGGAAGACACAGAAGGCAGCCAGTGTACCAGGCTGTGCAGGAGCAGGGCCCTTCAAGGGAGGACTGTGTCCCGTCCTGTGGCCCTCATGCACTGTTACTGCCTCTGCTCCTGTAATTCACAAAGCACCAGCAAGGGGAGGCAGCACCCAGAAACAGAGACATCCTCACCAGTAACAGCTCTGTCCTGGAAGAGCTTCCCCATGGCACGCAGGGGAAGATACACACCTCCAAACACCCTGCATATTTAAAATGCAAATAGTGATGCAAGCATCTTTCCTCCAGGTCTAATCTGAGCACAACATCCTTCTGTTGCAAAGACTTCCCAGACACCTTGGTCTAGAGGGATTTATTTCCAGCAAAACATTTACCTCAGGCCCTTACATTCCCTTACAAGAGCTTCTGCAAATTACTAGCCTACCATGATTTACCCTGCCTCCCAAAGCAACCCCTCAAAACACTTCCCTGAGAGAAGAGATTTGGAGCTTTCTTAATGAGAAAAAGCATTTTTCTTTTATGGCAAATATGAATAAGGGGCAGGGAAATGGATTTGCATTTTTGCATTGCACTGCTTTTCCTGGTGCTTTGTTCTGCACTAGCCGTCAGGTGCTGTGTGGGATGATTCCACACTACCACTTTGTGCTTGAAACTTCAGCATGTCACCATTTGTCTCTAACAATCTCATAAGCAGAGAAAGCCGTGGACCCTATAAGTCAAGCAGTTTTGAAAGGTGTCAGCAGCAGCATCTCCTCACCACCTCAGAGCTGAGACTTCAGCAGGAACCAGAAGTCTCTGCCTCTCCTGGAAACTAGATAACTTCAACTCTTGGCAAAGGACACAGGCACTTAGAACAGTATTCACTTTTTTTTTGTTTTGTTTTTTAGTATGTTCAAAGATGAAAGTCTTGTAATCATGCTATTTGCCAGTTTTTACCAATTGTCAGAATGTTTTGAATCCACTGCACATTTCCTAGACTGTGTAGAAAAGGGGTAGGAAGCTCACAAACCTCAAGAAAACAGGTAGTTGGATGAATAAGAGCTCTCTCTCTGCTCCCACCCCTCACAATACAGCAGGGAAAACGTTTCCTATTCACCTTTTGTGCGTTTCCTTTGGTTGCAGAGAGCTGGTCAGTCAGCCCATGCATTAACATGAACTAGCCACAGTAAATACTCTTTATCTCCAATAGGGCTGTCATAGGAAGTCTAGCACATTCTTGGGGTGATAGGCAGAAGAACAAAGACAATTCTGTAGGAGATAAGGCTTCACTAGCTCTGTCATTCATTAAACAACTTGGTATTTTCTTAATTTTGAGCATCACCAAACGTTCAAAATGCTTCTCTTCCCCTTTGTAGTGGAGCCTCATGGAAAAGAAAAATTATTCCAAAATGGGAACGGAAACCTGGTGTGTGTTTGAACACTGTCAGGCAGGTGAGATAATTAAGAGCTATGAGAATGTAATGTCTAGGGGGAAACAGAAGAACTTTGATAGAGGTATTTTGATTCCAAGTAAAAAGAAAATTATTTTCCCTTAAGTTTCTATGATTTTCGTCCCCCATCTCTGCTCTTTTCAGTTATATGCTCCAAAGGACTGGCTCTTTTTCAGCGGCTAGAAATGGTCTAAGCAGTTCAAAGAGAGGGGGAGATACTAAGGGCTTGAGGATAAGACTCTTACAAGTAACTTTCAAGGAAAATATTACAGCGTTAACAGCTACAAAGGGCAGACTTCCACTGTATCTAGGAGAGCGCCCTGGGATGTTGCCAGGAGCAAGTCACTGATAATGGATGCAAATGTATCTGTTAATGAAATGTTAAGCTCCTTGACAGAGTTTTTTGGTTTTCAAAGTGACAGTTTTCCATTAAGATTTACATCATAAGAATTTGAGGTGGGGCAAAATTGGAACCATTTGTTGACTGCATCTGGCAACTGGTCGAAAAAGAGCAGGGGGCTGAAGACTCCTTGCTTACAGATTACAGCATTAAAATCCAACTAACTGTCATCTAATCCAACTGGAACAGAACAAAATGCCTGGCCATGAGGATTTCCTTACAGACTCAGGATCTAAGTTTGCAAAACCTGAGCTGCAGCCCCTCATCCCTGTATCTCTCAGGAGCAAAATTATAAAACAAAGTATTTTGAAATAAATAAAATTCCTGGCAAAATCTAGTTTGCACCAAAAGGGGCAGAAATTATACCAAAGAAAATCTTTGCATTGATTCTCAGGTTATGGGAATTTACCTTCTATCCCACTGCATCTTTCATCCATTTGGCCTTCTGCCTTGCCTGCCAAATCATCTGCACAGGGAAGAGGGAAAGGGAGAGGAAGAGACTAGGGAGAATTATTGCAATAAAATAAACAACATCAACAACAAAACAAACGGTTTGACAAAGCTCCTGTTGATTTTGATGTGTGTGTATTTCTTCCTCTGCTTCAGGTACTCTCTGAAGACCCCAGCAGGTCTGTGTGCAGACTTAAGGGTCTTGGGAGGTGTTATGAAGCTAATTGTGCATGATCTAATTGTGAAAATAGGAGCTCCAGGAATTTTCCTGACCACAGCTTTACTTGTTCCCATCAAACAGCTTCTTCAGTCCCAAACCTGTGAAAAGCTACACCCAAGGGTAACTTTAGATGTGTATGTATTGCCCCATATCTGTGAAGTCACCAGGCATGTAGATATTGGATTAGCTGGGATCTTGGGCAGTTTTGGTATTATGAATGGTGCTCGCTGCGGATGTCTGTCTAGCAGAAGGCTCTTTAGGTGCACACTTTAGAGCAAAGATTTCAAATCACAGGCAAAGAAGACAGCAAATTCATACTTCAGAGAACTAGGTGGATGAATGGCTGATCTCCTAAACTCTGCTTTGCTTAGGTTTACATATTATAGCTCATTAAATACCCACACATTAAACATGACTTCATCTTTAACAGCCTCTAAGTATTATGATTTTAAGTGACAGCAACTTCTATACTTAACATCAGAAAGCAGCATACTACCAGCTATTCTAAATGAAACCGACATTTTGTTGTAGAAGAGTTACACATTAAAGTTCAAATTCATGAAAATGAAAACCCTCAGGCTTATCTGAAGGTTGGTATAACTAAAACAAGTGCATAAAATATAGCAAAAATATAGCTTTCCTGAATCAGTATCTAAATTGGTTTTGATGAATAAGAATAGAAGGACCATAGGTCTCCAAACAAATTAATTTTAACTATTTCTAGTAACTATTTTCATCTTACCTTGTGTATCTCTGTCAACTGTGATGGGCTGAAGCCAGATTCTTGCAGGGAGGAAAAATGAATGCATAACACTATTGAAAATCAATCTTTGCTGTGTTGCCTTTCCACTTGTAGAAAAAAAAAACAACCCAGCAAGCATTTTGTCATTTTTATGTACAAAACCAACAACAGCATATTAAAATATTATATTTTACATTTTAATACAAATTAGCAATTGAAAAGTTACACCTCAGCAGTTGTTTATGTCACATGACTGGACTATCAATCATAATAATAATAAACCAGGAGATTTTTAAGCTAGCACACTTCTGAGTATTCAACCAAAATGGAGAAAAATGGGGAAAACACATAATATATCTTAGGAGTAGTAATGTCCTGTTATTGTTAAAAAACTGCTGGGACCTCATTAGTGACTATGAAAACATCATCTGTGAATACCGTGAGGCAATAAATCTACAGTGTCCAAGGAAGGGGGGGGGAAGAGAGCAAGCACAACGTGTGCATTTGCCATTTTTTCTTACCCAGCTGTGAGTTAGTAATTTCCATCTCTGCTTGCCAAACAGCTTCCAGAAACTATTACTGATTATGTGAATTCAATAGGCTGCTAATGAACGATAAGATAATGGGTCTATGCTCAAGACTGCAGGAGACAAATAGTTGTTTACATGTCAAAAATTCCTTTTCCACTCGGGTAATTTCACAGACACACACACACACATACACACACACACACACACTTTTGAAGACCCATTTTTTAGCACTCTAGCTCTAAGTCCGGACTGATAATGCTGCAGGTATGGCCCTTTCATCTGCAAATAAAATACTAATTTTTGTAGTACACCGTTGATGATCAATTTTCCATAGATTTTAATAAAACAAGCAGCGCTATAAAAATAATGTGCTATCAGTTTTTTGGAGGGAAGAATGGACTGAATGAAGGACAAAAGGAAAATAACTTATGGATGAATTCTGAAATACATTTGTGTAAATGCCTGGTATTTTGAAAGACTTAATGTGAGACCCTTAAACAGATTTGTGATAGGACTTGCCTACCATAGCTACATCAGCAAAACTTTATAATGCTTTTCACCCCAGACAATTTTATCATCTGTCAGCCTCCTACAGCCACAGTGCAACCAGGCACAAATCCATTGCTGTCATAAATACATGCTCTTGTGTTACCGTGGAATTTGGCTCTGTATTTGCAGAGATCACGTCACCCGTCATTGAAATGTGGCTACTTCTACTGAGGAAAAGCAGCACTGCCAGCAAGATTGTTTTTAGCTGGGGAAGCGGAGGGTAATATAGCCATCTAAAATCGCTTGAGAGCTTACGTAGGAAGAACACAAGGTAATGACCTTGGAGTCATTAATTGGAATTCCTTCAGGGCATTGGGTCTACCCACTCATACATGTCTGAGAAATGATACCAGGTCCCTAATGGCCGTAAGTACAGCAGAGACTGAACAAGTGGAAACTATTTGCTCTGTTGAAAACCATACACTGGTTTTTGCACAGAACCCCAAAAATTTGGTCTGTGAGCTTTCACTTTAGGCCCATTTTTTTTGCGTTTGGTCCCAGTGCAGAGGACCCTTGGTAGGTGGTAGTCTGCAACTGGATGCTTTGTTTGTACATTGTACCTTCAAAAGCAAACAAAGACTTACCTTCCAAGATACTGGATATCTTGTCTCTGTGTGTGAGAATGAAGTATTGTGAAATAAATTTCACCAAAAAAGCTAACATTCCCATTACCAGCCTCAGGAATCAGCAAAGGTAGCAGCTGTCTAGCACAGTGCCCTGCCAAGGCAGTAAAACATCTGTTTCCAGTGGTTTGTCCATGCCAGGGCTTTTGACAGTGAGGTTTATAGAAGTGGGACAGGCTGAGTTTATGTGGTGCTGGATTACTCCAATCTCCCCTCTGGTGGCAGGAGGAAAGGCAAGCCCATTCCCACACAACTGTCTCCCAGGACTCCCCTTCCCAACCCTGCATTTCTCATTTTCCAGTGGAAGGAGCACCCTGGTCCCACAGGAGTCCTGAGGTCTTGAACAGCTGAGTTGTGCTTAGTTTCAGAAAAGCCTTGGGCCAGGTCTCTGCAATCCCAGGATGCAAACTCAGAGATGGCTTGAAATACACAATTAGTTAGTTGCTGGATTCAAAAAGCCCTTGCCTATTTGAGGTAAGATATGAAATACCCTGGACCTCACTCATTGTGAAACACAGTCTCCAAAGCCTGAGAACTTGTTAGACAAACTGTAAATAACTTTCTGAAACTGATTTAAATAGGTTATGATTAGACCAATGAAAAACAAAGCAAAGCCAACCAACCAACCAAACAACAAAAAATCTCCAATAAGCCCCCCAAACCAGAACAAGGTCAGTGTTCCACTCGGGGTATCTGTGATGAGTCACTTTTTTGGGATAAACATGGACCTGGCACCCACAAACACTCATTCAGTTTAATCCATGCATTAATGAAAATGTTCCTATGTTCTTCCTATAATCCATATCAGAATTCATAGATCATACACACTCAGTCTCTTTTCCATGCTTTCTCTGCTTGTGACATCCATGAATACAGAACAATCCATAGGGGCCTTATCACACAGTGAACATGAAGACGTCTACCTAGTCTGACAGTACTTCTTGGAATCTAAGGATTAGGTAAGACCCCTGCCTCTGACTACACACTGTGATTTTAGGAAGTTATTTTGGACTTGCAAGCATACTATAGCAAACTATTTATATATAGCAAACTACTACAGCAAACAAAATATGTCCCTAGAGAGAAAAACTAAAATTCTGTAGTTATTTCCAGAGACCTTGAGCACTTAGCAATGTTGGCAGAATGTGTGGGACTTCTGGAGGCTGGAAATCAGACAGAGTTAAAAATCAAATGTTTGCATAGTTGGGTTGTGCCTTGTTTATCGGTTTTATTGTGACTTCTCTGAAAGCTACTCATTTCACTTTCATCATTTGAGATCACAGCCCTTTGCATGGTCTCACCTCTTGGCAGTGGGAACAGCAGCTTTTGAGGACCATAGAGGCATAAAAGAGGAAAGCATGTTCCGCAGAGGCTGGCAGCAGTGTTGGTTCTTGCTGCAAAGAGTCAACAGCAGCAGAAGTCAATCTAAACATCGGCCTCTATCCAGTCAAAGGTCATCTCCAATACCACATCCCATTTAGTGATGTCAAAAGTCAAAATGGGCCAGTCATGATTTACAGTAATCTGTAATAAAGCATTGGTGCTTGTCTTGGAGGGAATTCCAGGCTTTGTAATGGATCTAGTAGAAGTGTGTTTTAATGTGGTCTGTAGTAATTGATGTTTTCTAAATGTAGAAGAGCTAAAGGGAGAGCAATATATCCCTACTGAGCTATATCTCTTGAATGAAAAATCTCGAAAGGCAGTAGGGAAAAGAGCATATTGTTATTCCTCTGTAAGAGTTGGTAGCTACTTCCTTCTCCTGGGCCAGTGTGTGCACAACCAAAAATGGTCAATTCAGGCATATACATGCATGTAAATTCAGTGATTTGCAACCTATGTGCATGGTACACAAGAAAAGGAATTTCACAGACAAATGCTATTAATCTGGACAAAAGTTGGAATCACTAGGTGACACATTCATATGGACAGCCTTACAACAGGAATATTTTGTATTTTTACTCTGTCCAGGAGCTTGCTGTGATTTAAAATTGCATTAGAATTGATGTTTTCATTGACATCTTTGTCTAACCAAAATGGAAGAAATGGTAAATGAGAAAAAATATATTCTGCTTCTATGTCTGTGTATATATGTCTCTATGTTTAACTTCTGATTACCTAAATCAAAATCCTAAGTTTGGACTAGCTAGTTTAGTATTAGAGGCGAAAGAAGAATTTCTATGAAATTCAGAAGGACACTCCATCCCCACACTCCAAATGAACATTCCTGCTACTTTTTCTTTCCAACTGTATCTATGTGGCATTATATTTCCACATGAGCTGCTTGGCCTCTCTGGATTGCACAGTACTTTGAGCAGGATTTTCAGTTCCACTGGGGGAAATTCAAACATTCAACTCCAAATAAAAGTCATAGGAATGTGCATGCACATCACTTAAGAAGCTTTAAAAAAAAAAACATGCAGTTTTCTTATGTGATGTTCTGCAACAGAAACATTAGATGAATGTATGCCAGTACCGGACCTGGATTCAAATTTTCCCCTCTCCTTGCCTCACTAACTTAGTTTACTACATTGAAATTTCCTAACTGTACTTTCTGATTTCTCTTAATTCTTTTTCTTTTGCTTTCACTCTCTTGAAGATTTATTCTCTTTTCATCACTGTGCTACTTTCTGTGCTCTAACAGTTGCTTTCTTTGATTCCATCTCCTCCTTGTTGAGGAAGGAAGAGCTACCTGAGTGCTTCATACATTCATCTCAAGTTATGAACTGCACTGTCAGCTAAGTAACTAATCAAAACTAATTTAGTAATTGATAGAAACAATTATCTCTGTTTCAGATGAAATGCATCTTAAAGTTTGAAAATTTGTGCCAGAAATCTGTTCAGAAAATCCAGAGCCCTGAGAGTGGAGCTAGAAAAACCTGTCCAATAATAGGGCATATTAATTGGACCCTCATGCCAGTTAACTCATCCATCATTTATAGCTCTTGGAGTTTGGGAGAACTCCTGATTGCTGCCAGGGCTTTCAGTCCACTCCCTGCTTACATATGGGTGCTTGCATTCTGCCAGACCTCTGACTCTGTCATTTTGGCCCCAGGTTCAAAGGCCTTCAGATGTGTCTGGCAGGTTATTCTTGGTTTATACCTCTGACAATGCTAATGGTAAGAGCAGATTTTGGCTGCACATATTGAAAGTCAGATTGGTTTTTGCTGAAGTTCATGCTAAAGGAGCAGAAGGAAGATCAGGGTGCAGCTTGATTGCCACTGAGGAATGCCCAGATGAATTCCATGAGTTCTACTCTTTGCTAGAGGTTGATTCACAAAAAGCATTAATTTATGTGAAGGTTACTACTATGGAAACCAAAGAGGTGACTCCTTAGAAATATGTGGTTTCTTTAGAGATGGGTGATAATTGTTTCCAAATCTCATGGAAGAGCAGTGTGAGCTACGTTCATAGCAGCGTGCCCTGAACTGAAACATTGGTGACTGTCAAACCATTATTCCATACACCTGTTGTGTCTCTGGAGGTGAGGCAGTGTTTATCAGTGACTGAGATTTCGTTTAATATTCTGCTCTGCCCGGACAGCTCCTGAGCTTGTGTGGAGTGTCATGCAGGCTCCTCCACCCAGGTGCAAGGAGCAAGAGAGAGGTTGGCCACTGGCCGCAAAGTGAAAAATATGTGCAATCCTTCAGGCTTTGACCACACTTAATTCAGCCCAAGACATTAATGTAGACATGGGGGAACTCAGAGGTCAGCCATTTTAACCCCAAATTCTTTCCTGTTGGAAAGATTATTCATGCTGAACTGTGGAACATCAAACAGCATTGCCAGAGAGAAGGCAAAGCTCCAGATTAGAGGCTTAGGTATTCACATCACTAAAACTTGGGAAAATAGGATAAATAGTATTCCTTTTCTATTTGCTCACCAATTAGTGTTTGTGAACATATTTGTCAGTAGAAAATTTGTAGAAAGAAGAATCTCACATGAGTTTTCTGCACCATAACACGTATGTTTCAAGTGCTTTTGGAAGGCCATTTTGGAAGCTTTGCGTTTGTTAGTTTTAGGAGTTAAGTGTTTAACTCAGCTCCTGAGAATTTCCATGAAAATGAAATAACCATCAAAGCTGTGCAAGCAGGTGTTTCCAAGCAGCAGTCATCACAAGTAAGCAAAACCATGTTTTAATGTGTAACTATAACATATCAAATTAAATCTCAAAAATTGTATGAGCTCAAATTTTATTTACTAACCCCAGCTCTTCTCCAAATTTTACTGATGCCTATGTTGTCAATAGCATCCTTCTACAAACCTCCGAATATTAAAATACTTACATGATTTCATTCTTTTCATCTCCCTCTTTGCACAACAGCAGAAAGTACCTGATTTTGGACTTACTATGTATTAAGGTACTAAAGCATGATGTGAACACTTGGTATAAATTTTACAAAACTTTTCCACTTTCAGTTGCAATTCCCTTTACTCATCAAGAATGATTCACTGGTAGCTGAAGGATGTGTCATTGGTCTAAGTGAACTCTCTCAGTATCACATAATGTACATGTCATATTCTATTTTCTTCCTGTTTTCATTAAAATTACACCAGTAGGAAAAAAAAAAAGCGAAATCAACTCAGTGATTTTCTCCCACTCATTTCCTGCACTCCATATTTCTGACTCAAAAAACCAGTGTAGCACCAATTTGTAAAAGCACTAATATTAAGTTCATCTAAACATTTCCATTCTGAAGGCCCAGTTTCAGTTATTTATTATTTTTATAAACTTTAGCCTTCTTGGCTGAACTTTTTCCATAGTTGTTCTCTTTCCAAGAGTGACTATTTTAGGAAAGTTTGAGCATGAATCAAGCAAAACCAAAACTTAACAAAAAGTACACTTTTCCCACCATTTCTCCCAAATCTTGCAGTCTCTTTGGAATAGGTATAATGGCCAGATCTTTTCAGACAAAAGGCTGGCACGTGGCAAATGGCAGTCTGTAAATGATATGGTACAGCCAGGTAGTTTCCAAAGTCCTTTTGAAAACAGATTCAGATTTACCCAAATCATATGTGTCCAAAAGTTAATTTCCACTTGCATGCAGCTTTCATATGAACCTAGATATATTGTTCAGGTTTTTTTCATAAGTACTCAGAGGCCATTGGTATCATTGCGCCCTTTTTCTCAAATCAAGAAACTGAGACATGGGAGAGTGATTCAGTCTAGTTTCCTATGTCTTCCCCTGGTATTCCTTCCATTCATTTATTCTCTAATTAATAGTATTCTCCATGTTTTAAATTACATGCATTCCTTGTGCAGGCAATGCCGTGCAAAGGAAGGAGAACAAGTGATGGTAAAACCCTGTATGTGCAGTCTGGGTGTAACTGGCAAAACCATGCAACAATCACTAAACAACAAAGTGCTAATGAACAGCCAGTTTACAACCAAGTGAATGCTCAAAGCCCTTGCACGCAGAGGGATTTTCTTCAACTTTTGTAAGTAATGGCAAATAAATGTCATGGCTGCCTCATTCACTTAATAACATCAGAGCACTGAATCATAGTGTACCAACATGGAATTGAAAATTCTCTCTTGGGCCTCAGCCCAGAATTGCAGGGCTTTTTAAAGGAGTTTAGGAGCAAGTTTGGGGAGCCAGATGTCCAGCTCCCGCTGGCTTTCGGTGGAGTTCTCAGCCCTTCTCCTTGGGCTTCTTTTTCAGGAGACAAACCCACCTAATGTAAATACTATTAACTGTGAACACATGAGTAACTCTGCTGAAGCTGGGAGTTAAGTATTAGGTGCTTAGGTGCTGTTTTGGGTGTCTTCTGTTTACACACCATAACACAAAAAATAGCCAGAAGTGATGGGGGAAAGAAAGTCACCAAAACAACTTCCTAGCTATGCTAAAATGCCCAACAAAAATATACATATTTTCTAAAATATTTGGGAGACCAAGACGAAGATGGGAAAAAGGATTGCTTGACATGAATTACCAATCTCTTTTAAGGAAGGAGCTCAGAGCTCAGGTTTTGTGTTGTCAGCTGTCTCTGATGCACTGTTTCAGAAAACCTGCCTTCCTGGTCCATGTTCTTTATTCTGAAGAGACTCCATGATACAACACATTAAATTATTTCAGAACAGTCTTTGTCAGACACCACACATATGCATCAACTAAGAAATTGTCTTGCAAGAGGCACTCACAAGGAGAATTTTTTCCTGACTGGATTCCTCTCTCATTCTTTGTACTGGGTAGCAAATACCCCCAAATAAATACTCACTGTGCAGAAATGGAAACTTCAATTTCTGAATAAGGTAGCGGGTTTATACCAAAGAATCAAAGAATCATTAAAGGTTGAAAAAGACCTTCAAGATCATTGACTTCAGTGCAATTAAAGGCCCAATCATAATCCATTCATGTGAGTTAGGGTGTGAGTGCAGTGTGCACAGAAGTTTCCTTGTTTCTGAGTACTTCATTTCAAAAGTCAGTAACACCCTTTTTGATGATGGTGGGTTGTATAGATTTCCCCGTGCATAGTGGTAAGCTGTGGTAATTATAAACTGTGGTAGTGGTGAAGAGAATCACTATGACAGGTATGTGAGTTAGTGTGATGTATATCAGGGATGGTGCTGTAGATGCAAGGAGAATAAAACAGATTTTTCATGTGGGTTTTGCAGATATTTGCTGACAAGCAAAGGAATGATCAGGAATCCTGGGTTCCAGCTATGATTATTTAAAGACAGGATGCTTTGGAGGACACAGCCCATTTCAGCACCTCATTCTTGTCTTTGTTTCCCCTAACCTCCTTTTCTTAAACCCAACTGCCTCTGGCCTGATCTTTCCAGGATGTTCCTCTTCCTGGAATTGCTTAAACAAAGGCAGGGCTCCACTCAAGCCCGTTTAAACTTCAAGGCTTCCAAAGACCAGACTCCCTGGCTGACTGCTTTGTCCCTTGATGAATCCCCTGCACTGACCTAAGCCCTGTTCTGCTTGGTGAAGATGTTTCACAAGATCCTCCTAAGACATCAAAGCACTCAGCAACAGCTCCACTGATGCAGGTTAAACCTCGTGTCACTTGGTACCAGTGGAGCCCAGAAACTTCAGCTCCTGGGCAGTTTTGCTCTGGCATTTTTGTGCCTAAAATATGGCCTGTAGGATAAGGTTGTGTGCTCCTGTTGCTCATTGGCTCCTCTTTGCACCACAGTCTCCTTGACAGGATTAATCAGAATACTTTAGTCTTTTTTTGCAAAGAAGAGGAAGGGGTAATTTGTTGAACAGATACAGTGTTTTACTTTTTGGCATTGGCCACAGTTAGTGTTCTGTTGTTCTTTTCAAGTAAAAGAAAACAAGAAGTCCATGGAGGAGGCAAAGAGATCTCCTGGTCTAACCACACACGAAGATCAGATCAGTAGCCCAATGACCACAGAATCATAAAATCATAGGATTTATTTGTATTTGAAGGGAGCTTAAAGATCATCTGGTTCCAACTCCCCTGCCATGGAAATGGACACCTTCCACTACACCTTATTGCTCAGAGCACCATCCAATTTGACCTTGAACACTTCCAAGAATGGGGCATCCACAACTTTTCTGGGCAGCCTATTCCAGCGGCTCACCCTCACAGTAGAGACTTTTTTTTCCAATAACTAACTTAAACATACTCTCTTTCAGTTTGAAGACATTCCTCCTTGTCCTGTCACTGCACACTCTTGTAAAGAGTGTATTTTGCTCTTGTAAATAGTTTCTCTAATAATCTACTTACTACCATCAAAGTTGCCTTGTAAAAATTCTGTGGGAAGCTAGATGTATTGAAAGGAAAGGGGTGAGAATTAGATTAGTGTTATTTAAGTACTCTGTCAGACCACCTATCTAAGCCTGATCTGGATACACAGCTCCTATGTCCATTCCTCCTATCCATTGAAACTTTTTTTAGTTCAGGCTCTCTGCAGGTTTGCGTGTGTAAATTCTTGTCCAAAACATATATTCCCTCAGTGCAGGGCTTAGAAAGGAGAGAACTGGCACTTTCACAGCCACACCTGTTCAGCAGAGAGAGCACTTTGATCTCTGTGGCTACCCATCTAACAGCCCCATAGAGCAATAAACCCATACACTTTTTCTTTTTCTTTTTTTTTTCTTTTTAGTGTATCTGCCAAAAGTGGGGGAAAAAAGTGAAAGGAAAAAGTAGCCATTCCAGGAAGGAGCTGAAGTCTATAAAGTGATCTTTCACTCTCTATTGCAAAGCTCTTGCTAGTCAGCACCACCACAGATCTATCAGAATATTTTTGGTAACAAGCTTTTGAAAAGCTGAATTTAAAATAAGAAGTGGGAAGTGAGGCGGGAGGCAGGGGGAGTGTCTTCAAACCAAATGCCACCGCTGCTCACAAAGCACTCTATAATTCAAAACTGGGTACCCTCAGGCACGCTATGCATACATTTATATTTTCAAGAGAACAGTCCCACAATGCAAACACTGTGAGTGGTTTTGCCTACAGGATTCTGTAGGATTTATGCACATGGAGGCTCTTGTCACTTGTAAGTAGAGGTCAGGAACCTGCCTGGGTGGAGAAGGCAGAGTCAGTGCTTTCCTGAAATCCCTCTTTGTGCCAGGAAATAATCACCACACCCACAGCCACTACATTTGAGCCAAGGTGTTTCAGGGACACAGTCTGTCATATAGGGCACGCCCGTGGAAAAAAGTTTTATAAACCATATCCCGTTTCTTTAATCTTCCATTCCTTATTGCTAAAAGAAATTTTTAAAATTAATAAAAAAATCAAGGTAGTTGCTCCTGGGAGAAAAGAAAAGGAGTTTCTGTTCAATATCCTAAAGTAAAAGATCAAAAAGTAAACTTTGATTTTTCACATATTCCAGATTTCTCAAGACAGGTTTTATTTCCACTTGGTTAAATGGAAGCTAATGAAATTTTGACCACGGTGGCATAAATCAAATCTTTTGAGGGAGTGAAGGGGTAAGGAGGAGAACAAAGAACAGGCAGAGAGGCTACAATACCAAGTGTTTCTTGTAAAAATACAGAACTAGTATTTGTTTCTGTTAGCCATCTTAATCTGTGATTTATTGTCAATTCAAGAACTCCACAATTTTTTATTAGACCTGAATGGATTTGAAACTACTATTGCTAAATAAAAAGGCTAATTGTGTTTTACTGCTCCATTTCAAGCACAATTCTGTCATGGTGCCAAAGATCAGGCTGAGGAAAAAAAAATGACACACTTTATTTAAAATAATTGCAATGAAAAAAATTGTGTGGTTTTCTTTTGGCTGTGGTTATATAATTGAACATTTTATTATGAATGAAAATTCTAAATAGTTGTGTTTTGTCAATAGGACCTGTCTTGTATCTTTTTGGCTCAAAAAATGTGCAGATTTGGTTTAATTTATAGCTTATAAATTCTCCTGAATTCTTGGACATCTTATTTTCATTTTGAAAACTCTGTCTGACAGTTTTGTTCTACGTACCTAAACATCATATGTCTCATTTTGAGTGGAGGCCAGTGATGCCTCAGAATAAGGAGGCAAAACAGTCACACACAGAAGTCGTCAGAGCCAGTGTGAAGCAGTGTGTGATGATCACACCAGCATTTCCCCAATTGCAAATGGCAAGCAAATCGACATGCTGCAACCAAAATTATTTGCTAAAAAACTGCCCACAGGCATTTGATGAGCCAGTACATAGAATTGTAACTAGACTTTAGCTTTAAACATATGGATTTGCCACTTCATGCAATGGCCATATTTGCCTGGGGGGGAAAGAACAGCACATCTCTCATCCTCTCTACTGCACAGCCATCAAGGGACAGCACCGTTTATCACAGGAGCCAGTGGGCAGCATCTGGTCGTGTCTACAAAAGAGTTCACCGCATAGGTCTTAGGTTCAGAGGACTAAAAGTCCTAGAGAGCTTTGAAAAGAGACAAATTTCTGTAGTGCATGGACTTGATACAGATTGGCTTCCCAATGCTGGATTCATGCTCCCGGAACATGAGCAAACAAAGGGTGTGCGAGTGTGCGTGTGCGTGTGTGTGTGTCTGGTGTTGGTTTGAGGGGCACCAGAGAGCTGAGGAAGGAGGAGCACCTGGTTTGCCAAAGGCAGAGCTGAGGAGACCCCTCAGTGCTGTGGGCACATAAAACAGATCCTGCAGCCACTTGAGCATCTGAGCAGGGCTGCTCAACTTCCATATCTATGGGCCCACGTGTTACAGACTGAGTTTATCCCAACCCCTTCCTCAGGTGCCAATCAATGCAGATTGAAATCTTATCCTGGCTTTGTCACATCACCCTGTAGTTGTTCGTGATGCCGCTCTACAGTGCCTCACCCACAAAATATATAACCTGACAGTTATATTTCATTTCCTAAGCTGGAAAAATGAAGGCTTTTGTTCGAGAGCTGTCAGTCTCATTGACTTTTCTGGTAATTTTTAGGTGTTGTGCACAAGCAGCTGCTTCTAGCTCTAGTAGATGTGATCTGTAGTAACAGGTTCAGTGAAAAGAGATAGGAAATACCATGTAAGAAAAAGACAATAATGCAATACCATTACAGACCCCATTCCTGCCTCTGTTTGTCAACAGAGTTAAGTACCTCACTTTCCCTCTTTGAAGTGGAGGTAATAAGGGGGAATACTTCAATGTCATTCTTATTCGTAAAATATTTCAAGATCCCTGGATGATAAGATATTGCATAAATAATGGCATTTTATTTTCAAATGTGCTAGTTGACACAGCAGGTTTTGTAGATAACTTATATTTTGCTCTGTCAAAATAGAACTCTGCTAAATACCAGAAGTATTTATACTAGTGCTGTAGCCATAATTCATATATTTCTGCTGCAATTCTTCTTGTAAAAGTATGTAAGTATGACTAAACAATGTCTTTCTTTTAAACAGATGGAAGCATTTGTCTTTTGGATAGATGCAACATTGACTATACAGTTATACCTGAAACTACGTAGCACCATTTCTAAGTTTCCTGCAAAGTACAGAGTGTCAGAGGATTTGAACATGTATCTGTAATGTTTGGTGTGAAACACAGAGACAGCTCCAAAATCCATTGAACTTAATCTGAGTCCTTTCATTTACTTCACTTTCTATAGAATAAGACCTATAAAATTTAGTTTATTGTATGCACTACAATTTTAACGTTTTCTGAGTTAACATTGATGGCAGTAATGGCAAACAGCTGAAGTAACTTCTCTTCTGGGGAAACTGCTTTCCAGATATTCCTGTATTCCTTGCAAATAACTATCACCATTTTTCATCAGACTTTATATGTGTATGAACAAAAGTGTTAGGGACACTTTATAGTGCCAGAATCTAGTGAACTAATTTTTTCAGGCGCTGATACAGAAACATCATATGGTTTTATTTTAGTCAGTAATAAAATTACGTGGGTGAGTTAGTGTTTATATCTTTGGCTTGCAATATGCTGTCCACTTGACATGTCGTATGAAAGAAACTGATTTGATGCTTTTCCTCGCTAAGATAATCAGTTAGGTGGGAAGGGGGTTGCATTAAAAAACAAAGACAAAAACAAAAAAAAAACCCTACACACACAGCCCCCCCCAAAAAAAACCCCAAAACAAAAACCAACCCTAGGTAATTACTTAGCAACTTTGGATAAAATTCCATGCTCCTAAAATAAGGATTTGAAAATAGAGCAGTACATAGCATGCTGAAAATCCAACTTCTAGAAAAGAGCTGCTTCAGTTGAGACATTTCACTACACTGTCACATTTTCCACAAGATTTATAACGAGTACTTTGTAAGACTCTGGCACCTGAGCTGAATACTGAGCATTTACAAAGTTGTCCCTGAGGATATTTTTGGTCGACTTTAAGGGCCAGGAGTACGTGAGGTCCAAACTGCAGTTCCCATGCCACAGTGAACTCTGTGCATGGTGGCTGAAGCAAGCAGAACTGCAGTCATTGAAAAAAGAAAAGAAGGGATAAAATGAAGCCTTTAATTTGCATTGCTGGCTCAGGACTAGTTTCTTGTTCCTCTCTGAATTACACCTGTTCAGCTGTGCTGCCTTGTAGAGTTACATGGGTACAGCCCAGATAAGATTTTGGCTTTGTCTGACTTGCACCATGACTTGAGCTAAACTCTCACGTCAGTTCCATGTGGTGGGTCCACTGGAGTGGCAGAAATGAGGGATTGTCTTGGCCACAGAGTGAAAATGCTGGATGTTTCCATATTTCAAATAGTGTTTCGCATCAGCTGCACAGAACGTCTGTGCTGTGGCAAACCAGACTCCAGGAGGGCAGTGTCCCCGACTCCAACAGGGATGCTTCCAGCCAATTCCCCACTACAGTGCTGGAGATTCTACTAACACAGCCTGAAATTAAAGCCAGATGAGATGTACAATTTATTCCACCCCTTAGGTGAGAAAAAAATGAGTGCTTAAACCTTTCAAGTTTCAGAGGCACTTGGGAGAAGGCTTAAGGTTTAGCATTATACGACATATCAGCACATGCTCCAGTTCAGCCAGTGTCAAATTCTGAGTGAAAGCGACTGTGCTCCTGCTCACAGCATGGATTAAGGATGATCCCTGACAAATTAAAAATATTTGGTAGCCGCTGCTTTCTTATGGCATGTTTGCTAAAACTTAAAAGAATTATGCCTTGCATTATTTTGAAGCCATTGGACTTCAAAGTGATCAAAAGCTTAGAGGAATAAAATCAGAAATACTGATAGATGAATAGTGGTCAGGCTTCTCTGCCCTGCTCTCAGACATCATTTAGGTGAAGTAACACCAGTGCAATGTGTTTGCTTGCACAGGAGGCACCTGTCGCTGCAGCACTCCATGCCACAGGTACTGCGTAGCAGCTCAGCACTGGCTTCCCACAGCCAGAAAACACATGTGTGACATGCAGGTTGGCTGGAGACCTGCAGGCAGCTTCAAACTCTGCAGAGCCTGATGTTTTCCTTTGCCACATAACCTGCTTCCTGAGTCCAAATCATTCTTCCAGGATCCAGGAAAAGTAGCTGGATTGCATTTTTGTAAGAGGTTGCCTGAGAGCTGAATCTATCCTTGCCATAAATCTGATCTAACACGCTTCATTTAAAAGCACAATTAAAAGTACTCCTAATTTCTCTCTGACCAGGGAGTCACACAAACTTCTCCCATTAATTTCAGTGGGTGGTGGGTATATGTATAAAAATAGTAGTTTCCTAATTTTGGCTTCTGTCTTGTCTGGCAGAGAGGAGAAAAAAGGAGAGAAAACTCATTGCATGCACTCGAGCACACTTCTCTATAGAGTGAGTCAAGAGCAGGAGCCTCTTGAAATTTGTGTGGCTGCCAGTGTCAGGGCTGCTACATATTTTTTTGCATATTGTGGGTGTAAATAAAAACTTGGTGTCTATATAATAGGACACAGTAAATTTACTATATTTTCTATGCTGGTTCTCTTTCCACATTTAGAGAAGGAAAAGAATCCCACATTCAGGAGACAAAAAGCTGTAGGGGTATGGAAAAACTGGTTTGCTGGAGGTTTGAGAGCTGAACAGTTATTTTTGGTTTTTAAAAATTGCCTGAAAAAAGCCCTGCCCTGTAGTATCTGTTTTTAGTAGAGACTGTTTGGTGTCTTCTCAGATAAGATAATGCTTTGCCTAACTAGGGGGAATTGTGTGAAATAACATGGCCATGATGACATGGGCTGCTATAATGCAATTATTGATAAGAGTCTGGAACACATATTCTAATGACTCATAATTACCTTCCCAAAGACATCATATATAATAACAATGGTTTAAGCAAATGTACAAGCTAGGGGATACTCTTCTGTGGTGAGACATTTTATGTACAACCTTGCCCTGAATCTTATGTTTCATGCTGTGCATGTGAAACACTTCAGTTGTGATGCCTCAGGGAGGCAGGATGTCTCCTGCCATTCCCTTGAGTGTTGTCCTTGGAAAAGACTCAAACAGGTCAGCTGATAGCATGCCTGGAAGGAAGCAAGACTGTATTCCTCCTTCCTCTCTGTTGCACAGCGCAAGGAGTGTAGCCCATGCATTCTCATGAGTATCAGAAACACAGTTCTGCCCCATCCTGACATCAGCTGCTGAGGGCTCTCTGCCTACACCTCACTCCTGCTGAAGGGCTGCACTCTATGGCAAGGCCCAGTGTTCCACCTCAGACATTTCTACTTAAACATTTCTTCTTAAAATAGCACACACCTCGCAGGGCTTTGGCATTCTGTGTGCTAGCCTATGCTATTTCTCCTCAGATGGAGAGCAGTTCAGACCTTCAGCATTGCTCTGATTAGGATTAGGCCTAGATATAAAGAGCACAGATTAAGTGTAAGTAATCATATTATCTTCAGTCCACCCTGGCCAACTTAGTACTGCTAAGAAAAAACACTTTATTTCTATGAGCTTTGACAGAGGAGGATTAATTTCCTTTCATTGGTACAATGAATTGCTAAGACACCTTGCCATATTTTGGTTCTGTTAATGTGATTTAAATATGAAAATAGATGACTTTTAGTCTTGCATTAAGATGCACTCTTTCTCTAAATACAAATATGTATACCTCAGGACAAAAAAAAAAATTACTAAGGTTATTATTGTGGTTTTTACTGCCTACAGCATTGTTCCGTGTACCTGGAGTCCCCTATTCTGCAAGGCACAGAACACAGACTTGTCTGGATCAAAGGCATTCCAAACTCTGCATTGATCGAAAGAAGTTGGAAAAAAATAAGGCTGAGAGTGATAATGATTGGTTCATGAAATATGTGAAGATTAATTACCTCAGGAAGGAGTCATTCACTTCTTGATAGAGGCTTAAAAGCAGCAGCAACTTAAAATTGAGATTGCATTGAGTCAGAATTCCAAAAAATACCTGGAACTTGTTTCATAAGTAAGGATAAAAATAGGAGGGGGTCATGTAGGAAGGAATTAAAGAAAAATCCACCTTAAAATTACATGGATAATAACAGTGAGCCTAAAAAGAATGAGAATAAGTCTAATCAGCAGAGAATGTAGCATCTTAAGAGGTCAAAGTGCAGAAATAAAGTACAAATTGCCAGAAGCCAAGCTGTGTTAGACCTTTCAAAGGAAATTTTAAAAAATAGAAAAAAAAATTGTCCATGTAATTAGGAATTGAGCACAAAAGAAGCATGGGAAAGGTATGCACTAGACCAGGGTGGAGATTAACAATGATTTTTCCTAAAACTGACACACGGTGCCTTTTGTTTCCCTTTGTGCACAATGACATTGACAGTGGAAAGAGGCACAGTATGCCCCTAGGGAATTAGTGTTATGGTACCAGAAACAGAACTCAAAGTGCCACATCAAACTTGCTTTGGAGGGGACAGGTTACTCTCCACTCCAGAAATTTTGGGGAAACAGCACAATAAATCATAAACACCTCAGAAATTCCCCCTCTGGGACACTTGAGACAGACGACATGACTGAAGAACACCATACCTAACTGTCAAAAAGAAATAAGAAGAGGAGAAGCTCATTTGGTGATCACAGGGTCATTTAGTTTGCAACCATATGCAAGTCTGTAGAACAGATTTTGTGGAAAAGAGGAAAGATAAGCCGGAAAATGGAAAACACCATTTTTAGTCTGGTTTGGTCATAGTCTGGTCATGCCAGACTAACATAATAGCCCTCTTCAGGATGACTGCTTTTCCTAGACAAAGGAAATGCAGTGTTCTGAGTTCAGTAAAACAGTTGATTTGATGCCATGTGAGAAGGCGTCTGCATAGGTAAGGAAAAGGGGGATTAGGAGAGAAAATGTAAGAAGGCTCAGAAACTGGTTAAAGAGATGACGGCACTCTGTGTCAAGAGAGAAAGTATTGGGCTGGAGATAGGCTATTAATGGAGTCCCTCAAGGAGTGGTTTTGGCTCAAAATATAGGAGTGGGCTTATAAAATATGTTGATGACACAAAGTTGGAAGGCACTGTCAATTCAGAGGAGGACTAGAATACCATGCAGAGAGAGCTGGATGAGCATGAGGACAGAAGTAATAGAAATGGAATGAAATTGAATAGCACTACAAAATCCAGCCCTTCAGGATGAATAAGAGTAATTTCTGTTGGAAACAAAGGAGAAGAGGGACGTGTGCCTGGATATACCACTGAAATGTAGAATGATGATGATTCCCAAGTTGTATATAATTGTGATCTTAGGATGTAGCAGGTGAAATATTTGTATGGCAATTGTAAGACAATTTCAAGGCTTCATCTGAAATGCAATATATGATTTTGTTTACCTGTGTTCAAAAAAAAAAGGTATTTAATCAAGAACAGGGTTGTGAAAATGGATAAAAAGCTAGAGTACCTATTTGAAAAGGATGATTGTGGACACAAACTAATATTGCTGCAAAGTAGGTCACTAGAGTGACCTAGTTTGAGAACTGAAAGCTGTGCGGTCACATCAATAGCATGCCCAAGCTGCTGGAATAAATTGTCAAAGCCAAATGCAACTTTATTTCTTCCAGGGTTTCAGCTAGTGGTGTCACAGTGTGGCTCTGCTGCTGAGAGGACACACCACCTTAATGACATTGATTTAGTCTATCCAGTAACTCAAGTACAAGGATCAAGTTTATTCTTTATTTTCAGCAGTTAGTGGAAAACTAATGATGGTTAAGAGACTAACCAAAAGAGACTGTGGAGATAATATGGATATTATTATGAAGATTATTAAATCCACCAATTCAATCTGTAAATAAGATTTATAATAACCAGGACAGTCAAACACTGAAGTTAACAGAAGGGGAAAACCACCCCACCTATCTATACATTCAGACTGCTTGCTAAACTGGTGAGAACTGTGAAAGAGAAGCAGTGGAGTCTGGATCCAGTTACCTGTAAGGAATTTTTTCATCCCGATCCCAGCCAAAAGAGTTCAGGCCAGAACAACACACAACACAATTCTTTTGAAGCCAATGGATCCACTCTGCTCTAGAGTTCCTGGGAATTTGCTTGTTTCTTTTCATGATTTAGTAGGACTTGTAATGTGGTGCTTCTATGTGGATAAATAGTGGCACTAGCAGATGAATATATTCAAGTGTGGAATAAAGCCTCCAAACAGGAGATGGGAAAAATTATGGGGAGATGTGTCCAGCCCTTACTCAAAAAAGTATACTAGGCTAGTAACAAATTACAAACACAGCTGATGTAGCATAATTCATCAGAAGCATTCCTTCTCAGAGGCTGCTCTTAGACAGTCAAGGAACAGGTCACACTTCTGAGAAACCAGCTTGTCCACTTCCAGGACCAGCATCTTTCCCAAGGCATCTGGGGGGCCTTTTTCACCACAAAAGCAAAATGCAGTCGAAAGACCCACAATGCAAAGAGGAGGGACTTGTGGAGAATTGTCCACAAACTCTTGCTGCTGATATATCTCCTGGGTGCTGTTTCAGACAGGTGATGCTGTTGCTGCCGTTCCTCTTGGCCACCTACCTGTTGAGGGAACTTTTAATTGGTTGGTCTTAGCCTCCCACCCCCTCAGTACTGAGGGGATGAATGGAGAATGGTGAAATGAAAATAAGTTTTGCCATGGTTTCTACCAGATTTAGATCCCATCATCATGACAGATGGTGAAGAGGGGGATAGCCAGCAGCACCCTCAACAGCACTTAATTAATCTTGATGTGCTTGCTGTTGACTTTTGTGAAATCAGCTCAACAGGGACACTGGTCACTCCTCCAAAGTGGCCCTTTACCACTCCTTGAGTAAAGGACCATCTTTTACTCAAGAGTTACAAAAAGGTCAGAATCACCCTCAGTGAATATGTTAAACATGAGACAACTCCTGATGTGTCCTTTTTCATTCATGACTTGAACTCTTAGAGGCAAAAGGAAGGAACTGAAAGTGTTTCTTTCATTGGAGCTGGTGTTCATACCAGTTTTAGGAGTGCTATCTAGTAATCCTGCTGGATAGACAGGTAGGAAAGCTCTGAAGCGGAGAGTACCCTGTTATTCTGGACATGGCATCAGAGGACCTCAAAGTCTTCAAGATTCTTACCCAGTGAGAAAAATAAAATACCCTTTAACAAATAGAAAGAAGATATTTTACTGATCAATGTCAAGAACAATTAAAATTCTGGGTTGGGCCCATTAGTACAGAGTCTCAAAGAGCAGGGAACTGAATCCATGCCATGTGCCGACTGGTCCCACAGGATTATCTTTCACCCACTGGAAAGTTATTTCAATTGTTCTGTGAAAGCATTTCATTGTTCTCTGTGGCAAGATGCTTTCTTCACTCTACATCTGTACTGAAATCCCTGAATATAGGTTTTTCATGCCCAGTTATGTTCTCATACTGTGACTTTAGTTTCCAAAGGGCAACACATGCTGGGAGAATTGGTGCAAACCCCCTGCCTTCAGACAATAGGTGCATGTTGGAGTTTGCAGTTAGTTATACAGGCTCTGTTCCATATCTATCAGTTAATGAACTGATCACTTACAATTAAATAATGGTTGACATCAAATTACTGACCAATGATCCCAATGCTTCTTTAATTACAAGTATCTGAAATAACTAAACCAATTCATAGGGGGAAAAGAATCCCAGCTTCAGTCCACAATCCTTGCTACACACTTCAGAATCTTTCCATAGGTATAATTATTGTTCTCTGGAGTTGTTCTAAAAATAGTTATCCATAAGTGAGACAGTGAAGGCTGTCCTGTCATTCTATATAAACAGAAATTACAATTGTGGATTCTACAGAGAAACTGGCAACCACCAGATCAGTAATGATCTGCGTCTGGGTTTCATGTCCTTCCTTGGATCTTATGCCTCGTCTGATATAGGTCTAGGTCTCACTGCTTCTTTTTGGAGAACAGAGTTTTAGTCAGCTTAATAGTAGCTCAACTGTAGTGCTATATGTCAAGACATACGAAAAAAGGTTAAGAACTAAGCAGAACTTGCAAGCCTCTAGCTGACACCTTGTTCCCATTATACAGTATTTATGTGTAGCATTTATGACGGGGGACAGCATTCTGGCTTTGGCAAAAAAACTAGAATTTGTGCGACAAAAATAAGTGCTTAGAGCTGATTTCCAGATTGCCTTTAGACATGGTGAAGATTTTATGTATTATGCACCTCTGGAGTTGTACTGTGAGTAATGGTGTTACAGTATCATTTCAATTGTAAATCAACATGAGGAACATCCAAATGACAAGTCCATTCAAAGCATTCAGACCTTGACCAGCCAGAAATTATCAAGAAAATACCATACCACACCACATCCTCAATTTTACTTTTGTATGGGGTGCGAATGCATGTTCTGCTTCTCATAACACTGCACTGACAGACTTTTTTCACCTGTGTGGGTTTTCATAGAGCCTTGAGATACAGCAGGGAAAGCCATGTGCTCAGCCTCTTTTCTGACCAGGGTAAATTTCTTCAGACATATGTCCCTTTCCTTTCAGGACAACCTGGAGTCTAACAACAAGAGAAGGAGAAAATAAATGGGCAGGAAAAGCTTAGTGTTTAGTTTAGTAATTCACCGTGGGTTGGTTGCATATGTAGTAAACTGAGCACTAAGATTTAGCTGTAACATATTTGCATATGGATGAAGTCTCAGTATGAAGGGGTTTGAATACCCTTGCTGGGGTGCTCCACTCTGTCTCCTTGGCAGGGGCAGGAATCCCTTACAGTGGGGCTGTGTGGTCAGCTGGGCATTGCAGGGTCTTAAACTGCCTCAGGTGCATTGACAAGAGCTCTTGTGTGATTCACAGGCAGAGCTGCTGTTCAAGGAAGAGTCTCCAACTGAAAGAAAGAGATATGAGCCATATCTTCTTATCTTGTACAAAATATCTATGCAGTATATATAAAATTAACTTGGAAAGGAGGAAGATGGTTGCAAATCACTTTTGCTCCAGCTGCAAAAAGTGCCCTAGGCTTACTGTGTATCCTAACATAATTTAGAAGAGATTTAAAATGACCTTGGGGCTATCCTAAGCTACCCATCTGAACCCTGTTTATAGACCCAGGAGGTAAAGTCTCCAAGAAGTAGCATCTTCCTCCCCACTCCTGCATAAGCAGAACAGCTGCCCAGAATTTTCTCGCTTTCAAATATGTCATTCTTACAGCTCAAGGTAATATGGAGATAGCTCTGTCATGTCTACCACATCTGAGGATTTCAGCAATCCACCAGTCTGCTTTTTGAATGTGTGGTGGAGAGGCAAAGGTGGAATAAAGTAGAGGGATGTTTTGAGTGTGACAGTCAGTGAGTAAAACTGATGTGACTATAAGACATACCAGCAAGTTTTATTGTGGGTCTAGATTCTAAGCATCCTGAAGCTTGAAGGACTTTAGGCAAGGATATTGGTTATGGTCATTCAACCTGTTGTGAAAGATTAATTTCCAGGAGTTCTGAAAACAGATAATAAATACAACCAGTTTTGGAGTGTAGAAAATACACTGAGGTGACTCTACCGATTGTTTAATTTGAAGGCAACCACTGAATTCAGGATGCCTGGGTCAGGATGAACTTGGACTGAGGTTCAGATCCAACCAGGACTAGCATGGACTCATCAGTGCTCCCTAGCCTACAATTCACTGCAGGTGAGAAGGTTTGTTTGGACCCAAAGTCTGAGGTTTGCCTACTAAAGTAATTCTTATGGTTCAAAAAATCTAAGCTCAGTTACTTATCACAAAACTAGCTCCAAGGTGCATTTCCCATTTTCATCTTGGTTGTTTCACATCACCACAGAAAGTCCTTCTTTAACTGATAGGAAGGCTCTTAAAATTTTCATAACTCATGCATGCTTGGTTTAATGAGTATATATTGTGGTACTGCAATATATTGCATTGTGACCTCCCTCCTCTGAAAATGGTCAAGAAGTTTTTCTCTGAAGACCATTAGCTGGTAATACATCATGAATAAATAAACATACAAACAGGTAGCTCTGAAGTTTCTCACCCTCAAAGTTGACTTTTTCAGCCTTCTTTTTCTTAAATGACTCCTCTTAGCTGTTACATGGGTGGGTAGACAGATGTTTGCAATTATGTCCCTATATGTGGTCCACAGGTATGCCAGAGCTGAGGAATCTGGTGCTTTGTTAAATATTTTCAAGTAACCAGCTGCCGCATTTCTCCATGCAGCCAAACCACACCAAATGGAAATGTACTAAAAGAGATGGGTAAATTGAAGTACTTTTTTTAAAAACAGAAAAATGACTCATGCTCGTAAAATATAATTACTGTAGTAATTCTTTAAATATACTGACCAATGACTGGGGGAAATTTCAATTGACCGTTCATTAGAGTAATTCCACCCCCATCCCCACCCCCTGAAAATTTCTATACCAGTAATTGCTTCAGCATACCAAAGAGCTGGAACTAGAAAGAAAGATGAAAAGGACCTTTACATCCATGAAAGAGGGAAGCACAGCCTTCAGGTGCACTCTGCACATTGGCACATCATGCACCAAGTTTGCCATCTCCTTTGTGCAGCGGCACCAAACTGCCTTTCACTAAATACACCTCAGCAAGTGGTGTGTTTGGTGTACAGTCATGGGATGCTCAGAAAGACAAATAGGCCATGAAATAAGAAAAGTGGAAATTCCCAGGTTTTATTAATGTCTACAAAGTATAAACTCTTGACATGCTTTCAGTTTTGCTGGCATTACAGGAAAGTACATAATTTTTTTCCAGTATCATGTAATGGTTCATAATTCCACAAGCTATTTTTGGGGAACTACCTCAGAAGACACGAGACATAAGTCCTGAATACTGAAATGTAACTCGGTTATTTTTCACTACTCTAGGAATCATTTGCCACTGCACTGTGCACTTTGCCTGCTCCATTTGCTTGAGCCCAGAGCACTGGAACAGGCTGCCTAGAGAGGTTGTAGAGACTCCTTCTCTGGAGATATTAAAAACTTGCCTGGATGTGGTCCTGTGCAGCCTGATCTACATGAACCTGCTTTAACAGGCGAGTTGGACTGGATGATCTCGAGTCCCTTCCAACCCCAACCATTCTGTGATTCTGTGACAGAGCAGGTACAGAGCAAGTCAAGAAAATGCAATTAGGCAGAAATGCGAAGGTATATGATGATGCAAGTTCAATCAGTCAACAGAAGTTCAGATACTTTCATGTTCTTGTAAATGTGCACACATATCTGAGCACATACAGGGTTGCCTGTGTTATACCAGGCTTTTGAAAGAGCCCAGAGTCCAATAGCTGTTATTGGGCCTCCAGAGAGCAGTACATATGTGTTTGTGGTTGAAAAAAACTGTAGACAGCGTAGAGTGTGTATTTGTTATATTCCTTGCTATGAATAAAATGTATTTATAGAGCACTGTCTACTCAACAAATAGTTCCAGAACCAGACTTGGCAGGCACTGGGTGGCAGATCTGTTTTCTTAGTTTTCAAAATCAGTGCAGAGAAAGACATTAGGAAACTGTATTGCTCCTGTGCTTTTAAAGTAATGCAAAGAATTTAATATCAAGAGAAGACAACTGAGAAAACAGTAGTGCACAAGGCTATCTCCAGAAGAGGAAGACTAGTGTTCTGTACTTGGCTCCCTGTGCCTGTACACTTAGAGGCCAAACACACAGTCATGCAGAAGACACAGCCTGAAGATTTGTACAGTCTGCACCCCTAGCTGAAGCAAGACCCACTGATTTATTTTTTTATTTCTTAAATTTTATCTCATGACTGATTTTAGTGAATGCCTAAGTTCCCAGTCCCAAGAGAAAGCTCCCTTGTTATGCTCAATTTCATTCCTCAACTTCCATTCCTAAGCCATGACACTTTGTGTAGGGGGTTTTGAACTCTCTATAAATGCTGTCATTCTCCATAGCATGAGCGAGCTCTTTCAGATTACTCTGAAGAGGGTCTGAGAATCTAAAGTCACCTTGTAAGAGTTTTCAGAAGCAACTTTAACAGCAGGGGGATCCATCCCACTCTGATAATAATATTCTATCTTATTATGAGGTATAAGGCTTTGTAATTAGAGATCACATACAATGATGTTCATATTTAAATCTGGTAAGAGTCTAAAGAAATCATCCAGATTTCCAAATATTTCTTATTTAAATTCTGCACTATAAATGAGCCATAGAGGGAAGTAGCTAGTGAATTTCTATGTCCTCCAACCAACTTGATCTTCTGAGTAGGGACACAGAGCTCTCTCTTAAAATTGAGCCTTATTCCATTGTTTGGCCAGTTACCTGAAAACTGCTACTCTTTAAAAGCTGAGCCAAACATACCTTAACTAAAAATAAAAACCACGAGAATGACCTAACTTCTGAAAGCATTATAAATCCTTGTGAAGCAGCCTGCATTGCCTTTAAGTAATTTGTATAATTACATAAGACATCTGAAAGTGTTCGGGTTATAACAATGCAAAAATAATAGAATTATTTACTTTCAATTAAGTCTTGGAAAAGTAAAAAAATCCCACTGGGTAATCCAGAATGTGCAGAAACCACGTTTGAGGTAAAGGGCCTTGCAATAAAGCAACCACATTGTGCCAAACAACCCACCCGTGCCATAGAAATGTAATGAAATTATTTCACAATGCATGATGATGAAGAAAATATTTTTGGTGCAAAAGAAAAGCTTCATTCCGTCCTTTCTGTTACCCTATTTGTTCTGTTTTTTGCTTTTAAGTTGGGAAGAAGACCTCTTTGGTTTTAATTTTTCTTTTATAAACATGGAAGAACCAAGTAAAAACTACAGCTTTTCAAAAATTGCCTCAGGAGACTGGCACTGAGATGTTATAAATACCCAGTAGACAGATCCCATTGCAGGATTTGCCATGTCTTCTGAGTAGTTACAAAATTGAACACATTTTTCTGCCTCTGGTAAGGAAAACCTTGCAGCCTAACATAAAAATCTTAGTGGTTTTGTCCCTTTTGGGGTTCCCTAATAAGCCTAAGCATTGACAACATTTCAACTGAAACATGAGATATAAAACCAAACAACAAATAATTACATTTTACTTTCATAATTTCATCCCCATAGATATTTTTATAAGCTCTTAAACACAGTCTGCTTAAAACAAACAATCCAAACCTGAGTAACGGAAGCCTCATCAAAGAGTTATCCTCCAAGAGATTTCCAACTGGCAGTCCTTCTGAAAGCAGAATTGTTCTTATTTGCAGTAGTTTGCGCCTGGTTTTTCCACACATACCATAAATGGTGCTTGAGGTTGCTTTACTGTACTCACGTTACACCAGAGGGAAAGGTCTGATCCATGTACAGCTTCACTAAGACCAAGATGCTGTGACTGAATTTTCTTTAGCAGGTGAAATCTCTCTTTATACACTGTCAAAGGCATGGGTGAATTTTGTACGGAGGAGTTAATCACATCCCTTCCCTAGAGGCTCACTTGGGTGGAAGATCCTGCTTTGGTTTTATGGGCTTTGGTTATCTCACAAAGGATCTTTCTTCTCCAGGTGGTTGCAGTAGGTGCGGGGTTTCGAACATTGCCTGCGTATCAAGTTTTCACTTGCCTATTTTCTTAAATGCTCAAAAGTCATCTGAGAGCTGCCATCTTAGAAAAAGATATTTTGCGTTGCCATTGTACACTGTAATTGTACCATGGTACAGAGCAAATTCAGCTGCTGCAAAAATGAAGAAATAATAGAGGAAGCGAATTTCAAAAAGAGGGGGACAAATAAGGAGCCCAGAAGACAGAGGTGAGCAAAAGCCCAACTATTCCAAATTCAACCGGTGAGCTCTGCTCTCTAGTCACTGGCTTTGGGAGCTGCCTACCCTCTTGGCAAATACCTCCCTGGCCTAGGTCAGCTGGGTGAAGAAAAACACATGCTAGGATGGTTGAGACCCCTTGCACCAAAAAAAAGCGGGAGGAAAACCCAAAAAAACAACCAACCAACCAACCAACCTTCTTTTTGGACAGCTTTTTGGAAAGCCATAAAATCAAATGCAGTTCATAACACATGCTGTGTGATCAAGCAGAGCTTTCCTTTGCTTGCCAGAGCTCTGCCCAGGGACCAAGAGCTCTTTTAAAAACTGCCTGTGGTATTCTAATGTTTGCTTTCCTATACATTGGAATAGATTATTCTGAGGAAATGTACCCAAAACATATACGTATTTTAATGTATCACATTCCTGATTACTAGAATTTACACCAGACTGGTAAGAATTTTCTCCCTTCTCTTTTATTTAGCAGACAATTTATGCAAAATCCTGTATTTTTTCAATGACCCATTTCCTCAGCAAAACCTTGAAAGTCTCAGATGATTACAGCATCACAGCCTTCTCAAACAAAGCTGCCTGCCAACACAGCAATTAATTAACCTTGTTGACCAGCCATGCCCTTTTTAATGTTTCTTCCATTCAAAAACTATTTTGTATATAACATAAATGGCTGATGACATACGGTGGAAATGGAAATTTGCATTATTGCCTGCTTTAGTCAGCAACTTGTAAGCCTTACTTCTTGGCTCATTTGGCAGAGCTATAAAACAAATGTATGCTCATATCTAAATAAATCAATCTATCTTGTGCCTGCAAGGGAGGTAGTAGGAGTGAGGGTCAGTTGGACAACTAATTGACGCCTTTTCCACAAGGAGCACTTCCTCTGGTAGAACATCCTGTCCAGACAGCAAATACAATGGGGAAGCAGGACCACTGTCAAAGAGGCAGAGGCTCAGGAAAACCAAAGCCTCACATGTCCATGAACAAACACAGCTGACCTGTACTGCCCTGACAAGAAAGTGCTGTGATATATATAGGCCTCTCTGCTCTGGAATCCACCAGCAATTATAATTCAGTCTGATCTATGATTGTTTACAATGCAAGTGAACCTGCTTGCTTGGGTGACCGACCTTGGTAGGCATCTCGCCTCGACAGCCAGGGAAGGAGATTTAGGAGGTCATTAAAACCTTTTACACCTTCGTCAAGTTGATGAATGAGCCCTCGCAGATGCCCTCATGCATAAAACTTGACATATTCTGTCTAGAAATAATACCCACCATGTTTGTTTACCGAAAACTGATGTACATCCTTGTCAGATTCAAGACTAAACAATTTCATACGTGTCAGTTCCAGCAATGAACTTCACTGTCTCTCATATTTTTTATTTAATTTTACATTTGTTAAAGGGCATAGGCAGTCCAAGTTGCTGGGTTTAGAACTGACAGATTTAAAATAAAGAAAATTGTTTCTAAATATGGGGGGGGGGTTTCTCTCTAAGTTGGTTTAGCATTTAAATGGCAACTGACTTCCCACCTCCAGATGGCCATGGTAGTTATACCTATAATCCAAAAGGAAAAAATGTACTGATTTAGATTCACCAAAACCAAGAGAGATACGAAACTAAAAAATGCCATTAAAAAAACCTGATATATTTCATCTAGAACCACAACTGTATAAATTATTCCAAAAAGTCAATGAATACCTGAGTCAAAGTTGTTTTGTGACCCATAACTGTGCATGCTTGTACTGTAAAGTCTGGATTTCCTTGAACCGGTAAAATTTTTCCTCAGTTTTGCCAGTTAAACACAAAAACCTTGTGGTTTCACTGAGAAAGGTTTGCGGTGGAATGTGCACATCCGAATATATATTTCTTTTTCAAAGTACTGAGCTAAAAGCTTGCATAGCAGAAGAGTGTGGAGGCCAACTTTACAGCAACAGTCCATACTCAGGGCTTTTAATGTGCTTCTTTGAACAAGAGAACATTGCTTCTTTCTTTTGAAAAGGGCCAGGGATTCCCTTTCAACTGGGCTAGTAATACTGAAGTTCTGCACTGCATCAAAAACCAGTTGATGAAGCTGAGTCTCAAATTGGTGTCAGGGCTGGGTTTGAAGGACATTTCTGGTTAAGAAATATATATTTCCAGGGGCCTGTCTGGTTCAGAAGAAAAAGTGCTAGGAAAATGAAACTGGATTGACAGCATGACTGATTTCTCTTCATTTTCTTGCACAATAAATCTAAGTTTGGAATCAACCTTACCATGATAAATCTTGGATATATAAACATTGCTAACCAATATTTTATTAATACAACTGGAAGACTATCCAATTAAGCAAAATATTTTGCCTTCAAGATACCTGCCACCCTGGAGCAACCCACATGCTATTCCTGCAACCTCCCTGGTCTGGGGCAGGCTCAGCAGACATATCCCTCAGCACCCTGTAGGGATGCAGAGTTACACACATATCACCCAAACTGGCAGACTTAGACACCAACAGAGCTGAGGAAAGTTCTTGCATGCTAAGAAGGCTGAACATGTTTTGTTCTGCTTGTTTTGTTTGACTTCTTTTTTAATGTAAATGCAGGTTAGAGAATTTTGGTAGAACCATAGTGCCACTTGCATTGGACCACTTGGACTTGCACCCAAAGAGAACAAAACTAATACTTCAGCAAGAAGAAGCCCTGCTATCACATCATAGATGATGGTGAGTTGATATCTCCTTTCTTGTAAAAGTGGAACTGAGAAACTCAGTCCATGTGAGGCTGTGACATTGTACCTGCATGGGCATTATCACCAAAGGCATTTGCATTTTGACAAGAAGTGTGGGAGCCTGTGCATTCCTGAGCACTCCCTGCAGCATGTACATGTCTTCAGTTCTACAGCTGGCAGTGGGAAGCTAGGATGGATGGATGTCACATGCTGCTTGTAGTATTTATTCAGGACATTGGAAACAAACCCAGGACTTTGGAGGAGACCTCAGGAAAGCAGCTTGCCTGTTGCGCCCAATGAGTCAGTGCTGTTCCATGAGAAAAAGGTTAGAAAACAGTCATGATGAATTCCAAATCACATCAGAAAAGCCCACACATAGTGAATTGTAGACAGCATAACCTGGTCAAAATATGCATCTTCACAATTCTAGCAGAATTGAAGACGGCAATTAATACAAAGCCAAGGTAAAGGAGAAGGGAAGGTGTGCAGAAGCCCCACCAGCACTTGGCACTGGCTGTGAACCATATTTATGATATGGAGGCCTCCTTTGCTTTTGAGGCCTTCTGTCTCAGTAAGAACCAGTCAGGTGATGAAAAGCACCAAGCTGCCTAAACCTCTTGGATGAATATCCCAGGGGATTGAAACAGGGAGGCACTTCTGAAAACCCCAGTCAATGGTCTTTTGTGCATTTAAATGCTTAAATAACTTTAGAAATCTGGCTCTTAGGTGATTAGTCCACCTTCCACAGGCACTTAGGTATTCTAAACGAAATAGTTTATTAGGCAGCAACACTCTCCTCCGAGTTCATGTTCATTAAGCAAAGCGTGGCTGGTTTCACACAAGTGGTTATTAAGGCCTCTGGAAATGTGCTTCTTGGCTGGCAGGGGAGAGGCACAGTCCAAAGGATCGGCCCTAAGTGTGAATCTGAGCTGTGGGTTCAGTCTCTGGCTTGGGTCTGCTTGCTGCACAAATCTGGGCAACTCATTCCATCCCTATGTGCTTCCTGGTTGGAGCCCATAGGCACTAACAGAACACAAATAATCACAGAGAGCCATTTATAGTAGCTACTTTTAAATGATAAACAAGAGATCAGGAGGGCTTTTCCAAATTATGTTCCTGTTTCTCCTCTCACACTTCTAGCAATAGTTTGTAATCTTTAAAGGTTGCAAAAATCAGGAAATAAAAGAGTGAAAGTAATTTAAATACTTTGAGGGGAAATACAGTGTTTCCCTCATGTATCTCATTATTATTACTGGCTTTTAGAATAAAAGTGAGGAAAATCAAAATACAGAAGAATTGCTGTATGCAAAAAAATAAGAACAGTACCTAGGACGGTGTGTGGGAGATATCCTGCATATGTTAGGATTACTTGGCAAAATGAATTTTTGCTGAGCTGAGTTTCTTTAGTAAGAATTACTCATTGTCTTGCAGCTGTGACAACTGCAGTAGCAAAACAGATGATTTTGAGGGAACTGGAGCAAATAATTTCTGTGGAACCTTTAGTCTTTATAGCCTATATTTACATTTCCAAGTGTCTTCTTGAACAAAAGAAAACAAAGTCACTGGTAGCCATTAAGTGGTCATTTAAGAAAATAAGACTGCTTGTAGTCAGTATACTGGCACTCTTTCTCAGGCAGAGTGTGCTGGTATAAGCTGTAAATGGTCCTCAGGAAGAAATGAGAGCCACTGTGGAACTGTGAGCTAGGAAACATGGGGATCCTGTCACCACATAATAATAAAAAATAAATTCCCCAAATTATACTGCTTACCTTACTTGCACTGAGTGACAAGCAGGACTTGCAGTACAGTGGAGTGATTTTGAAAAAGAAAAAGTAATCCAAAAGGTGATTTTTCATCATATGATATTTTGAAGACATTATCAGTTCTGCCTTATTACTTGTTCTACGAGAATGCAGATGGGATGTAAGCTGCTCTACTCACAGCAGCAAAGCACCCCAAGTTATCTCACAAGGGTCACAAAATAACAAATATATAATTCTGAGGATGAATATTTTCCAAAAATATGTCTTCTGTCTGTGAATCTGTAGATTCTCCAAAGGAAAATAGGAATTTCAATCTGAAAAGGAAAAGAGGAAAAGAAATACTGGAAAGAAAAGAGAAAATGGGAACAGAGAAATAAAAAGAATAAAAATGAAAAAGAGATTAAAAAAGGAGCATTTTTAAAAGTTGAAAAAAGGGGAGAAAGAGAAAAAAAGAAGTGGAAAAATGACAAAACTTTCTTACACGAGACCAGTAGGTGGTAGTGTTGACTTTATCCCAGAGCACTCACAAACCTTGACATGAACTTTTCTTTTCTGTAAAAGGGTAATTCCCAAGAAATGAGCAAATTAATCTTATCTGTGTTTTGCTACTTAAAAAGATATAGTCCTTTGTGTCACATACCAAAGTAAGCCTTCTTTCAGAAGTACTGTATTGTCCATATATTGATTTTGGCATCATGTCTTGTTTGGGAGATATGAGGAAATTCTGATTTGTCAGGGTTTCGTTAAGCAAGCTTTGATACTCACCATTCCCAGGGATGAAGAGGAAACTACTGTTCACCCTGGCAAATGCCCTTTCTTTACAAGAAATCAGAATGGTGGCATAAAAAGGAAGATCATGAAAATACTTAAACAGAGTAAGCTGGGGAGGAAAATCAGGAGCTTTAGGAGTAATTTTGAATTTAGAAGTAAATGTGGTCATATTGGTTTTCAGGCTTACGGACATTTCTGGAAGCTCAGGTCGATTTCAAACAAGGTAACAGAATAAAATTGGGGAAGAAACATGAGAAAGAGAGCAATTTCTATTCCAGAATGGGAAAGAGGGTCTCAGTAATCTGTAATGTCAATGTCTCCAGCTTACCTTTCCTTTGGTTGCCAAGACATCTAACACCAAGGTTTGCCCCTTGTGGCCATTAGTTTGTTTTGCCTCTGTGTTTAGAGTGTCCATATTTAGGTAGCTGTGAGCTGCAGTGGGTATAAGTGAAAGTTGAATCTTGCCCACAGTGACTCTCCAAGCTGGAATTCAGCCATCATCCTGCTTCTGCAAAGCATGGCCTCACCAAGCATATCCTGGCTCTGTAGCCTTGTCAGGGTACCAACAGCCCTGACCAGCTCTTACCTAGGACCTGTGTATACACATCTGCCTGTCGTACAGGGGACTCATTTCTGCTCGGGTCTGTGCACCCAGATCCTGCCTGAGCAGCCTCATGGGTGTGTCAGGCTCTAGTCCTGTTTCTGGATGTCTCTGGCTGCACCTCAGACCTTTGCTGTAGGCAGCCTGTCTTCTGGATGGGCCTCTCAAATCCCTGTTGTATTTTGTCTCCAGCTCCATCTCTGGCCCTGTCTTTTACTGCTTTTGACTGAACCTCTACCACTGACCCAGGATCTGATCCGTTTCTGCCCACTGAGATAAAGCACACGTCCAGCAGCCACCACACATTAGGATGCAGTACATGCTGCCCCATGGGTGAAACCCAGTTGTCACCAAATTGTCCAATGACAGTCTGAGACTATGATACCTCCTTTAACTGCTGAACTCCTGCTTGTCATAAATTTTAGCACTGGCCAAGCCACGGTCCACAGCAGTGAGGTCTGCACAAATCTGACACATGTTGTGGCACCCCTTGAAGCTGAACAACAAAACGATGCTTCCTTCTGGAGAAAGAGAACTTCTTTCAATACCTGTGAACAATATCTCCTATGAATTCTGCATCTTTAGACAAAATGGTACAGATGTCACACCAAAATACAAGGAGAGAGATCTTTTCTCCTGGCATGAAAACGGTTCAGATGTTATTGTCTGAATGATAACATTCAGATGTAATGGGTCTGGTTCCAAGAGCAAAGAGTCTACAGACTGGCAGGATGTCAGTAATGAAACTGTAAACCTCTTATGTCTCCTATTTGCTGAGTGGGACAAGTCCTTCCTTGTCAGTTGCACTTTGCCATCTTGTCTTTCCCTGGGACGGTTGATGGATGCAGTACCTGCAGGGCAGCAGTGAAAGATCAGAATTCCTGAAGAGCAAAAAGAGCATATTCAGACTATTTTGCAATTTCAATGCAATTCAATTGAAATTCAATAACAATTCTCTAATGTTACTCTACCAGAAATTTTGAAATAACAAGGCTTAGAATGTTTCCATTTGCACTAAAGGCATAAAAAAGATATAAATCCCAAGACCTGCAAGGCAGGAAGAGGAAGAGAGCAGAGAGCCAAAATGAAAAGTTCTGTGAGCGATGAACCATGGTGGCCGTTTCTTACAGTAAACAACAGGAGCCTTCAAAGGATTATCTTTTTCCTTTGGAAGCCTCCCACTAGTAAGGACAAACCAACATCTATTTGAAATCTAACCCATCTAGCCTTTCAAAGTAGGGGATTTCAGCATTTTCACCAGCATTCAGTGGTGCCAGGCTTCCCGAAGAACCTGTGTATTTCATGCCCACCACCTACCACAATTCCAAGGAAGCTGGAGACTGGTAATACTTCTGCACACCTTTAAAGAGCTACAGTTTATTCCTTAAAGCCTCGGGAAGAGAGTTGCAGGAGTAGAAAGCAACTCATATTGCCTGCATAAAACAGTTCAAACCTTTATTATAAATCACTTGAAAGAAAACATTGCATATTCCACAGTCAGCCTATTGCTGTCATGAAAAGAAAATGCAGCTTGTAGTTCTTGTCTATACAAGAATTTGTTCAGGTCTAAATCTATTTATGTTTTAAGTAAGTATGCAGTGCTTTTTTAAAAAGTATGTAAATTATTGCCTTTTCCAAAAGTCATTTGGGCTCTAAGACCACTAACTTTACAGCTGCTGGCCTCACAAGGAGCTATTTTACTGAAACACATTGAACATATGCTCCTAATTAATTTACACCATTTCAAAGATGCTTATACAAAATCCTTCTGTCTAGGGTAAGGCTCTGTGCTACCTTGGTCACATGTTGGTACTTTCCAGCTTCACAGAAGTGGAGTCTTCAGATAAAGATCACCCATTCAGTCCAGATAGACCATCTGGGGTGTTTTCCAGTCTTCTTTCCAATACAGTTTGCTTTGACTCCTAAAAAAATGACTAATCCCATTTTTCATGCTTGCACTTTCAGTTTTATTTCACTTTGCTGCACCATTCACTTTTAACATTTTTAAAACTGTAAATGAAGGTTGTAAGGGCTGATATGGCTGGAAAATGTTTCTTAATATGCAGTGCATATTGTGAGGGAGAAAAATGTACTTATGAAGGCTTTAGTTTGACACATTGTTCTGTAATGAAATTTTGATTCAAACAGAATATATTGTCTCAGTGATATTCGCAAAAGTGAACGGAAAGCACTATGCACAACAACATATGGTTTTTACATTAGGGATAAAATATTTTGTAACATATAGAAAAACTGTTGCATATTTCTTCCAAATGTTATGAGTAAAAGTTTATTAATGTTTAATGACACTGTGAGTTTGATTTTTAACAGAATATAGGTATTTTAATTTGGCTTTTAAAAAAAAAATAAATAAAGGCTGTAATCTTGAAAATCAATTCCCTAGCTTACCCTCTGAGCACTCTTTAAAATGAAATCATTAGTCACATGTTACTTACCCATATTGGAAATTACAGACGTATCATTTCTTGGAGACTAGTAACCCACAAACCTCAGTGATCCTCTAAGGATTCTCAAGAGCTTTGCCAAATAACTATTGAAATTAAACTACTATTAATTTAAGTATTTAAAATATTATCAGTTGGCTTTGAAGACTGAGTATTGTTGGCAGTTTCTTGAAAATAAATACAAGTTGTGCTTCTGGAGAAAAACTGCAATTACAGTTTTGTCAAATGTATGTCAAAATGACCTGTAAAGGTAAGCAGCATAGCATACAAATTTCACTAATAGAAAACTACACTTGGAGAGTAGTTTTCAGTGGCTGACTGTCAAAATTAGAAAGACATACTGTGTGGGTTTTGACATGGATCTGCCCCAGAACGAGAGCTATTCAGGATATTAGTAAGCAGTTTGCAAGACTAGAAATACGTGTTCAAGTGAAAGCAAGCTGATGGCTGAGGCAGAGGATGCTTGCTGTTGGGGAGGCTAAACAATTCCCACAAATTCCAGAAAAGGTCTGGGAAAAATGGGGTGATATTCAGCAGTCAAGTGAAAGACAGGATATTTTATTCAGGGTCCATCAGACACATACATACATACAGGATAAAGAAAAAAATAACATGCTTTTCTTTAGAAAGGGGATGAAAAGCACCTGTGGATGATAAACCAAGTGAAAAATCAACATTTTCTGCTATTGCAAAGAAGGAGAACATGGTGCTGGATTGCAGAAATACAGGTACAATTTGTAATGTACAAAGGGAAATCCTTCTCTCTATTCAGTGTTAAGAAATCCTGGAGTGAGTTTCCTTTACAGTGTTAGCACATGAGTACTCAGGTTGCTGCAACACAGAAGGGAATAACCTCTTCCCTCCATCTATGGCAATTAGAAAGGGAAACACTGAGCCTAAACAGCAGCAAGGGCATTCCAGTTGGACATTAGAAAACCCTTCTTTTCTGACAGAGTAGCTCTGGAGAGCACAGCACAGACCAGGATGCAAATCTTCTGTATCAGGCAGGGTAGTCATGGCAGGAATGTTGTACCTTCCATGGGCAAGGAAGATGAATTTAACCAACAGTTAGAGCAGTAGAGTTATGACCAATTTTCTCACAAAGAAAAGGGGTTGGTAGTCATTTAAAAGGGGAACTGCAAATGTAGCTATCCAACACCATGGGCAGACTGCAGATCAAAGTAGGCGCTTCATTCATGACAAGGGAAGGAGAGTGCAGAAAGGGGGATGTGCCAGTTGCTGCCATAGAAGGAGGTACCAGTGCAAGAAGGAAGCAAAGGTTGTCTAGAGATGAAAATCAGGGAGTAGAAGGATATTTCATACTTGCTGTTACTCAATATTAGCAATAAAGAAGATACTGAGCTGTCTTGCACCCAGCTTTACACCCAACTAATTCACTAATTGGTACGCTGCAGTGATGCCTTGAGAGGCTACCTAGAACAGAGGATAGACAGTGTTAAAGGAATAAAGTAGGTATTTATTAAAAGGCCTTGAAAGGATACTCCTTGGGCAGTACAAGAGCCCAGACATGGCTCTGCCCAAGATAGACTCTGGGTCATGAGTTATCACACTTTTATAAGTTTTGGTTCATTTACATATTGGAGTTAATTGTCTAATTACAGCTTTAGACTATGAAGTCCCATCCTCCCAGACTGCTCTCCTCAATTTGCTGTTGTTTACACCTTTTTGGGCCAAAACTGCAAAAGTGTCCTTGGTTTTCAGGCTGGAAAAGGATTGTTTTGTCTAACTGAACTGTGAGGAGAACTTGCTAACATTTTATATGAAGTTCAGAATTATATACTGTTGCAGAATCTGGAAAATATGAAAGCTAAAACTTAAGGCATCATAGGATGTAAGCATCTATCTGGTCTACTAATTTTTGCAAATAGCAGAAATTTCTAAGCTTCCCAAACCTCAGCCTTTCTGTGCCATGGCTTCCAGTTCTTTTCCTCTACGACTTCATAGTATTACTTAGAACACTGGAAGTTTTAGCAAGCCTTTAATAGTAAAAAATGCAGCTGCCTTATCTCTCTAGCAGATCTTGGATATTTTCCAATAACTCTTTATTTTCACCTGAAAAAAAAAATCAAGGAGCAAATGCATAATACTCCATTTGAATCACAGGGCTCAGTCCTGAGGGGAGGCTTGATAGTTCTAGTGGAGATTTTTAAAACATGATCTGGCCTTTATTTTAGAATGAAGTCCACACTGAAGCAAGGGTTAGGTGTTGCTTATGTCATCCTCAATATACTATGGTAGTAGTTTTAACATAGAAGTTTTCAAAGTAAAGTATCCTGTAGAGACCATGTATTGGCACAAGTGGTGGATAACAAGTCTTCAAATATTTTCTTCACTTACTTGTTGCTAAGTAGGTGGAACCGCCATGAATGAACAGCTCCATAAATAAAGGATCCCATTAATTTCTGAGAAGGCTTTTTATCGGGTAAATTCTGCCTTATGGCCAAGCTAGATGCTTAATGATTGTCACATGCTTAATGACTGTCCTTCTCAGCCTTTGAACAAAGTAATTGGAAATAAGCTTTCAAGAGCCGACTAGACATAGGTAAGACACTGAATTCTGATGGCTGATTAAAAATCCAAGTTCATTATCTCCAGAGTTTCTTCTCTGTCAAATTGACCTGGAAGGTACATTTGGAACTATGACAGTGTGTATTTCAATATTCGCTTTGATCTATTTCATGCTCTTCTCTGTAGGGATCTTCTCTGTAATACCTCTCAGGTCTCACTCCTGAGTCAGCACATAAGCGATTAAGCAATTGCACAGCTGTCTGGCAAAAGTTACTTGGAAATAATTATTAACTTTCTTGACTGGAGGTATTGAGTCAGATTATTATACCAAAGAATTTCTGGATACATCTTGTGTGCTCCTTATGTACTGTGCTCTTTGGTTATTGAATGGCCTTGCAACCCTGCCCACAAAGACAGGAATTCTGCAAGCTGAATCCTGGGTTATATTTGTTTAAGCAAAAGGAAGGATAGGAAGTGGAAATTAATTCTGAGCCAATTTGTATTTGGACTGGATATCCAGCCACCTCAAAAATGAAGCCAAACACAATGCAGAAGGGCAGTCTTTTACCCAACGAAAATACAGCCATCCATCCACACTTACATGTGGCTGAAGCTAGATAGGCCCCTCCAGTCTCACCAATGTTCTAATTAAAGAAAAATTTTAAAAAGCACTGCTTAAATTCCATTTAGTTTGTGGAATTGGAAACCAGAAGGGACTAGATCACATGCTGTAACCTCTAAGTCACAGGCCATTAAATTTTACTTAGTTGCTCTGTTGAGCTCAATAACTTTCATTTGGCTAAAGCACAGTTTGTGTTTTGGCCTCCAGTAAGGCAAGCAAACTTTTTTTGAAAGATAAAGAGGCACAAAGCTGTTATTTTAATTTACACAATTGAGTGCATGTGTTAGTACATACATGTTCTTTTTTAGCACCTGAGAACTATGTTTTAGCTTGGAGGATACGCTCAGGTGAGCGAGGAGGTAACCTCCAGCCAGCTGTCAGCCATGAGGCTCACAAGATGATCTGTATCTTGCTGAGGACAAGGCATGGGGAAAGAGGAGGGAGGGGAATGCACACAGACACACACCAGTCCTAGTTCAGTTCCACCTCATGCATGCACACTCCTTTCAAGGACTCCATTTAAAAACAAAGAAAACAGCACTTTGCCATTAATCCCTTAATTAGCACAAATACCTCAGATGTGTAATGTTTTCCAAACCACAGTTTTAAAGGCTCACATAATTAACAGAGTAATATAAACCACTTCTATTCTAGCTGAAAAAAGGATGTGGCTGGTGTTAAAACACGATTCAAACTCAACAGACTGAAAGAGTGAATCACTCACACTTAGACATTGTGCAAGTTGATTTGAAACCTTTGTGTTTTATTAACACAATAAATTCTGTAACATAATAATTTAACTAGAAATATATTGTGTGCTGATATCCAGATTCAAAAGTACAAACATCTTTTTGGCAGAGTAATTGAATACTCTTTTTAAAATATATAAAATAAAGACTCTCATTTTAACAGCAATGGGATACCTTATGCTTGATTCTTTATACTTTGAATATTTTTAGAACTCCAGCTTTAATTTGCTGTTTTAGCAATATCTCATCAAGAATGCATTTTAATTTTTTTTTCTTTTTTTTAGAAATGCTACGCACCTTGCATAACTTCCATGCAGAGTTATGAATCAGTACAACTGAACAGCCACTGGAGAGCAGTCTTCAAGCTACAGTTAAGCATACTGATCATACTTCAGCTATATACCAATGAGATTTTACCTTGCTGTGTTTCCATTGCCCATATTTATGTATTTTCTCCTGGTCTGGCCAGCTATTGTTTTCTAGTTTCCTTCCCCACAGTGTGGATAGACTAAAATAGCCTGCAGAACTTCTGGAGGAAATATTTTATAGCTCTATCCAGTAAAAGCTTGATACAAAGCCATTTAGCTTAGTGAATATCTTTCCATTGACTGGAGCAGTTTGCTTCCAACCTTCTGGTTCACAGACTCAGTGTTTAAATTACTACAATGATGTTAGGGTTCATGAAATGAGGTTGCCTATTACTTTTTATCCAGCCTGCCAAACAGTGTTTTGGTTACTGTAGATTTTGTTGATTACTTCTCTGATGAACTTGAGAGAGAATCTGTTTCAAAGCTCATGGAACTCAGGAAGTGACAAATCTGGACCACTGTGTTTGCTGTAGCAGGTGTGATATACAGTCCAGGCCTGCAACTCTTCCCCTAAGCATGCACAGCCAAACAGCAAGCCAAACCAGAAGCCAAACAGCAAGTCTGACTGTTCCAGCTGTGTTGAGGATTCGAGAATGAACCTAAAGGAAGACACCTTGCTGTCTTATAATGAAAAAGATGATAAACATTACCTCATTATTTACAGCCAATAATTTGATTCCTATTTTTAAAATGAGGTCTCCATTTCCCTGCGTGAAGGTTGCACCTGCCAGAAATGTGCTGAAGGAAAACATGGTAAAAATGTGGGTGTGAAATCCTGTTTGGAAAGATGGAGACCACCAGAAAAATCTAAATAGTCTTTTCTGTGTAGATCCTGCCCTTTACATTGTTATAGTGTGCATTGCTGGCCATCTCATCCTAGCCAACGGGAAGTTTGGTTGAATATCATGGTAAGGACTTTGCTAGACGAGAAACCAGGGAAGCATGTAAAGTCCAACCACTTAGAAACACAGTAACAATATGGTTAAAAGTTCCAGGAGTCTCCTACAGGCCTTGTCAGACCTCTGTGGTTTCTGTTTGAAATTACAGCAGATTTTTTCCAGTGGAGCATAGCAGCCGAATGTGTGCCCCATGTGCAGAGTGGGAGGTTTCTCACATTCCCACCTTGCAGTCAGAAAGTTTTCTGGCAGCAAGAAGTGCTAATTTAACAAATTTCTTTCCAGTGCCATTTTGCCAGCAGGCAACCAGAAACATGCCTAGGTGTTCAATTCAGAGGTAATGTTGGGAATGGAAAAAAGAGAGATTTGTCCAAAGAAGCTTAAGGCCACTCCGCAGGCTCTGTCCTGGGAGTCCCTACCCAATTCTGCAGAAAGCTGAAATCTGACCTGATACACGTTTACATTTAAATAAATGCTAGTTCAGTGCCACCAGGCAGAATAAAGCCTCTTCATAATTTTGGATGAAGTCCCTATATATGTGACAGAGAAACCCCATCTCGGTTAATCAGTTTTCTGCTGTATATCTCTTCCCTTTCCTTCTTTCTGTCCCTCAGTTCTTGTTTTCCCAAGCAAAAACAGTGCTCATCCTGAAGTGGTTACAGGAACTTTCTTGAAGTCTGGTGAAATACCTTTCCTTGTTTGACTCAGTGAGTTTAATAACTTGGTTTGAAAGGCAAAGCATGCCTGAAAAAGCACACCCTTTACCAAATTCTGTACAATTGCTCTTTGCCTGGCCAGAAGAGATAGCTCTTCAGAAACACCCTGGAAGGAAAAGAGAACAGGCTGGATGATAAGCAGGGTGGTATTCAATGATTAACCACCAGAATTAAGCAAATGCATGTATTAACCATCTGGCTAAGCCACACCAATGGGTAATTTGATCCAGAAAGCAGAGACACTACCTCATAGTCCATAACACATGAGTCAGTGAAAGCATCTGACAAAGATAATCAATTAATTATAGTCTCTGAAATTGTCAGGTCTGTTGGTAGATTCAGAGGTGGGATGTAGCTGATGCTGTCACTTCCTTGCACACATGGGCCAATTGTGTCACCAGGGCTATAGTCAAACACTTCAGCATGACGGCTTGAGTCCTGCCAAACAAATCCTTCCTCAGTTAACCAAGAAAATTCTTTTGTTTCAATAATCATGTAGTGACTGTAAAACACAAATAAAATACTGAATATTTTGGGCCAGATCCTTTGGTGGTCCTTTGCTGCTGGAGAATCTGGTGGTCCTTTGCTGCTTGGCAAAGGGGCTGCAGCAATAAAAAGTGGTGACAACCTCAATTACAGTCGGGGATGTTATGGGTGTAGCAGTGGATTCTACAACACAGAAAATGTTTTGGAAGAAGCATTGTCATTAGCAGAAGTAGTCTCTTGAGCCTAGAGAAGCCAGAAATTAGGGTATCGGAAAAGTCACTGCTAATCTGCCCTATAAAACAAAAAACAAAACAAAATAAACTAAACTAAACCAAACCAAACCAAACTAAACATAAAAAAAATAAACCACCAAACCAAACACAATACCCTCGTTTTTTGGTGACAGCCTTGTGAGTATGAGCTGGTTAAAGCCAGTCACTGAGGTTGAAAATAGGTTTTTGGGGTATTTTTTCCCCTCAAATTGTGGCTTATCAGTGGCCTTTCTTTCATCAGCACCTGGCTATCCTGTAAAATGCCATACAGATCTGACATTATGAGTGGTGGGGAATTTGCTTTTTTATGTACTGTGGCAAATGTTTCTGTCTGTATTATTAAAGTGCTGCCCTAACCAGCCTTTTGATAGGTGCTCCCTGAGGCCAACTCAGATCTGCTGCCCTTGCAGAACCTTGGAACCCTGCTGGGGAAGGAAACAGGTGAGAAAAAGCTGAGGAAGTAGGGGTCTGGTCCCCTTGGCTTAGGAGTTCTGTTCAAGCCAAGGCACTCACCCTTGATCCCTGAGCCTGGCCATGTGCCTCACTGATTTGGACACTGGCTCTGGCTTGCAGACTTGATATTCTGGCTTTGCCTCATTGCTGCACACTCAGCTGGTGAACTAGACTTGACTAACCCTGGTTAGTATCACAGAACCTGCTCTGCTCTTTGTTTCTGGGTGCTGTAGTACTGCATCCCTCGTCAAGTGAAATTGCTGCCCAGCCAGCCTGGCTATAGCACTCATCTCTCAGCCTCACCCTTGCTGCTCTCTCAGACTGGGGTTGTCACAAATGTTTGTTCAGCTATCAAATTTATGGCTGAAAAAACAATGATGTCAGTGGTGTCAAGCAGCAGGGAAGTGATGACCTGGCTGAGACAAGAGTAACGTATGGGACTCAGTCTCCCTCTCTCTACTTGCAGCTCCGCTACCTATATGTAACCCTAAATGGTCCACTAAGAGCAGGAGGGCACAATAAACCTTTGGCTGCTGTAGGATTAGCTAGTGCCATTTTATGAGAGCCTGCCTGGCAACTAAGGACTTGTGGAAATTCAGTGGGATTCTTTGGTATTGACCCTGTGGATGTCAAGATCCCGCTCCTATCAAAATATTGTAGAGCTGAAGGCACCCTTGAAGCATCAAGTAGAATGTCACTCATCCAGGCCAGGGGCAACTGCTGCAGGTCATTCCTGATAAATATTAATCTAGTCTGTTATCAGGGAACTAAATTGTGGAGCTGCCACCAGCTGCCACCAGCTATGCAGATCTATTCCAGGGCTGTAGATTCTTAACCTTAAAATTCTACTATCCATAAAGAGGTCAGAAAATAGATTACTCCCTAACATTTTGTAGCAGCTTCTTATGCGTTTGAAGATTGTCTTTGTCCTTCCTTCCTGGACAGTATCATTCACTTCTATGCTAAAAGACCCCACTTTTTTTCCCAAAATTTGCTTCCAATTTTTTTAGAATTTTGGTAATTTTCATGGCTTTCCTCCAGCGTCTGAACATCCTGCAACAAACACAGTGCCCTATTTGAGACCCAAAGACTAAGCCATGCATCAGTATTACTTCACCTACTTACAGATTATACACCTGTATCTGTACTGTGTTTTCTCATTTTAACAACAACATGCTTTTGTTGGTTCCATTAAAAGTTTTGTACTTATTTCTACGTCACAATTTCTTATCCTGTATTTTTTTAACTGATTAGTTCCACAACCACCAGGCCAAAATGCACTGTTTTGAATTAGTCCCTGTTGAATTAACATGATTCTTGCCACAGACCATTTTATTGGAGACAACTTTTATTTCTACTCTAATTTATTTACATTCCTACTCAGCCTCACAGAAATCCCTCTATTCCATCTTGTAGACTGTTAAAGAAAACATCACCTTGCATAGATCCATTCCTTTGCTATGGATCTTAACTGTCAGTCACATTTCAGCAAAATGACATTAAATAAGTTGTCTTTCAATGTCGTTTGCAAATAATTACTCTTCCATTAAGTAGTTCGTTAACTCTGTTTTTCCCATTATTAATGCACTGACAGAAGGATTTCACAAGCAATAGTTGCCAGGACTATCATCTCACTGGCCTATCTGGTGTTGCTCTTGTGTGCTGTTGAAAATAATCTTTAGTACTCTGATACAGTTTCTACTTCCTGTATAATTTCCTCCCATGTTAGGGATCAAAGGGATAAAACCAGTTGGTCACTTACTCTGCTTCCTGACCATTGCCTGCACCTGGAAAGTTTGCACTTGCACCTTTAATATAATTTCTTTCATGGTACATGCTTTCTTTTTAAATTCCCTTTTTTTCCTTGGATCAGCCTTCCAAGAAATGTTTCCTAATGACTCTCTGGATAACTGAAATCTGTCCTCCTGAAATCCTGTTGACTTCTACTGTAGCGTTGACTCTTTCTAGTCCCAAGGAAATGTGAATTCTGTCATTTCCCCGTCACTGGCACCCACGTTCCTCTCTGACCAGCTTCAGCACGTTCTGTTTGTTGGTTCAGAGCCAGCACTCTTTGTGACAAACCAAAAGAAGGGCTACCAGGGTCTGACTCTGTCAGCACCTAGCAAACAGTTAATGCATTGTAATGGGGGTAATAAAGGAGTAATTTTGTGTATAATTCTTCTGGGTTTGGTCACAACTAATCACAGAACAATTCGTCCCAGGCACACAAGGCTGTGGGACAGCTTTTACCCACTTGAAATATGCATGTTAAAACAACAGCATTAATTCTTACCTCACACTTAGCCACAAATAAAATGCAAAAGGATACATAAAAAGTGTGAATAGCATATATCTAGCCAAATACATGTGCTGTTACAAAACAACACAGTTCCAGAAAAGCAGTCTCCTCTCTGGTCCATATCCTGTGTCCTTTACGTTCTTCTACTCATGTGTTCTATGAGTGGGGAGACAATTTGGAAAAGGAACCACAGGTATTTTGAACCACCTTCTAAGAAAATAATTCAGACTACAGGACAGTGATTTCTTTTTATTTTCCTGCTAAAAATTTTTATAACTCACTTCTTTCTTTGCTCTTTGCTATAGGCCTGGGTTCAGTGACAAGGAACAGATGCTGACTTACCACCCCATTTCAGTTAATTCTTTGAATAGCTAACACTTGCTTAATGGGAACTCTCTTAACAGACACCATACCACTCTGTGAGTGCATTGTTTTTTTCCCAAGGTGGTCTTTTTAATAGTGTGAGAAATACAGGGTTGTTGTTTTCTTTTCTGATTAGAAGTCTTTTGGACAAGATTTATGCAAGGATTTGGGTATATATTAGACTATATTTATGTAAGGCCAAAAAAAGAAAGAACTTGTGTAAGAAAGAGGAGAACTCTTGTACTGTATTCTGATGTCTTTCCAGAGCAGCAGTCCCTGATGTCTTCATTCACATTAGTGAGTGGACTAAACAATTCCAAGGGGATATGAACTCCACATTGTTGAAACTTACTCCCCATAAAGAAAATGTCTGTAATAAAAAGATGAATCTGGTACACATCAGGGCCATGGATGGAGATACATTGTCTGTGTATGTGTATGTGTATGAGTTGTGGCATTTGGAAAGAACCTGGCCATCCAGTAGTTGCTCTTTTCTCTTTCTTTGGGCAGACTTTCAAAGCTTATCATATAACTTTTAGTTCCTTCTCTGATACCCTCTTCAGGAAAAAAAAACCAAACCAAGTCCAACAAGTAAGATTTTAATTAGTCACATTCTTATATTGATGTTTGTCATTCTCCTCAGGCCCAGTGATTTCAAACCTATCAGTTAAATGTTGACAGCGTTCATTCTGCGTGGTGTATTTTCATATCACTGCTGTCCTGCTGGAAGCACTGTATGTGCAGACCCTGACAGGGAATTGGATATTTGGGATTCAGCCTCTCTCTTTGTGAGCTTCTCTAAAATATGCAAACTTGCTTGTCAGGTCTAGCAAAATTATGCTTTTATGGTTTTCTGAACTTCAGTCACTAGACTTCTCAAAGAGCTGCCAACATCCCCCTTAAAGGTCTCATGACTCCTAGTACATACTGAAATAATCATGTTGGGCAAAAGTGTTCCTAATCATGCACAGAGAATTCTCCTTTTCATTCCAGTTACAAACCCATTTCTTCTCTCAGGTGTTTTTAACTCCAGTGGCTCCAGTCCAGTTAGCACCAGTTCACAAAGCTTAAGGGACAATTGCATATGCTAACACATCGCTGGGCCTGATGCTTTTTGTATTCATGGCTCTTTACTCCCTTCTGGGAATGAGAAGGGACATTTATTTGGTGTTTCTTACAGAAACAATGTCCATAATTAGGTACCTCCAGTGCTGGCTGAGATACAAAGGACCATTTGTTAATTATTTCCGTGTGCTTGAGGAACACATTGCACCAAGGGCTGGCTCGCTTGGGGGCCACAAGCAGGGAGGTACTAGACTGTCACTGCCATGCTCCTTTTTAACAAAACAGTATTTCTTTCAGTCAGGCCTTGGCTTGGATCCCTGGCTGCTCTATCCAAGCCCCAAAGGTATCCACAGCCCTGGCTGTCCCTGCCTGCCAACAGGTTCCTCCGCCCCTGCTCATGGCCCAGAATCCCACACCATTAGCCCTGCTGCAGAAGGGCCAGGCTCCAGCTAACCACAGCCCTGCCCATGTGCCTGAGGCTACCAAACAGAGCCCACCATGCTGCAGAAAGCTCTGCCAGCTTCCCCATTTCTTCACGGCCATGCTGTTGCTGCACCAGGCACAGGAGGGACTGAGATTTGCATGCCTGGTCATGGTGCTGTTCCAGACTTGAGTCTCCCGGGCACAAACTTTTAAGATGGATATAAACAGTGGCACCAAGCTCAGCCTGGATCCTGCTCTTCCATCTGTTTTACTGCAGGGTAGTAGTTTCTTGGTAGTGTTGGAGATGGATGTGAGAGAGCAACATGATACTGGCACTGCCTCTGCCTTTGAAGCACCAGGCTGTGCAGAGTGCTGCAAAAATCACATCATGACAGCACCAACAGGAATTGGGTCTCTGCCTTTCAAAGGATGAATCTTTGCCAAGAATTTAGCAAGTCTGACCAGTCTTACCCACCCCTTCAAAATAAGCAGGCGAGCCTTTGTGAAGAGGAAAAGGAGGCTGTTAGTACTTTGTGGGCTGGGCACAGGCCACAAATGCCGAACACAAAGAGCTCCAGCTGGGAGTCAGTACCACCAGGAATTTTCCTCTTCTATAATGCAGAGTCGAAGTACTGATGACTCAACTTCATTTTCCACTGAGAAGGTCCTCTTGGAAAGAAATTCAGCCTGTTGGGAAGAAGTGCGAGATTTGTCAGGCACAAAAGATCCACCTGAGAAGCAAGTGGTTCCCAAGCGCTGCTTATCTTCAGGCCCTGGCCTTGAGCCTCACTTTTTAGAAGCATCCTTGAACCTTCCTGTTTCTGCTCCACCTGCTAAGTCCCCATGTCACGGCACTGAAGCTGTGGATGGATCACTCCACATGCCCTCAAACCTTAAAGATAATAGTTAGAAAAACAATTATGGGACTTTCCCTCTGTTCATTCTCTTGTCTCTGCCCACTCTTCACTTCTCCTTATTTCCTCATGACATCTGGTGCTCTTTCTCTCACTCCAACATCTGCACTTTCCAATATCTTTCACGCAGTGACAGACCTCCCTTGGACTCACCCTTCCCTCCTTTTACACATGCTTTCCACAGCCCCCTAGCTCCGTGAAGTCAATGAATACAACTAATTGCTGACATTACTTTAAAACAGCAGAGTATAAAAAGAAGCTATTTCTACAGTACTTTAACCTGGGCCTACCTTGCTTGCCTGCCAGCCTGTATAAACCAAAAGCTCCTTAGAAAGGACAGTGCACTTGGATGAGCTACCCATCCTCCACTGGCTCCCTTTCCACAGTCTCCAATCAGCCCTGCTAGGGTTTTGAACAACTCCTAGATGCCACTGTGGACTTCACAACTGGGGACAGGATCGAAGGTATTTGGCAGCTGCAGATAAGCAAAGTAAAACGTGTTGTAGTCAGTATTTTTCTGTGATCACTGGATGCTGCTTTAGTGGAGTTCACAGCACCATAATGCAGAAGTTGATTAAACTACTGGATGGGGATCATTCAGAAGAATCCCAGAAAAACAAAACCAGTCAGTTTTCGCTTTTGTTGCACCAAATGATGCAGAGAAGGAGGGCTCCACTCAGTCCAATAACAGTTTCTAACTCCAGTGCAGAACAGGATGCAGTGGTATCATGACAACTTTTACCACAGCTCTAGCATGAGTGATGCTATTTTTGTAATAAAATCAGGGTTACCTTTGTCCTACAGTGAATAAAACCAGTATTTTAAATCAGCTATTTCTACTTCTGAAGTAAGGCCACTTATTTCCTGCAAGACCTTACAACTGCTTCACAAGACATTTCTAAACCACACGTAGTTACCTTTCCAAATTTCCAATGAAATGCGGTCACATCCCCATTTAGCCATTGAGATCATCAGGACTGCAATATATGTGGTATTCAAGTGTAATAAGATTTCAGTGTACAGATGATCTGCCTCCTTTTCACTTTTCCTTAACAATTAAGGTGCTATTTTTTTCCAATCTAATACACTTCAGTCCTTTTCTCCTACTACCCCTTTCTTTCTTACTCTCAAAGACATTTATTTTCTCTCCAGTTTTCCCTCTCTGCTTCTTCTTTGCTCATCTTACATTATTTCCTGGTTTAACCAGCTTGACTTCGATGAGCTGTGCTCTCCACCCTTCTTTCCCTGCGATACCTGTTTTTATTCACCAGTACCAAGTAAATTTCTTCACATCTGTCCTATCTCTTTCCTCCCAGCTCTTGGGGTGGCAGCTTTAAAGGTAATTCTGCAATTGTTCTTTGCTGCCTCCTCTGACTTTGTCAGACCATTTACTCGCTGGGCATAAAACTTTTACTGGACACCCATGCTCACACAAGCATCTTCTCTTCCAGGGATCCAAGGGGGCTGGAGGTGCAGATGTGCATCTGTGTGCTGTCTCCTCTTTCCGTGGGGCCTTGCCAGTTTTAGAAGCCAGAGCTGGGTCCACACGGACATGTGAGAAAGCGATCACGGTGCAGGCAGACACAGCTCTAAGTAAGGTAGCACATGCCATGGTACAGGTGCTGGAGGCAGCAAGGAGACATCAGTGCAGCCTAGCACTCAGAGTGAATATTAATCCTGGTGTCCCTGGGGGCTGCTGGTCCAGTTTTCAGCTGCAGTCTGACATAAATTGCTGTCAACACCAGAGCAACTTAGGTAAAATCTAGTACCTGGGCCACAACTGAGCCTTCAGTCTCTTCTGTAAATGTACTTTGGAAGACTTTGGTGACAGAACAGTCTTTGTGCATTAAACCTGGAATGTGCCTGTGCATGCCAAGGGCAGACCTAGCAGGATTATGGTAGCTGGCTAACTGTGTCTGCAGCTACTACTGCCAGACTTATAAATGGGACAGAAATTTAAACAAGTTAAAGGGGGCTTTTTTGGTGGATTTTTTTTTCTTTTTAGCTTCAGTCAGCTGGAACCTGAACTGGGCTACACCCTGTCTGGTTTCACTTGCCTGTTTCTAGTATTACTATTGACCAAAAAATGCAAGTATGAACCCTGGTAAAGTGTTCTCAGCTAAGTCTGGCTGGGATGCTCCCCTTGCAAAAGTGACATAGATTGCAGAGTCTTCTGTTCTGAATCACTCAGAGTGCAGCCACTGAGCAGGAAGGAGATCTACTGCCCTGAATACAGGAAGAGCAGGAGGTGCCTGTCACCTGAGAGTAAAACCAAAGCAAAAGGTCGTCAACTAATGTACCTGATTAATCAGGCAATTTATGAAAGGTGTGAACCAGCTTCCCTCTCAGTGGAGTGTTTTTGTGAATAACAGTCTAGGAAAATACCTGAAAAATAGTTATTGTGGGATACTGGATAACTGGGATAGGAAAAATTCTGTTTGGAGAAAGTAACCAAGAAAAGACTCTCAGTTGCACATGTAGGCTCCAGGGATGTGGGCTCACCTATCACAGCTTTAGGACTTACACTGTCAGCTAAACTCACCAGTTTTTTCAGCAGAAAAAGAAAGAACGCAAGCCAGTGAAAGGACTGCCAAGGAAAGCTAGAAATTACAAGTTTATCTAGCCACATAAAGGACAATTTTTAAGGCTGTGGCTCAAACACTGTTTTATGAAGCTCAGATCTGACAGGAGAGTGACTGATGTATGTAAATAAGTAAAGAAAGGAAACTTGCTCCTAACTCCCTCCAATCTCAAATCCTACGTTTTCAAATAAAGGTTTGTGCCCTATTTGTGCCTTATACGGAATTCTGAAACTCTCAGAATTTGATATCCTTTTATTTCTCCTGTGTCATTTTAAAACCGAGAGGGTGGCGCTCATTTGTGGTGCCCGGCCTCTCTGAATCTGAGGCTGTACATCCATAAAGCAAGCACTTAGCGGGACGAAGTCATTTTGCACAAGTAGTAGCCGATGTTGCCAACTTGAAAAAACTGCACGTGCTTGTCGAGAAAATGCTTCAGAAACAGGAGGCAAAATGGGTCCAACTGGGATGACATCCTGCAACTAAGTAACCGTGACATAATACAAATTATCCATGGCATCGCAGAGTGTGAGGCTGCAAGGAGGTAATTTAAACCGAGAAAGTGGGGAGCAGCATGCAAGAAAATGTTCACAGTTTTAGAGTACAGTTCCATTCGAAGGGTAGTATGCTTCTAGGCTCCGTTTTGTTTTCTGGGTTTTTTTGTTTTGTTTTGTTGTTTTTTTAATATACTATGTGTTTTCAATGACACCGAAACATTTTTGATCATGCAGCATAATAATAAAAAAATTATCAGTAAGACGGTAATCTGCATAAGCAGAGGCCCCATCATCCAAGCATGCAGTGAGGGAACTGATGCGAAACCCTTCATGGAATCATGGTAAATTACAGGCAGGCACCTTCTTCCTTGTACACACAGCGACCTGCTGCCTCGGTAAAAGCCGTGCTGGTCCAGTGTCTCATCAGAAGAAGGAATACTTGTTGTAAATCCCTTTTCCCAGAAGCCGTTGGTCCGTTTATAACCAAGTTTTTCCAGAGCGGGAACGCTCGGGCGCTGCAGCGCGGCCCCCGCGGCGGTACCTCGGCGGCTCCTCCGCGCCGCGGGGGGCGCTGTGCGCCCGGCCCCGCTCGCCTCACGCAGCACCGCCGGCGCATCCCCCGGCCCGACACGCGGTCAGGAAGTCGGGCGGCCCCGCTCCTCCTCCTCCTCCTCCTTTTCTTCTTCTTCTTCCTCCTCCTCTTCTTCCTCCTTCTCCTCCTNGCGGGAGCGCGGGCGTGCGGCGAGCGCGGAAATGCCGCGGCGGCGGCGGCCGGGGCAGCGCAGATAACCCTGGGCTCCGGTAGGCATCCTTCCCTCCGTGCCCGCCCCCAGCGCCGGGAGCCTCGCCCCGGCGGCCGCGCCTCCGCCCCGGGATACCTCCGCACCTGGGACGCGCCCGGCGCCGGGAGGATGGCACAGCCTGCGGCGGAGGAGGCGTGTGGCTGTGCTGCCGCCTCACCGGGAGACGACGGTGAGGAGATGAACGGCAGGAAGGTGGCTCTGATCACCGGCATCACCGGGCAGGTAACGGCGGGGGCTCCCCTCTTTCACGTGCCCTCCCGGCGGCAGTGGGAGAGGGAGAGGGGATGGCAAAGACCCGCCCCGAGGCGGCCGCAGGCAGCCGCGACTGAGGCCGGGGGTGGGAGAGGGGCGGTGGAGGGCTCGGCGTGGGTCTGCCCGGCGCCTTCGCTCCCGGGCCCCGGGGCACTCCCAGCCCGGTGCCCGCTTCCCTTCATCACTAGTGCCGCCAGTTTCACGCTGGGCTGGAGCTCCCTCTGACAGCCCCCGGCTGGGTCAGAGGCGGACAGACCACCTCGTGGGTAGGGATGGTCTGCCCCGGGGTCTGTAGTGTTCTTCAGCTGGTGTGAACGAGATGGGGTGCAGTGCTTTTATGTCTCGTGTCTGGACTGTCTTATAGTAGCCTGTACCAGGAATTCCTGAGAAATCAGCTAAACCTGTACAGAGATGAGGTGTGAAGTGAGCATCGCTGAGGAAGGAGCTACAACCTAGGAGAGACAGTACAAGGAGCCAGTATTGGGACTCTTCATCCTGATGGTCTGCAGTGGGGAAGGTACCAGTGCAGGTCTGAGGCAGCCAGCGTTGGCTGCGACCTGGGCAGGCTTGTCACTCAGAAGGGGTGTTTGTCACTTGTCACTGTGACACACTGGGCAGCCATACATTTACAGTCAGTACCTGCTTTGGTTCATTCAGAAACCTGAATGGATGACAAAAGCATTTCCCCAGGCCACTTGTGTTCTATTCATATATGTTCATTGAAGTCTCCAATTTTTTGGCTATATTACTCATAGGGATAATGATGCTCTCAGAGTCCTGGTGCTTTGAGCAGAAGGTACAAGAGAAAGATGGCGTGAAAAAGAGAAAGGAATCACAGTTTCCCTTGGAGCAGCTTCTGCATGATGGAAAAAAAATGTGATGGTGGTGAGTTTTATCCTGGTGAGGTGTGCAGGAAGGTTGATATGTGCAGTCTGTGGCTTGTGCTGCTACACGTCCAGTGGCTGCTGGGATAGCTGGTTGGACTGTCTGCGCACACAGAGATCTGTGTTGCTCTGTCTTTGCTGGCAAGTGGGGGCTAAATGAGAAGTTGTCCTGGACATGCTTACTCATATTTGAGGATCATCTTATTTGCAATGTAGGTACCTCCCACTACCTGGAAAAATTTGCTCTCCTCGCACATTGCTTATCTCCAGGAACATGCTGCTACTGAATGAGTTCTGCTTGGAGGGTGTATCTCCTGTGAATGATATAACTTGTTAAGTAAGTAATGTATAGTTGCCATTAAGGCTCATTTGGGAATCCAGGTGGAACTGCATTTTTTCTTTTTGGCTTGCATTTAGTCAGTGATGGTTTCATGGATGGAAGACCCTCTTCCCCTTCAACTATGACTTGTCCTGCGATGCTCGCAGATCCACTGCAAGGTGCTGCAAGGTAGTGGATTGTTGAGAAGTCCATGAGCACTGTGAAGAAGTACATGCTGAAACAAACATGTTGCTCTTCTATTCTGAGACAGTTAATGCTGTCTCTCTTTTTATTTTATAGTGGAGGAACCAATGGGTTCTTACTGAGGGAGTAAATCCAGAGACTAGGTTTCCATCTCCTCTCTGAGAGAACCTGCACTGTGCTTTGAACATTCACCTGCTGCTTGTGTTTCACCTCATTATGTGTGGTCACACGTGTTCTTGCCACACTTTTTGTTCTGCTCTCTTCCCATGGGTGAGCAGCTGTCTGCCAACAGCAGGCTGGGGAGAATGCTCCAAGTGGCTGTCTGACAAGGAGCTGTAACAATGTCTGAGAAGAGGAAAAACTAATGGTCTCTGTGTACTAATACTTTTGCTTGATGTTTATTTCTAGCAAGAGCACAGTCAGAACTTTCCCAAGGACTCCTTTGGTGCTGTGTGAAAAGTCTTCCAGGTTGTTGGCAGAAGTACATTTCTCTTCATCACAGATAGTAAGTTAGAGGCATGTAGCTACAACACCATGATTCTTTCAGTAATGTGCTCTCTATATTACGTTGTTTTTAAAGCAGCTCTTCCTTCTTAGCTTAACTTTTGACAGGCTTATTATTTATCATTGGAACATGTGGAGAACCAGAGCTGGAAAAGGCCTTTCTTGGGATCCTGTGGTTCTCTATAATTTTGAGATCTGCTGCCAGGATTCCTGGTCCATCTGGTTTTTTTAGATGAATTTTAAAAGAAGTCACCATACTATTTTTTTCCTTACCCATCTTTGAAGAGGCCTCACCCAGAAATAGGAGACTTGGATTTTGTTTCCTGTGTGAGAAAGGCAGACTTGCATCTCCCTGTCCCTGAAGAAACAGTGCAATATGTTTTTAATCTTAGTTACTATGTGTAAAATGTCGAAATATGCTGTAGTGGAAGCTAGAGCTCAGGCTTTGTCTTTCCCAGGCAATTATTTTGATTTAAATGGTTCTCTTTCAAGGTGGGAGATAAAGGCTTGGATCCCTTCAGACTGAAGGTGCTGTAGAACAGAATTGGATGATAAACTCCCCTTATTTAAACCGTGCCCTTTCTGCTACAGCAAAAAGCAAGCTTCCGCAGTTGTATTGTAGAAGGAACCTGCTTTTGTTTGTGTGTGACCACTGTACTCTGAGAGTGTTTGCTGAAGTAATGTCCAGTGGGGCCTGGCACATAAGGATAGGTGAAAGATAAGTATTGAGCTGGATGTGGACTATGGCAGTTTTGGGCAATTGTGGAGTAGGGCTTTTGTTGTTAGAGTACTCTTGGGCCAAGTGAGGTGCTGCTTGAACTGTAGCAGCCGTTCCTGAGTTGAGATGATGTCCCACAAGTGTGTTTAATCATAGTGTTGAAATCAGACAGTTCATTATTTTTCAGAACTTCTGTGTAACTGTGAATATGTGGATTATTCATCTTTTCTGCTGACAAAAGTTGGGGTTTTCTTTCTAGGATGCAGAAGGAGTTGAGCTCAGATTTATACTTTGATAATGGAGCAACTGACTGACAATGCAGCTTTTAACTGAAACATGACAGAGATATTGCACAATTGAAACTTCTGATTGAGGGACTTTTAATGGGGTTCATGAGACTTTACAGCACACCTGAGAAAGATGGGCTGTCTGCACAAGTTCTTCTGGAGGCACATGCCATTTGGCAGCTTAACTGGTGGCTTGCTTTTCTTCTAGGTAGAAGACATTTAGAGGACAGGTATCTGCAAGGGTGAATGTGTTACTGATAGGAAGGTGAGTTTGACCTTTGGCTAAATAACAGGAGGAGTTTGCTGTATGCACAGTGAAGCCACAAAGGAGAACAAATTTCATAATTATCTGATCTGGTCTTAAATGGCATTCTGGCTCCAAGGGCTGAACCTTAGTTTCTATTAAATCAAAGCAGATGTATCAACCTCTACAAATTCTGCATTTCCCTTGGAGTTATGGTTAAATCAGTATCACTCTACCACTTGCATTGCTGATAAGAGACTCTAAGCATGTAGGCAGTGGTGTTATATACTCCTTTTGCAGTATTGAGATTTCTCTTATCTTTCTCACACCACAGCACTGGGATGAACCACATTTCACTGTTTTGCTAAAATGACTTCCAGAGTGAGGCAGTTGCTGTGGTTAGATGGATGAAACATTTCTGAAGTGTCATGTAGGTATTGGTCTGCTGGGGCAGACTACTTGTGATAATGCGCAGCACTTTTTTTCTTCATTTATAGAGAAGTATTTTAAATTAAACAGGCCTGTTGTATGTGTTTCAATGAAAATACTTTTTTAAAAGATCTCAAACAGCTTGAATATGACTCTTACTTTAAGAGTGTTTTCACAATGCAAAATAAACGTGCTGGACTTTTCAAACATTAGTAACTTGAAGTGGTACTCTATAAAAATGTGAGTTTTGAATCAAATGCTAATACTACTAACATAATTCCAGGTATGCAAACATATTAGGTATGCAAACATATTGCTGCTTATATTAGGAAGCTACTAAAGCAGTACATTTTTAAAGCATTGATTTCTAGACCTTGTGGCTAAATATCTGATTGCACTGCAGACAGTCTGATTGTCTTTCTTATACTGATACTTGTTAGAAGTATTTAGATATTTGACTTCTTGGAGAAGTACCAAGAAATAATCTGCCTGAGCCTGACTATGAGGTTATATGTTGATGTTTCTTCTTTTCCCACTTGGCCCTTGCATTATGAGCAGTAAATAATATTTGTCTGCATCTGGTGCTTTTCTAGGAGAGACAGTAAGGTAGACCAGGATAGTTCCGCAGGCACTTCAAAGCTCAGTTTTGGATGAAGTATATGCCCTGAGTCTACTGCAAACTGTAGATGAAGGGAGTGGTTGTGTCTCTGCCTTGTGAGAGTTCTTACAGGAGCAATGCTAGCCCCAGCCTCTCCTCCTTTGCATTCAGTTCTGTCAAATAGAACTTCCATTTGGCAAAACTTGAGACAACAACCTCAGAACTTTCAACCAAGCCTTAAGACAGCGTGAAGAGTGGGGTCTGCCCCTGTTTTTGTATCTGAAGTTCAGTTGCTTACAGCCTTTGCTATTCCTCTATTGCACCAAACCCCTTCACGTATACTGCAAGTTTCATGCCACAGCTGCAGCTCATAGTTTGAGAAAGGTTAACTGTATCAAGAGGGAGGAAAGTAAGATGCTGAGAAAGCAAGATTTGCTGTTGTTAATTGAGGTCAAATGGCTTGGTTCTTTTAAAATTTGGCTGTTGAGATGAAACTGAGCAAGACAGATTCAGTGGGGTGAAGTATAGTAATAACAGAACATGAGTCATTGCTTAGTATTAAAAAAAACCCCTGATATGAATAGCTGGCATGGTGTCATACACTATAAAACTCTTTGATACTCTGTGGCTAAAATAAATGTTAGTTGGAGAAGAGTTGTAGAGGAACCAGTTAAACAATGTTTTTGAAAGCTTCTTTCAGTATTGTGATCAAATGGTGATGTGGGAATCTGTGTCACTGGAGAACATGTATATACCTGAAAAACAGATGTAGAGAAGCATTATAGCCTGTTGTTACCAGAGACAGGATGTTGGTTTGCCAGGAGAAGGATAAACTCGAAGGGATTGGTTTTTTGCATTGAAATAGGAGGATAATCTTTGCTGAAACTGGCTAAAAGTAAATATTAACATTGCTGCCTTCTCATTAAAACAAATAGTCTTGGTTTATGAGTAAAGCTAAATATTAGTATTGCTTCCTGTTCATTTAAACAAATATTGTCTTGGTTGAAGTCAAGTACTGTTTCAGTTTCGGTCTCTAAGTAGCCAGGAGTTGTCTTGAGTGAGGATTTCATGTGGGTTGAATATCCTTATCATAGTTTGAGGGTGCAGAGATGTAGGAACACTGAATTTGGCCACAAACTTAAATGCAAGAAATGTCTTTTAAACTTGGGAGGGTATGTGTTGTTTTGGGGTGTTTTTTTTTATTGGATTGTTTTGTTTTAAATGATGAGGGTGTCAAGCACTGGAAGAAATTGCCTGGATAAGTTGAGTGTCTGTCCCTGGAGGTATCCAAACCAAACTGGACATGGCCCTAAGCAGCCTGTCCTAGCTGACCCTGTCTTCAGCAAGGATCTTGAACTGAACAGAGGTCCCTTTCAATATAAGGTTGTATGATATTATAACCACTCCACTGGATTGGACATGGAACACCTGCAGTTTGTGACAAGATGGCATAAAGGCCTTGTTGAAAGTAATTCACAGCAAATGAACAGTGGCCCTGGCATGAAACTTAAGCTTTCCTAAAATATAATTCCAGATATTTTCCATTTACAGGATATAAATGAGAAGTGCTGCTATTGATTGTCATCCAAACCCCTTGAGAAATAGGTATTTTAGTCAGTATAAAGGAGTATAACAAATACTGAAAAGGGAAACTGGAATATTTAATGAAAACAGATCCTATTTTACAAAGAAGCCTGGATTTTGATTGCCTTGACTCGCTTTTGGGCAGAAGACAGCTACTAGATAGACTAATTCAACTTCTGCATTAATAGCCATCTATAAATATATGGTTCAATGCTTTGCTCTTTTATATGGTTTTATACTCTACACCAGTATATGCAGATTGACAGGGCTTTTGTCTTTTTCTAGAACTGGTAGTCCAGTACTTTGGTTGCTCTCTGTGCCTGCCTCAGGGAGCCCATCTGTATTCCATTGCCTTTCAGAATAATGCAGTTAGTGATGGCATTTGAATATAAATTGTCTAGAAGATATTGACAATAAAAAGTATTGCTGATATTGTGTGCCTTGATGTATTAACTTGCTTTTTTTTCTTTCCACCTTTGTACAGCTTTGCTCAGTGTTTGTGACTGCCAATGAAGTCTGTTCTTTAGTTGTATGTTGGAGAGGGAGGTTCTGGTAGCCTGGCTCAGCTGGCAGGCTTTCAATTCAAGGACCAGTGCAGGCAGTCTGATTCCTTGTGTCTGACCATGCTGTTGTATGCAGGATGTGGATCGAAAACCATTGAGAACAAGTGAATCTTAAGGTACTGTATGCTCTGATGTGTACCTGCTATGAATGTAGATGAAATACTGAAAGTATTCCAGGTAAAAGAAAATGCTGAAGTTCATGTTAATGGTGCTGAGGTATGAAACAGACCTACACATGGTAACCAAATAGAGTTTGGGAAGATGACTTCCTCCAGGCAGCATTTCTCATGACATTTTTTGATGCCGTGGTTAGGGGGCTGTTTGCCACTATTGCCTGGACTGACAGTCCAGGAGAACAGAATATCCCATTGCCAGCAGCATGCAGCTTGTTTAATCTGTAATTGTTTTGGGATTTTTAAATTTAATTGAGACTGGTGACTGCTGGCATAGACAGAACCTGTATTTATTTCCTGAAGTTTTAAAGAGCTGAAGCCTCCTCTTCTCTATGGACCTACAGCCAATCTGAGTAGAGAACTCTTGTAAAAATCTTTTCCCTGTGACTTGTTCTTCTACCACTAAATTTTGGTCTTTTTTTTTCCCCCCCCTCTGATTATCTCTTTCAGATCCTTTTGTCTGTTGAGCTTTCTGCACAAGGGAGTCGGTTTCCTAGAAAATAGATAGCTATGCAGAAGGGCAAGGAAAAATGAGTTACTTGAACCTGCTGATGGCCCTTGTGAGAAACACGTGAAAAGCTACCACTGTGATCCCTATAAATAATAAATAAAAGGTTGAATAAAAGGCTTTTCAGTGCAGCTGTGATACGGGTGTTCATCCTAGTGGTGCTTCCTGTTGCTCACACCTTGTCTTTGAGTACCACCAAGGCTGGCTTTCTTTGCACTTACCTATGCTTTCATTTGGTCTGGGTGGCAGGAAGTACTTTCTTTCTCTTGGCAATTCTTAGCAACCTTATCCCAACTTCTTCAGACTTCTGGGTCTGGAGTAGAGTCCTGATTAAGTGACTGTTCTTACAAGCTTGTCAACTCAGTTTCTCCTACACTGTCGCAGCACAGCTCAGGCTTATTTTGGAAAGCGTGGCTTCCTTGAAGCACTGGGTGGGTGACGGCACAAGAGCAAGGCGGCAGCGTGCTCCATGTCCAGCTTCCTCTTTCAGAGGTGTATGTTGTCTCTTGCTCTAAATCTCTTCTTGCTACTTTGGTTGTTTTTTTAGCCAAGTGAGCAAAATAAAAAGATTTTCTTTAATATTTTTGTCACCTCCTGCCTCTTTCATATGAATCCATTGATTGTTTTTTCAGAACCTCAGCTAAGGAATTCCTTTAGGTCATATATATGTGATCTGGGTGATGCAGTTAAGTCCAAATATTTCAGTTAAGAAAAATTATAGAAGTTGAGGTGAAAGAGTGGAATTCTCTCTAGTTTCCTGTTCCTATTAATGGAAAGTCCTTATGGCTTGTTCCTTTTGAGGGTGTTCACCGGCTTTACAACCTAAATCCACAATGAAACTTTTGTAAAGCCTGCCAAACGGATCGATCTGAACTGGCTTATCTTTTGTCACCTGCTTTTCACATGAGTTGAGCAACTGAACTTCCTCATATGGAACTTGAATGTTGTAACAATTTTCATTTAATTACAAATACCCAAGTACACCCAAGGCAGGAGTATTTCTTGTTAGAGTCTCATTTGTTTTCTTTTTTTAATGGGAAACATGAATTTTTCCTTGTAACTCAGTGTCATTTGACAGTAAGCAAATTAAGTGTAAAAACGCATCCATTGACTTTGATATGGTTGCAGTTAGTTTAGTGATATGCGACACTGAAGGGCATTAGATACTGTGTACCCTGAGACAACTCCATTTTGATGAATAGTGGTACATTTGCTTTGTGCAGTCAGTTACTTGTGATATTGTCAGCCACTTCATTACAGTGCTCAGCTAAGCACACGAGTCCAACAGGTATGTCAGCTGCAAACATGTGCTTGCCTTGGATGTGTAGTGCCATTATCTTGGCCTCTTGCAAGGAGTATCCAAGTAGATAAACCAGCTTGTGCTGCATTTGCCAGGCTTGAATGCTTTTGAAATAACACAAAAAAATATGCTTGTTCTAGAAAAATCTGGCTAACCACTAAATGTAGCAAGATATAATCAAATTTTAGAAAATGTTTCTACAGGGCTTTGCTTCAGCTGTCATTTGACCAATTTACTGCTGCTTGGAAATTCTTCTCAAAGGAGAATTCCTACAGCCTGTGTGGTGAATTCTAATGCAGAAGGAAAAAATTATACCATGCTAAGTGTCTAGTTGAGTGCTTTTGCTGTAATGAGAAGATGCCTTGTTTCTGCTACATGTCTGACACCTGCACAGCTATTAAAGACATGCCTCTTGGCTTTTTGATTGTGCCTCAGGTAAATGATAACAGTTCCTGTGGATTCAGAGGCAGTCCGAGGTAGCATGTAACCATACTGCAACGGAAGCCTTAAACTGCTCGCCCCCAAGTTTAGAAAATAGTAGACAGTCATTTTAATTGTATCCCAGGATGTCTGAACCTGTGCCAGAAGTACCTTGAAGACATTTACCATTTTATGAATGGAAATTGAATAAAAATAAGCCTTTTCCCAAGGCATATAGATTGGCATATATGTCTTGCAGAAAATAAAACGCAAAGTCAAGAAGGAAATACTTCTGCTGCTATACATACATTTTCCCTCCTTTTTTTTTTCCCTCTCTCTGAGTTTCATGTTTTATGTTTCTAGTTTGATATGCTGCACTCCCTTCTGACTGTTACTCTAAACTTCTGCTGGTGCTATTCTGGAACTGGGCAGCAATATCTGACTATTTAGGTTACTATTTGTCAAATTACAGGCGTGCTGTCAGGAGTGTGGTTATTTTGTTTATTTTTCTTTTCCCTAGCATTTGCTTGGTCCATGAAGAATCCCTTCAGATGCATTAGCAATGGGTGGCTTCATCAGTGAGACTGGTGATGACCCATAGCTTCCCCTTAATTGAGATTTCTCTGTTGAAAGGATAAGAACCAGATGCTGTATGTTTGGCTGCTGATTGTTGTCCTTGCTTTTTTTAGCACTGATATCCTCTCTAAGAACCTAAACATTACTGTGTGGAGCAGGTTTGGTTTTGAAAGCTGAAATTTCTGGCTATACTGTTTGGATTTCTTACAACTAAATAATTGTGGTTTTGATGTCAGTGTAATTATTTTCATGATTATACAGTAATAGTCTGTCAATGTATTCCTGCCAAAATTTAGCATGCTGTTCGCCTCTGAAGTTAAATACTATTAAAATACTACAAGATGAACAGTACAAAAGCGATACACAACTCCTCAAGCCTGCACGCAAAATATTGTGCTCTTCCATCTTTTAGGTGTCTCTTTGAGGCCTCTGCTCCATGGGAATGCTGAAGAAGGTATTTTGTGGTGCTGATTTGAGTGTTACTGGTCAAGCATTGCTCTGCTGAGGCCCAAGCCTGGTCTGTGTGAGCAGACCTTTACAGCCTCTTTGCTAAAAAATGGTTTTGTTCCCCTCAGTGTTTGCAGTGATACTGGAAGCTGTTCCAGAATCTCGCTGATATTTGAAAAGCAGTGGGAACTTTGTAGGCTCAGTAAAATATGTAATTTTATTTTTGAAAGCAAAATAAAGTTGAGAATTATTCTGGTATGTGAAAGCAAGAAAGTTACAAAGACAAAGAATTAAACTTTGCTTTATGCCCTTACTAGTCCATTTTAGTAAAACAGTCATACTTGCAGCTGATCAGAGACTGAAAAGTTGTAACTGTGTGATATTGCGTTGTGTGTTTAATTTCTTGTGGTCACCTGATATACATTAAATGCTTTTATGTTCTTATTGCAGCACTTTATAGTTTAACATATAGTGTAACTGTTTATGTCCTTTTTCTGCATTTTAAAGTGAGAAGAGAATTTTTTACTGATTTGAGAGATTTTCATTATTCAAGAATAAAATAAGACTCTGAAGACGGACTGTCTCCAAAATTACCCTTGCTGTATTTTCATTGGTATTATCCTTGTTTTGTCACACTCTACTATTTATGGTGGATCACTGTTTAGTCATGCTATGGTAGCTGTCTTTGTAGAAATGCTTTGTAGAAATTATTATGCTGCTCTTTTTGATTTGTGAAGTCTTGCTGGAACCTCAGATAATTTCATTACCTGTAGCTTTAGTAGTTTAAACATTGAAGAGATTAGATTTTTCTTAAAATTGGAGTGTAACTCAAATGGGGAAATACTTGTTGCTAATTCCTTTTAGAGGAAATTAATTAATTGTTATATTAATAATGTTAATTCCTTTTTAGCTTTGTCACACACAAACTCTTTGTTTTCATCATATTCCAGGATCTCACATCTGTCTGTTGTCTTGATCAGTTAAAGACAAGTGCAACACAGAAAATTGAAAGCAAATTCAAGACTACAGGAATTCCCTAATGATGCCATGGTTTTGATTTTGATAAATTGAGAGAACTGTAAAAGGATGGTTTAAGTTATTTTTTAGAAGACATGAAGGCGTGTAAGGCAGCAAATAATACTGTGCACATGTATTTGAAATACATTAACTGATGGGGAAGCTGTGTAGCAAGTACCTGCAGTGGTGGACATACAGCTTTACTCTTGACACTGGCTATGTAGACTGAGTTTCTCAGAATTACTTGGTGCCACTTCAAAATATGACTATGAACTTCCACTAATTAGTGGAATCCAATTCATTTCCTATATACAAGCAGGTGTTGCTGGTGATGGATTCTGTAATCTCAGCTGGGAACCTTCTTGCTTAACTGTTTTTGCACCTGAGCATGTTGTGCAGGCAGCTGTTTCAGTGAGTGAGAGCCCAGGCTTTTTTAAGCAAATGCAGGTGCCTACTTAGGCTCCTAGCCAATGCAATTCACAGCACCTGGCTTCCCTATCTGCTCTGCTGAGTGTGAAAGGTGCTCAGGGTGGCTACCTAATGGGACTTACACTTTTATTGTCCTGAGCCAAGCACCTCATCTTGCAATGAGGAAGCATTTATTTTATCCAAAGCACTTTACAGGATAAACAAAGGTGATAGAATTTGGTTACTGGAATTTTTTCTTCCAGTAAAACAGGCATATTGTGCAGTAAACGTGTTTATATGCAACTGAAATATGGGAACTGAGTACTTTTACAGGTACTGAAAGGTTGCTGCTTTGGAGTTGATCTGAAGAGGAACAGTGCTTCCAAATCCCTGCTTGCCTCCTGAGCATCATCTTCACAGCCTCTCTGTTTCTGATCCACTTTCTGTTTTGAGGGACTGACCAGTGTGTTTCATTTTTCAGTTTGCCTGGCCTCAGTAATGTCTTATGTTGCTTTCACGTGTGCACTTTGATATTAAACCACGTTTCCAGGCAGAAATGGAGTGGTTTTCTTCCAAAAAGTTTTGGAGAGTTGGTTATTGGTTCACAGAGACTGTCCATCTTCCCCTTGTAAAACTTTCCTTGTGTTTACTTAAAAATGTTGGCAGCTGCTGTATTGTCTCTGTGTATTGAGGGGCAGGATAGGGCCAGTTCATAGCCCTGGATGGTAAGAAAATTTAAAGAGCAGTCAAAAACTAATTAAGAGCAATTATTTTGAAGGAAGTAAAAGTTCCTAGTTGCTTACATTGCTAGTAAGGGTTTGTGATCTTGCAAGCCATTCGTTAAGCCGAGTGAAATGTGCCCAAGATCAGTTCTTGATGTTTCAGTGCTGCTGGTTTTGAAGATTTTTTTTTTCTTTTAAAATTGCTTCACTAAGAAATAATTTGAACTTATGAGAGTGGTATTTGCTAATCATTTAACTTTGTGTGTGTGTGTGTTCAGCTTTTCCTCTCATATGTTTGGGACTGAGAGAAAGATGAGGAAGGGGACAGTTTATAAATCTACAGAATTTGTCAGATGTATTGCCTTTAAGTGTTTCTAGTTACATGTGTTCTTCTGATTGTCTCAATAAGGAGGCTTTGCTTTAATGTTTTTAAAAAGAAGAAAAATGTAGGAAAGGTCAGGATGAAAAACTGCTTTGTTTCCTTCTTTAAAGCAGGACTGTATTGCCTTTGTCATTATGCTTATGGAGGAAACATAGCTCATGGTTTGTATATGAGCATGTGGGAATCAGACTGTTAAAATTCAGTGTTTAATTAATTATCTTATTACTGCTACTAAGGGACATTACTGCTTTTCCATACTGAGGCAGTCAAGGGTTTTAGCCTTTTAAGCTGATCTGTAATTTTTTGTGTATTTTAAACTTAATAGCAAAATAAAATAAAATTCAGGGTTCTGACAGTGCCTGAAGCATCAAAACACACTTTAAAGATGTTATCTTGGGTTGTGGTCTGATTCTGTTTGGGATTTAACTGTGTTTTTTGTTTGAAAGAAGAAACTATTTTATTGCAGGACCTTGAGTAATGCATTCCCTAACATGTGTTTGAAATACTGCATTTTTCCTTCTTGTTTGGGTCAGAAGTGGGTCTTGTGTCAGCATAAGTGGGGCTTTTAATTTTGTCTGTGCACAGGGCTAATCATTGCTTATTTGGTTATGGATTTCTTGCTTGAAGAATCTCAAATGGTGCCTTTTGAAACATAAATCTGTTAATGCCATTCTGTGTATAAGCAAAAGGGGGCTGAGTTATGAAGATCTATAGGTATGAAATGTGCATTAGCAGGCAGTTTCTTTGTAATACCTTTAATTCTTGAAGAAAGTATGCCAAAAGAACATCACACATTCTTATTTCCCTGTTTCTTGTGATATACCAAGTTTGTGCCTTGCAGTATTTGTCAAACTGTCTTTCAAGGTGTAGTCCTGTTTGGCAATGATTGTTTCACAAAACAATTTTCAGATTCTGGATTTTAATATTTGAAGATAATGTATTAAAACATAGTTGACTCTTGTGTTTCACCCTATGAAAGCAGAAACCATGCTCCTGTGGATACTGGCACAATAATCTTGCCTCTACTGAAGGCCGTTTTTACAGCTGGGTGTTAAAGTCATGAAAACCAAACTGCTGACACAGCCTTAATCACGGAGCCACAAGTAGCACTTCTTTGTTTTTGTGTGACAGTTTCATTGGTACTATTAATAGCTGGCTCCTTACAGGTGTTCATGTGTAATAATTCTTATAAGACAACACTTGGTAAGTTTTCAAATGAACCACGTTAATTTGAGGATTAATTTTTGAAGAGAGACCTTTTGACTTTTTTGCCTTTTGAGGTTTCTGGTCTTAAAAATCCATATGTTGAAAATGTTCATTACTTTTAATTTTTCAAGTGCAGCCCTGTGTTTAGGGGAAAAGCAGGGAGAAACTGGCTTGCCCGTGACAGTGCGCAGCCCCACTTAATCTGATGTTGTCAGTGTTGGAAAAAGCCTGGATCTCTGTTTTACTGCTCTGCCGTTGCTGCTGGGCTGGCAGGACAGTGTAGGAGGTGTAGTTGCAGCATTGCTCTCTTTGAGGAAATACCGGGTCTAGCAAAACTGTGGATTAAAGCTGGTATGCTTCTGTTTAAGACCCTAGCGAGGGAAACTGTGTATAGTAGTAAAGTTTTTCCCCTGTTCTTGCTGGGTCTACCTAGGGATGTCCCGTGCTTTTAGCAGAGCACATGATAGAAGACAGAGTTCCCCTTGCAGGGCTTTCTGTTGTTCCCCTTTGGGTCTGGTGTGCGTAGTGGGGATGGGAGGACAAAGGAGTGACTGTGTACAGAACGTGAATCTGGAACAGCTTAGGTGGCCCATTCACTCTTCAGACAGCTTGGAGAAACTCCCTCCACAGAGTGAACTGTAAAAGCTGTTGTTCCCTCCTATGGTTATCACTGAGCCTCATTTTAAAGCAGCTGAGGGCTGGCACGCTGCCTCTACCAGGTAGTGCTGGTGAGCGCAATAATACACCAGGACATAATTATCTTGACCTCTGGAGAAACTGAACTGAGGGTAATTTGTTTCAGAAGTGAGCAATTTTCTGTGTGTGGCTCCTGGCATCTATAAAGCAAACAAGTCAGTGTTCAACTGCAGTTATAACCTCTCTGGGACTGCTGTTGAAACATGGCTAGCAGACTGTGGTACTGATACACTTCTTTCTTCCTGGCCTCTGCATTTGGAAAATGCATATGAAGTTTATATGCAATTGATAATGCTTTGATATGAGTTTCAAAATTATATCAGATACTGTAGTATGCATGTGTATATACCTGCACCTTTAAACAGTGTAGGTAGTGAAGAACTTGATCTGGATTTAGCTCTTACTTGGTTTTTAAGAGGTTTTTTAGGAGGAATGTCTTAATTAGCAAGGAGACCAGCCTTGCAGAACTAACACTCCTAACACTGCTATCTTGTTAATACATTTAGTCACACTTAATTTGTTGGTTATGAAGTAAAAGGCTGACTAATCCAGTGGAAATGTTGGGGTGGTGCAGGGGGGACTAGAGACTGAGGAGAAGTTAAAGGTAAAGACTTCTGGTTCTCCTGTCTATAGTTTAGGTTGTTTCAATGCCCCGTCATCATTGCTGCTGCCAAGCCCAACCCAACCAGATGAAATCCTCAGCTCATGCGAGGTAGTTTTGCATCTTCTATGTCTAGGGCAGGAAATGGAAGATTATATTCAATGTTCAATGCTGAAAGTTGCTAGTAAACTAAGAGCTAGGAAAATATGAGGGCTCCTAAAATTTGCTTCAGCTGAAAACCTTTCAGGGCTTTTTGTTTAGTCTTCAGCTGTAGGTGACCTTGGTTGGCCACACAGGTGTACTGAGGAATGTATAGCTGGCAGTGGGAATGGAGGATAAAGGTAGGATAGCCCTTTTCAGTGGAAGCATGCAAGAGTGAAACTGTGTGTTGTTCATGAACAGAAAAAGAATTTTTCAAGAAAGCTTGTTTACAGGTTTAAATAAGTGAATTGCTTTGTCTCTAGGTGTTTTGAGTATGCTGTGGATAAACTTGATCCTCCTGAAATAATGGTTAAAGGAGAAACATGACAATCTGCCTTAAGGTAAATATTGCTGCTCTGCATCAGCAGTTCTGGATTGGTGTTATTAAATTCTGACTTGATTTCTTGGTTGATTTGTTACCACAATCATCTTCAGTACCTCAGCTGTACCTGGCTGTTTTTTAGGATTCCACTTCTAAGCTATTTCCTGTGAATTCGTCATTACAAAGTATGAACACTGGTGGCTGAGCTTTGTAGTGTGTTTTAGTAAGTAATGAGGCTTTGTATAGACAGAAGGTGCTTTGTGTCACTTCCTTAACCACTTTCAAGAAGAGCTGCTCTTCTGGACAGCTGTGAGAGGATCTTGTTGTGTGTCCAGACCTCTTGAGAGTGCAGTTTGGAGTGGAGTAAGTCAGGTCCATGCTCTTCCCTCCTTCACTGGAAACTCTTAAATGCAGTGAAGCTTGAGAATGGGCATGGAAACTTTTGTCACTTTTTTTTGTGATGGGAGAATAAACTTGGTGTGTGTGAAGAATCAAGGTGAGAAATTGTCGTCGTCAATGAGGAGGACCTAATGGCATAGGAAGAATAAGAAAATCCCAAATCTGCATGCAGAGAACTGCTTGGAACAGGACTGGGGCACTGTTTCCCATCTTTTCCTGCCAGGGACAGGAGGCTCGTGACCCAGAATCCCATAAAAGCTGTTCTCCACTTGTTGAACTTCATTTCATATTTGTGTGAAAATTAGCAGAGAGTACTCTCCATTTTTCTATCTTTTTTTTTTGTTTTTTTTTTTTTTTTCTTTTTTTTTTTTTTCCCTGCAGCATGATGCAGCACAGATATTCAGTGGAGGTTTTGCTTCTGTTCCCTGTAAGACTGATGATGCAGTAGCACTGCACTGCTCTCCCCCTTCCCCACCTGCATGCAAGGCTGTGCTGCAGTGGCACAGCAGTTTTCTGGCTAGAGGATGGAGACAAGGCTGGGCTGCCTTGAAAAGGAAGATGAGCCCTTTGCATGAAGGAGATATCAAAGGGGAAGGTTTGTTAATAAGGGGAAAATCAAGTAATAACTTGATAACTTTCTTGGTACTTTGTATCCAATAAAACCCCTAACCTTTCCTGGTCCTTAAGAGAGGATGCCATATACATAAACATATACATAAGTCCTTACGTTTTTCAGGACTCTTTGCTTTTTTGTGACCTGAAAGAAATCACTTGCTTAGAGTCACTGTCTCTGCTGCTTTGTTGATTTATTGGTTTGAAAGCAGGCTTTTAAAGTGTGGTTGCACACCTTAGTCTGGCTGCAGTCAGTACCTGGGTAAGTGCACTTCCCAACATGCTGCAAATGTGTGGCTGTGCTTGCAGGAAAGATCTGGTCATGCCTAAACCTGAATTTTTGTCACAAGTGGAAGGTTGTATTTTTAAGCAGCAAGAAATGTTGTCCCTCCAGTATATAAGCTTTCTCCCCCTTTTTCCTCAGATCTTTCCTCCCACTGTGTCTTTTCTGATTTGGACCTGATCTGTTTTGTATGAAAATTAGCTGTCCACCTCCTGTGCTGTTCAGTTTTGGTTATTAGGGGACCTGTTGCCAGAAGCACTGTCATCGAGCAGCTGTAGCTGCCACCATTTCCCCCCCTCCTTTTCTTTCCCTTAGAAAAACTGATGGCTAACTTTACAGCTGATGTCAGCTGTTCAGCTTTCCAAGTGGAGTGGGAAGGGGGGAAGACTCCTCAATGGGCAGTCTTCTCTCCAGATATGAAGTTGTGAAGTATGTGTCTTTCTAGACAGAGTTCTACTGTGTCCCAGCTGGAGTGCTATGCAATGATGTAGCACTGGGCAATGAGCAAAGCAATTAATGATATTTCTATCTGTCCTACTCTGAGACTTGTGAAGCTGCCAGTTTACTCCCAGCTTTGACTTTTTTTGCTTGCTCAAAAAAGACATGAAGTTAGCCAACAACAATTTGCTTCTTTTCTATTAACGATTTAGCATGTCCAGATGTGCAGAGATTTACATACTTCTTCCACCCATGAGGAGCTGTGGGACTATTGCATCTGAGTGTAGTTTCAGGAAGTGATAAGGTTTCTGTTCCAGCAGAAAATTGTACTTATCTTCTGGAAAGAACATTTCAAGTCATTTGCTGAATGTTACCTACTGAAATTTTTATATGTATCTTGTTCATCTGGATACAAAATAAGTTGTTCCAGAAGGTATGTATTACTTTGGCATAGTGGCAGCCTTTTAAAAAAAAGTCTTGGACTCTGATGAAGAATAGAAAAGTTTCTCCTTTTTTTGTCAAAAAATATGTTTGATGTGGTTATTGTAGAAAATACATGTTATAAAGATTCAAGCTATGTTGTCTTGACAAAGAGAACTTAATTTCTTTTTTTCTTTATTTTTTTTTAAAGAGGGAAATTAATGTGAGTGGGCTGAAATCCTTGTGTTCTTACATATGCTTGGATGATTTTCAGCTTTTTTATGCATTCAATTGCTTCATGTTTTACAGCACTGGCATTTGGATTTTCAAATTCCTAATGTGAACTGAGCTACTTTTCTGTTCCTCCTCAGTTTCTGAGTGAGGAGGGTATGCTTATGGAAATGCTTTGCTTTGACATGGAAATTGGAGAAAAATTGTCTCCATGACATGGAGAGTGGAGAAAACAAAATAAAATAGTATTTTATAATATGGAAGGCCTAAAAGGAGCTGCTGGAATGTGTGTTTGTTGATGGGAGCTAATGCTTAGTTACTGCTTTTGTGCATTCTGTTTGTTAAATACAGTTTTGCACTAAATCAGATTGAATTGCTGTTATCTGAATTAATGCTTCAGGGAAGAAAGAAATGGTTAGCACAGATTATATTTGGAAACACAATGTGGTGCTGATGCAGAGCATCGGGGATCTTCAGGTTTCTGCTACCACCATGATTGGTGAGTTTGGTGGCACTGCTTCCTATAGAAACTTCCTGTTATGTGACTGTCCCATTTTCCCTTCTGTGTTTCTTGCTGGGCTTTTACAGTGGATCCTGAAATTTCCTCCATTAACTGTCTGTTTCATAACATGTCAATCCAAATGAACCAACTATGAGAGAAAACAGGGTGAGGAAGACAGAGGATGTTTTACAGTGGTGCATAAACTTCATACCACTTTAGGGTGAAGCGAGTGATTTGGAGCATGGTCTCAAGGTCTTTTTTGGGACAAGAGATTTCATCTCTGATTTGGCTGAATTCATTAACTCTTACAAAAGTCTGTTCATGCAGACAAATAGGGACTTTGTGGTCTTGTTTGTCAAACTCTTGAAAAGGTTTTCTCTCCATGTTGACTGTGTTCCAGTCCTTATAACCTTTTTCTTCTGTGAGGCTCCACATCCTTGTGAGTCTGTGAAGTATTTTCTGGACTCTCAGAGTGAAAGCTTGACAGAATTTCTCTTCCTCACTAAGCTATGATGAGACTGGGAAAGAAGTGAAATCTAAGAGCATCTCTTCTGGTTTTTGGTGTTCTTGGTAGTTTGGGTCAGAGGGCAGAACTGTGCTGTAATCTAAATGAGGGCTGTTAGAAGTAGATCAGCATTATGTAGAAGAGAAAGGGGGAGTGGTGGTTTTGAAATTAATTCAATATAGAAGTCATCTGCTGAAGTAGATAGCTGAAACCCCACCAAGGATCTAGTTAAACAACAGGCTGGGCAAAGAGGCTGGTTCTGCATGTTGGCTAAGTCGAGGTGGCAGTCAGGGAGAGAGGGCAGAGGACTGCTGTCAGGAAGACCAGTGCAGCTGAGCTGGCAGAGCAGTGGAACTAGGAAGAATTCAGGACCGTTTTTTGTGGTGCTAGTGAAATCTGTAAAGTATTTTATTATAAAGTGGAGACGCAAAAGTAATTTTTGGTCTTTTAGAGGAAATGAACGTCAGGATGCCAATTCTGGTATCAAAAGTATGGAGTTTGAAGTGGGTTAGGGTTTTGTTGCAATTTGTATTTGACAGTCTAAGGACACCTTTTTAGTTACTAGTTTGAAAACAAACCCCTCAAGTTCTATGTGGCTTGTCACTGTGGAGACAGGTATGTATGTCTCTATCAAATGAATAGCCTGTGTATTTAAATTCATCCTTTAAAAATCTTTGATATGCTGTGACTGACTGCTCTGTTTTGATTGAAGTTTAAAATGGAGCAGCATTCTTTCCATCAAGAAATTGCCTGGGATAGGCTGTTCATACGAGTTTTTGGTTTCTCAAGAACAGCTTTGTGACAATTTTTTTTAATTGTTAAAAAACAATTGCTTATTGCTATTTCTGAACTATTTAAAAAATGAAACAGACGTTGCTTATCACAGTATAAGTATAAAGGCTCCACAAGTACCACATGTGCTACAGTGATAACCTTCCTTCAGTTCTGTGTAGGAGTATTATGCTAAATGCAGTCTTTGTGCTGTAGTACAATGACTGATATCTTGTGTGTTGGGGTTCTTAGTGCTAACCTTTTCAGTTTTGAACATAAATAGGTTGGAAAGATTTGATTTCTTTCAATTGTAATAAATGGGTATTCTTTCTGAGTATCTTCTCTTGATACCTTTGAATTCTGAGAATGCAAACTCACTGATTCTTACATATTGTAAACGTGGAGGATAGTAGCAAAAGTCTCCAGTACTGATGTAATCAAATCTGGAAGTGACCTTTAAAATAGAAAATAAATATATTTATTTATATTTATGCTAGATAAATAGAAAAAGTGAGTGCTGATTTATGAACTATTTAAAACAACTTGTAAGTAATTATCAAAAGACAAAAAAAAATCTGTGCAAAATAAGAGATCTGCAAAGTACCTTATGCTTTATAGGCTGCTGCTTATGTGGTGTGTTAGCCAGATTCAGTCCTCTAATCACTGTCTACCCTTTTCATTAGTGATAAAGGAAAAGGTGTGGAAGAATCATGTGAGAAGCAGGGCCTGAAGCAGCCAGGAGTGCTTTGACAATAGAGGGTGCAGAGGCCACTATAATTGGTGCTAGTGTTGAGGAGGAGCTGAGAGCAGGCCTTTTGGAAACAAATGTGGGAAGAGTAGGACAGTGCAATTCCTCTTCTCTGTCTCCAGAATTTGAGGACTCTTTGTTGGCAGTCTCCAACTAAGATGCACTTCTTCCTCCATAAGGTGGATGTTGAATCTAGCTGAGGCTTTCTCCCTCAGCTTGCCTGTCTTCATTCTCATCCTCTCAGCGATGAGGGAGGTATTAAATGCATCTTAGTCCATGCACTTTATTCTTTCCTTTGTCGTTTGAGAGAAGAAATCATAGTCCTTGTCCAGTTTCCTTGGAGAGGCTTCGTCAGTGAGACAGTACCTGTTTGGGGGCAGCGATCTACAGTCTTTCTCCCTTGCATGTCATCTTCTGGTATCTGTTTCCTGTGAGGTTGTAGCATTTGGTGTTGTTTGGGTTGCAGGTACAATGTTTTGCTCCAGAGCACTCTGATCAAAGACAAATGCTCCTGTCTGGAAACTGACCCTGCCAGAAGTGGATGGAGCTATGTTGGCCTGAGTATTGGGCCAAAGTCAAGTGGGAGGATGGAGGGAGCCTGCAGGGATTAGCCTCAATGAAATGTGAGGTATGGGCTTGTCTTCACCCACAAATATGCCCAACTTTCAGATGAAGCTTTGAGCTGACATCTTAGTAACAAAACAAAAAACTTACTTTTTTAGGTTGGAATTGACATTTGTGGTGGCCATCGCTTATTTCACTGTAACTGTGTGCAGATGGAGATGGGGATTGGAACCCCTCTTGACAATTGCTGCAAGCTGACAAATGTGAATTAGAGAACTCAAGCTAATCAAAAAGGTGTCAGTCAAAAACGATCTTGTTTTAAATGAGCACAGATTTTAGCCACACAAATATTTGAGGGCTCTGGGCTGCTAGAGGCATTTCTAATCTAAATGAAATGAGGTGTGTGTACAGGTGTCTAATCAGTTTTGATACTGTTCAGAAACTTCTTGTAGATTTATTATGTTGAACCAAGTGACTGCAATATGTTGAGTGTGAGTTAGACTTTGTGTAACCGCAGAAAATGCCTTTGCTCTAAATCTTGATTCTCAGATTGAGATTGAAAACTCTCCACTGAACTAATAAACTTGAACAGCTTTTTCATAGGAAATGATCTCAGTGCTTTAATTGTAATTAAGATGACATCTTTAATACCAAAACTTATGCACATGTTAAAGTTACTGATTATTTTTCACTTTTAGTAGGAGTCAGAATTCTAGCTATTTAGATTTATAGCAAGTCTTTTTTTTTTTGTGGGGAGGGAGCTTCATATAAAGTCTCTCTTAATTCAGATCTTAAATGATTCTTACACACGTGGTGTACATAGAGTGAGCTATGTGTTACTGCTCCTTCAACAATACTCCATGAATATTTCAGGATATTTCTCCATGAATATTACAGGTTTCCCGTCAAAAGCTAATAAATAGATGAATCTGCTTAATGAACTGTGTGAGAATTCAGTTGAATTGAAAAGAAATAAGAAGAATATTAGAAAGAAAATATTACAAAGTGGTTACCTTTTTTTATAGCAGTAGTGTCTTTAGGCTAATGGAAAACTAGCTATTTTCAGTTTCTTTCAAGTTTGAAAAGCTAGTGGTTTCCAAAATCAGTTAAGTATGTCCCTGTTAGCATGGTAACGTGCACCAGATACGCCTGTGGTGCTCTGAGTACAAGAGCTCTTAGCAGAAGAGCTGCATCTGCAGTAAAGATCATTCTTGGTCTTCCTTGACTTTCTTCAAACTTCTTTGAACTCCTGGAACGTCTGTTTTTGTTTTTTTCTTTGCCCTTTCTATATCAGGTCATTTCCATTCTTCTCTGCCTTTTTCTTCCATTCTTCTCTTTTTCTCACCCCTCTTTGCCTGTTTTTTTTCCTTCTTCTCTGCTCTTCTTCCCCGCTCTTTTCTGCCTTTTTTTTTGCAATATTGAGCGAATTGGGAGCATGAGTTGTTTGAGGTTTTGTGGGCTTGTTTTTTTCTGCTTAACAAAGAAAGCATTCTGGCTTTATTTAAAACAAGCAAAAAACTTTTAACTGTCTCTGGTGGACTTTTCTTCCAGCTGTTGCTGAAACTGGTGTGCCCCTGGCTTGTTAGGCTGCGCAGCTGAGGCTGCCGCGCTCACCGGAAAGCAGGACATTTATGATTGAGTTCCTGTTATTGACTGGCTCTAGAGAAAAATGCCGAATTCCATCAGACAATACAGTACGTCCACTGTGGGAGCCTTTTGTGAATGCTGTCATAATGCTTTTTTAGAATGGGTTTTTATATATAATTTTTTATTATTTTTAGGGTTATTTTCTCGACAAATTTTTTTCCCAAGCAAGTTTTGCAGGCAGTTCAGAGAATGACCAACTTTGCCCAATGTCTAGACAGGCCTGAGTAATGTGGCACAGGAAAACCATTTGCAAATCTTTTTGCAATGTATTTTGAATATGTCAGCTCTCATCCTTCCTTGTACACTGAAGATGTGTTTGTCAGATGAGTGGTTTGGGCTTGGTTTGGACTTGGTTTGGTGATGGATGTTTGGGCTTGGTTTTAGTAATACTGGTGCACCTGTCAAAAGGGTGGTCTTCAGTATAATTGAGATGGAGTGTAAAAGCAAAGTACATTTGCTGCAGGTTTGTGACATTAATTTGCTTGCCACAGTTTATAAGAATAATTTAAACACTCAAGGATGGGCAAAACCACATTTATATTAACTGTAAAGATAAAATCTGTGGCTTTTCAGAAAGCTTCCTTCACTCAAATACTTTCCCATCATGCACAAAGCATTTAATTTGTCTTTGAGCACTACTTTGAAATCCCTTAGAGCTGGATTGTTCCTGAGTGAGCTAAAATATCATTCATTCAAAGTTTTTCCATGTGAGAAAAATTTATAATTGTGGTGAACTAGGAGTCTTGTTGTAGGCAGCAGTGTCTCAGTTAATGGACATGTTTTCTTCCAAATACAAATGCCAACAGGTTCTTCTGTGCTGTCTATACCTTACTTTCCTCTTATCCACCCAGAGGCTATTTGGGAGATAAATTGGAATATCCTTAAAATCAGAGTTGCCAGGGGCCCTTGGTTTTTAAGTCAGTTGGCTTTTCTTTTTCTTGTTGGCTTTTGATAGCATTTCTGTACATTTCAGCCTTTTTGAAAATGATTTAATTTTCAAAGCCTACACGTTATAAAACATTCTGCCTATTAAATATAGGTTAAACATACAGGTTGTGTGCTGCCTTTGTTATTACATCTCTTAAGCAGGAGAATGTTACTCTTTTTGAAATATATATATGGTTTAATTTATTCTTCTTAGCATTGTGAATTAATAGTCCTTTGCACGTTTACTGCATGGTAATATTTTCCTGTGGTCGGGGTCAACCTGTACTCAATTAAACTGATTGAAGCACCAGCAGTTGGAAACCATTCCGCTCAAGGCAGTTTTAACTCTCTTGGGGGAGAGGAGTCAAGATGGGATTTTCAGCATGGGAGCTGGGCTACAACCGAAAACAGAAAGGGAAGGCACCACCCATCAGGCAGTCATCAGTGGTTTTAAATGAGATAAGCAGAGGCTTCTTTCATAGCTTGCTTCCTTTCTCTGCACCATTTAAAGGTGTTCAGAGTGGAAACCTTCCTGCCATCAAGTGCAAGATTGACTAGTTATGTTCTGTAGATTAGAATGCTTATTTTTCTTCCAGAATTTCTATTGAGAGTTGCTTTCAGCTTTGTAAGAACTGTTATTCAATTTTACAAGTGGAATAAATTCAAGTGAAGTAAGTATTCTCTGTGCACCTGCTGAGGAAGCTGCTGTTGTGGAAAGTTTTCAATAAAATCCTATGTGTCTAGCTAGGAGCTTCTTCCATTTTTTTAGGATTTCTAGCCTTTCAAATATCTGGCAACAATGTCCTCCTTTAATTTTTGCAAGCTTGAATCTCATTTCCGGGGGCTTTAATTACCTGGAAACATTTTGGTTTATGCATTTAATTTCTTATATTAAATTTAAATTAAAACACAACAGACACAAACCCAGTAAAAATCTGTCTGCCTTGGCTAAAATGTGAGAAGTAGCACATAAGTATTTATTATTCAGAAATATTTTATTCCTTTTCTTCTAAGAGATAAGGTGTGCATGTTTGATGGGGAGAAATTAAAGCAGTAGATGATTTGTTTTCTCCTTTACTGTGCAGGTCAATTAATTTATCTTAAGCGGACACTGCAGTCTAATCAGCAGTGTCTTACAACCAGCAGCATGCAAGAATTAGAGCAAAGCAGTTATTCAACCAGATTCATCTTTGAAGCTGCATGTTGACACCAGAGCTGTTGAGATAATCTTTAGTGGCACAGAAGAGGATCTTTTCCCCTTTCCTTTTCTTTATTTTTTTTTTTTAATCCTTGGCAATAGTAATTTCACAGTCTTCAGCAGAGACAAGCAAAACTTGGAGATATGCTAGCCAAATCTGAAGAGCTCCTGGTGGCATTGCTACACTAACTCAAAATGAGTTTTTTAATCGTGGGTGTGTGCTACTCTTAATATTTTTCTTCACAGTTTATTTTAATGGTTTCCAAATATACAGCAAAGGGAAGAAAAATTAGGGCTTTGACCACCTGTTCAGTCTTATGGAGGCAGGCTGTAGGTTCAAGTGGTGGGATAACACTTTCCTTAAATAAGAAGAGAGAGGTTAAGTCATTATAATGACCATTTAATTTATAATGACAGTAGTATTTTAGGGTAAAGGTTTTAATATAGATGTACATATTAAAAAAAAAAAACCTATACGTAGATTCTTTTTGCTTTTTTGGAAGACCTTTGTTAAATAACAATACTTTGATTTAAGGAACTACCTTAGCTCTAAGACCATTGACTGAAGTGTTGAAAGTTACATTACCAAGACTGGGAATGTACAACACCTAAAGTTCATGGGTCAGTTTACTAGAGCTATGAAATCTGTCATATAATAGCAGGGCTACTGAATTATTAATAACTTCACTCCCCTGGGGGAGAATAACTGTTGAATTCCTAATTGTTATTTACAAACCTGAAAATTGTAATAGTTTTCCTAATCTTTCCATATTGCTAAAAGCAGAGAAACTTGCTATGGAAAATTTGTGAAATGTCCTGGAAAATGTCACCAACGCCGGAAAGCATTTTTTAAAAAAAGTTAATTAAAACTGATTTTAGGTTTGGCTCTCGCAGTCTCAATAAGGAGGTGGAGCTTCAAGACTTGCAAAGGTATATTTTAATGTGAATAACTATTAGTTTAGAAATTGAAGTATTCTGAAAACTGTTCTGTTGTCTGAAAGGATCACCCATTTAAAATTACGCCTTCCAATTCCACTTGAAAGTATTGCTATTCTCATAGTAAAGGATTGGTGTAACAGAACAAGGGAATATTGATAAATACAGAGAAAAATATCATTGTGTGAAAGTTGTGATAGGAGACTAATAGTCAATTTTCTTCCTTTCATGCGGTTCCTTGCCTCCTACAATAGGGAGCCTTTCCCAAGATTTGATTTGTGTCACAACCATTCATCAGACCAACTCACAGTCTTTAATCTAAAGATTGGAAATGGGGTTTTGAGGACTTCCTTCTTTCCTTTTATTTATTTTGGCGGTATGGCATTTAAATAATTTTAGTAAGATAAAATATAAAATACAATTTAAAGTGGTATTAAAATAGAGAAGGCATGTAATTCGTTGGATGCATTGTAAAGACTTGTAAATTACAGGGAGCCGGATCCGGAGATTTAATTTAGCCTCGTATTTTCTGGAAGTGTTGGCTGTGTGGACTGATTTTCTTTTGTGAGTTGTCAGCAGGTGTTCATAGAGGAATTTGTAGTTAATTTTTATTTGCAAAATGTGTCTTATAACGGCTCAAGAATATAACATAGAGTATGGTCAAGATGAACAGTCTGTGTGTGTTGCCTTGCCACTATTGACTGTTGTTTTTCCAGCCTTGCCTGGGAATGAAAGCCTTGCTGTGCTGGTTACTGTTGTCTGATTGGTTTCTTTAATTTTTGTTTGCAATTGATATTGTCTGGTTAGGTGAAGACAGCACAGGCTGTAGCTGATAAATTCATATATTGTAGAAGTTTTGCATAAATAAAAATGGCAAGCTTTTAATTAGACAAAGTAGTGGACGGGATCCTAATGAATTTATATAAATAATACTTAAAAACTGGCTCAAATCATGTAAGTTGAATTTTTTTTTCTGATTTAAATTTCATACCATAATTGACTACTGCTTTGACTAATTATATGTTAGGAAGTCTTGAACCTCCTTGCATAAGTTGAGCTAGATAAGTTTTGGTTTTATTCAAATACTATTGAATTCTTGTGCTGAAATCATGTCCTGAAAGGAGTTATTTGTAGCATTTTGTAAAATACATCGCTGAAGGATAGAGTTTTGAAAAGCAGATGGTAATTTCACAGTAAGGCCGACTTGTGTGTTAGAAGGAAAACAAACTTGCAGATTGAAATAAGACTTCTGCAGTGTAATGTTTTACTGGTTTTTTTGTATGCAAGATTTCTTTTGTGTTTGTCCCCTGATGTTTCTAACTAGTTGTGCATTTTTCACTATAATGGGATGATAAATGGAGTGATGCCACATTATTTGGTTTTTCACATATTTTTTTCATTTTGCTTTATCCCAGAGGTCTGTTTTCAACTTGGAAACACTTTATACTGAGTTGAGGACATATTGAGTGTACTATTTTCAGTTTTACAGGTGTTGAAAGATTCTAGTTAGAGTGAAAAATGGTTGGGGGATAGAGGCTACCTTTAGAAATCCGAAAGCATCAGGTGTCCAGCCTTTTTCTGCGATGTTTTTGTCTCTTCTCTTGCCTGTGTGTGTATGTGACCAATTATGGAATGACAACTCTGTAGTTTCCTAGTGGATGAGTCCTCTGAGCATCAGAACTGCTATGAGTAGTGAACAGCATGAACTTCTCTCTGGATTTAACCACATTTCTTTACTAAGGTTATCGTACCGCTGTGTGGCATTGCCTTGCTTCATGCATCTTTGTGTAAGAAATTGGACTTTGGAATTCTGTCACAGTTTCAGCTTTCTCTTTTACTCCTTCAGTCTGGGAAAATTAGGCATTGTGAGCATCTACATTATCTTCCTTCATTTGTTACCCTTCTCTACAGGGGGATGCACTCCCTGCCACAAGCCCCCACAGGATGGGAGGTATCTTTTGCTCTTAGCAGTTACTCACTTGTTTAAAGCTATTTTCTCTTGCTGAGTTACTGACTTGTTTAAAGCTATTTTCTTTTGTGAGTTACTGAATTGTTTAAAGCTATTTTCTCTTGCTAACTGAGTAGCAGTTTCTGTGGTAACAGGTAGTCTAAAGTTAAAACAGTGCAAGTGGTGTTTTATCTTTCAAGTCTTCGAAGAGATTTGTGGTCTTTAAGTGAAAACACTTAGAATAAACCTATCACAGTCAAATATTCTCTGTGCTTAACAAGCAAATGCGGTGTGATGAAAAAAAAAGCTTTTTTCTTATATGCAACAGTTTTGTTTAATAGAACTTGATCTTTAGCATTGTTGTCACCTTCCATATGCTCACATTTACCTGCTTTTAAATAAAAGCTTAGCACAATAGTGGGTGTGAAAGTCTAAGACTGCTGTTTATACTGTGCCTGTTGTGTTAAAAATGTGTGCTCAGCACCTTTGCTTGATTTGGCAGCACATCCATGTGTGGGAATGCTTCTTCTATAAGCCTGGGAAATTGCTGTGAGCTATGCGAGTGAAGAGTCTGTGACAGCAAGGAATATTGAGGCTTCAAGTAGGTTGTGTTTGCTGACTGTCATCAGGAAGGAGGGGGCTTTTGCAAGTCTGCAGTGTCAATTTGTTCACAGATCTATGCAAAAGAAATTTGTAATTAATTGAGAAGAGCTGTACAGAAGGGGTATAGAATTGTAATTAGAGAGGCAACACTGCAATAAATACTTCTTTTGGTGATAGTTGAGATTTCTGGCTGGTAGTCTGAAAAGACAAGATCCTAGACCTGCATGAGTGCAGTTGCTCCATTTAATCTTTAATTGCTGTCACAGCATCTTCATGTGAGAAAGTTCGTCAGAGAAATGCTCACCTTAAATCACAGCAACATCTCTTACAGTATCTCATTCATCTGTAATTACATGTATGCTAGGGATTGGGTTGAAACAGAGCATAACCATGAATCAACCTTGATTAAACAACAAAGAATGATGTGGGTGGTAGCATCCTCTCTATTTTTATGCTTAAACCTTTTTGCTGGTGTTGTGATATAACTTGTATGCAAAGTGAAATTTGTCAGCTTCTGGCTGCTTAAGTGGGGGCAACCCACTTAAAGTTAATGTGATCTACTTGGTAAGAATCCGTTCTATCTTTTCTTAATTTTCCTTTATATTTCCTTTATTTTTCCTTTGTGGGCATCGAATATTGTAATATATTTGCTTCTTTGTCTGCTCAGTGAAACTTGCAATTTGGTCCTCATCTCTCTGACAAATGAATCTCTGATACAAATTTTCACTTAATCATCCAAATTATTTTTCTTGCACTAGTTGCTCGGATTAAACGAGTAAATACTGTTTACTGGTTGTCTGTAAGGACCATATACAAATGCTCCCCTAAAGTTGGGGAGTGGCTAACACCCAAAGCAAAAGCCCATGTGCTCAGCAAACCACAACAATTTTTTTAGTAAAAGTTTTTCCTTGTATATCCCCATGAAAAGTTTGATTTACCTGGAATTCTCCGTTTAAAAGTTTTGTCAGAAAAGTCCTAACTAGCTCAAAAATCAAGCTGCTTCTATGCAAACTAATAATCCTAGTGGTTTTAGAGAAACACCATGATGAATGGTTGTCTTTCACTGAATCAGGAGATAATTTTAAAAATATCAGGTTTTTCTGCGTGAATAGCCACTAAAACTAAATGACTGTCTCTTGGTTAGAAGCTGTAGCCAGCTTCAATTAATAGAAAACATTTTTGCCATGCAGTTATCTTTGCCAGAAAAAGCAACTGCTTGGTATTCTTACCTGATCTAGCTACTAGCAAATATAGGAAGTTGTTGGACAGACCTTTTTAACTGAGTTTCCTAAACCATTTGGTTTTGTTTTGTTGGTGGTTTTTCTGTTGGGTTTGGTTTGTTGGGTTTTTTGTGGGTGTGTGTTTTGTTGGGTTTTTTTTTCTTTTTTTTTTCAGTAAAACACTTCTAAAGTTAGACTATGAAAATGGCTGTGTGAAAAGCCCTTTTGAATAGTATCTGATACATGCATGAGAACATAAACTCTGGCCAGTATGGGGATAAAACAAAATGATTTTATCTCCCATTCTGTGTAGGTGATTGGTGTTGGTTGCAAGACTGATTTTTTTTTTGTCGGTTGTGTGTGGGTTTTTCTCTCTTGTAACTGGTATTTTGGCTTTATTTCTGCCAGATAAGAGCACTTTAGACTTAGGAAAATTTTTCCAGTATGATCCATATCTGTGGCCTGAATTATGTTAGTCTTTGAGTGGTATTTTTCGTTCTTACCACCAAGATCCCCTGAAATTTGCCATTTTTAACAATCCTTAGCATGTTTGTTGTGTGTGTCATAAAGAAACTCATCTGGTAACCAGGAATGAAACAGATACTGCATAAAGCTTTACCCAAGTATGGTATTAATAACAAAATGGCCAGTTTACATGCCATATATAGTTTTAGGAAAAATTAAGGTGCTTTTAAAATAATTACATATTTTACAGCTCCCTTGTGGACAGACTTCACTTTGCTAAAATGTATCCTGCAATTTATATTTTATAAAATAGCTTGTCTCTAGTTTGAGCTTTGTTTTATCAGATTTATTGGCCAAACAATTTTACGAAGACAAAACTGTTGTATTAAATGTGGTGAATGACTTGCTCTTAAATTTACTGACTTGGGACTGCACCACAGCTCCCTTGCTGAGTACTTATATGTCAGCTGTAGTTGGATAATCTGCTAAAGGGAAAATGAGTTTCTGGATTCCTGTGTTCCTTTATTCCTTTCTGTAGAATAAAAACACTTTTCAGTGTTAATATGCTTCAGTTGAAAATAAACATGTATGCCAATATAGCTGGCTTGTTGAAAATTACACTTGGAGAGTAGAAATTAAAAATATTTATTCTTTTCCTTAAACTCTGCTTAAATTCAGTAGGTACATTAAAATTAAAAATAAGTGATATAGAAAACTTTAAGGAGCTGCTAAAAGCCATAATAAAAAATATCTGTGAAAAGTTGATCTTTTCATGTCATGTCATGATCTAGAACTGCTGGATTAGCTTCTTGTAAATGAAAAAGTCAGTAAATTACATTGTTTCTATAATTAATGTTACTTTTCTGAAGCATTAATTGGAAGCAACAGTTGTGGTGTGTCATATTCTTACTTCTGTGGTTTCTTAAAAGCCCAAGCCACTAAATGCACAAACAGATGTATAGCTTCCTCCTGCTCCCTTGAGTTTAGTGACTTGATTGTTCATAACTTTGAGATTACTTAATTTGGGGAATGTGATTATCAGCTAGATTTCATTGCTGTGCGAATGTACAGTTCAAGAGAGTTTCAGACTATAGGTTTCTTGTTTTTTAATTTCTGTTAAAAAAGGAAAAAAAATCCAAGTAATTCTGACAATATCAATAGCTTTTATGTTAACTGTGTTGCCTGTACTCCTCTGCAGCTCTGGAGAAGTCAGGGCTAAAAGCACAGCTATAAGAATTGCTGCTTTTCAGGTAGCCCCTTGGCAAGCAATGCCTACTTTTTTCCCTATTTAACCCTTCAAAGCTGAGAGTTTATATTTCTCAACCCAAGTGCAAATGCATGCTGGTATTAGCATGTCAGCCTTGACGTAACCCCAGCTGCTGCCAGCAGAGTGTTAAAATCCAAACTTGTTTCAGCACTGCAGAGAATTATCCAGTTTGAAGTGCTCTTCATGAACCATGTCTTTCCATTCAAAAGGGTTCTTGAAAAAAAATCTCAGTTCCAGAACAGAAATAAGACTTTTAGATAACATATATAAAATAGTTAACAACACATAATAAATTTATTAGGATAAATATTTATCTAACTCTGAACATTATGTGGTGGTTTTACACGAAACAGGTCATTAAACTTACTGTTGCTGTTGAAGGGAAGATAAATAGTTGATTTGTATTTACAGGTTTAGTTTCATGAGTAAACTACTGTGTGAGTTTGAACAATTTGAGGTAAAAGATGTTTCCGGCATGCCTGTTCTTTAATTGAAATCCAAAAAGCATTCCGCCTTTTTTTTATTGGCTGTCTAGACAGAGGAGGTGCATTTCCTTTTATTGAAGAGAGTTGGATATTTTCTAAATATAGATAGAGATGTTGCAGGCAGTTGAGATATGAATCAGCTGTTTTAGAAAATTTAACAGGCGTTTTTGTGTTGCATACTTGCTAGTGTGCAGAAACTCTGTGTTTGTATGAACCTTTTTCTTCCTGAGCAATAGCGCCAAGTTACAGACCTTAAAACAAATTTCTCACTTTGTGTAAAAGCAGCCTTCACAATGCCTGCCTGTGACTTGCTTTTTGGGAAGTGTGGATATATTTTGCCATGAGGATGTTTAAACCTAATCCTATATTTTGGTGATGGTTATGGGGTTGGGTGAGTATGGTTTTATGGTGGTTAAGGCCTGCTCTGGGATTCAAAATCTGGCTGCTGAAGAGTTTTAATTTGGGCACTCTAGTAATGTTTCAGATTTTTTATTTTTATTGAGTATTTCTTATTTGTTTTGTCACAGGCCTCATTCAATGCACTTCAGTGCATTATTTCAGTAATTAACTGAAGAACAGAGCATTGTTTTGAAAATAATAATATACTAATGATATAATATTAGTATAGAAAACAGTAATAGTCTAGTGTTCTAACATTTTGATACATTGTTTTTTTCTAAATGTTCCTTCTATCAACATTCATTAATTTTTATTATTTTAGCAGCTAGATCAATGTAGAATCCCATGCTGATATGCAGTGTTTACTTAAATTAACATGCATTGTGATTTTTAAAATATTGGGGTACTTGGGTATAGTCTTAAATGTAAAGCTCTTAAAGCTTTCTGCTTGTGTGGGAAAAGTTAGCATATTCAGGTCGAACTTGAGCATTAAAAGCCAAAGCTGGCTAATCATTGTCATGCAATTTGCACCTCTGCAAAATTTGGATCTTAAGCATTCAACTTGTTCACTGCTTAAAATGTATCCATTCCTGTTTTTTACAAATTTTGTGTTATTAGCACCAAGGTTATTTAACATCTATTAAATGTGAAAATCCTGTGTTATTATCAGCTGTAGTCTTTATCCCAAATCATTGCAAGCAGGTAGAGATGTTTCATGGAATGCAGCAGACATTGTCTTTCAAACCAAGTGATTGTGGTGATGTAAAATGTGAATGATTTCTGCACAAACTCCAGAACTCTCGAGGGAAGATAAAAGGGGACATTATTCTTAAGAATTTTTTTTTCAAAGTTTTAATTGTGTGGAAACTGATCTGGGTATTTGCTGCAAGGAGATGATGCATCAGTTAGTGAAGGTGTTAATGTTAATGCTTGAGGAATATATTTTTATAACTGCACTGATTCAGGTAATTGGAACAGTCCAGGTTGAAAATGTACAAACACGTCTTTTCCAGCCTTAGGAAAATGCAGTTCTTTAACACTGTAGTTAAAACCTGAATCCACAAACATAATACAATGCTTTCCTCCTATTGAAACACAGAACAAAGTAGTTAAATAGCTTGGTGGGTTTTGTACTGAGTGTTTTCATCCCAGGTTTTGATATCTGTTTAGTGGGATTATTTGAATTTTCCAAATTAGTAACCTAAGAGATTATGATTCTGAGAAGATTTTTAAAGAATTCCACTAATATATATCAGGTTTTTCTGAGAGGCTTTTGGAAACTATGGGGATAGGGCTGGATATTTTGAGATTGAAAGGTGTCTAGGACCCACCCTCAAGCCCACTCAAAGACCTGTCCCTAGGTTTTCTTTTTAACTGTTCATTTAAGCTTTCAAGGCATCACTTGAGAGAAAAGCTTTTTTAGATTGAGCTGATTAAGCTGTTCTCTTCAGTGGTGGGCTTCAAGCCAATTTGTATTGCAGATTCCAATTGTGTCTTGTCTTGTTAGTACCAATCCTCATTACTTTTTGCTGTGGAAGTGAGGAAACCTGAAACTATAAGCTGTAGGAAGTTTTCTGGTAAGGGAGGGAAGGAAGAAGGCAAAATGAAGATGGTGGTAGGAAATGGGCAGGAGCCTGTGTTAGAGCATCTCTATATTTGTGCTGTGGTTGTCTTCATTCCATCTCTCTCAAGACTGTTAAGGAACAAGAAAGAAGATTAATATTAATGATTTTATAACTTCAGTAAAGGATAGAGTGGGAAACTATTAAGGCAGTAAGTAAATAAATCCTGATTTTTACTCTTCTTTCAATCGCCCTATGAGTGTTCAAGTGAAGTATCTGGTGTGCCGTATCCCAACAATGCTACTTACTAGCATTTTCCTAATGTCTGTGAAAAGACTACAAAGCTGCTTAAAGCCTTGTAAATCCACTCCATTACTTTGAAACTTCTAGGGCTGATGGAAAGACTGTTACTTCTTGGTACTGTTGTACTGTGTTGAGACTGCCTATGTTATTATTTGTCTATAAGTGGTGTGTTGTGTTCTGCCAGGATCTTGTGTGATGAGTTTTTCCTGTGTTTTGAGGCTTGGAACTCATTTTTTACAAGTTTCTAGTTAGCATGTTGGTATTTCTGTATACCTTATATGTAGTATGTGTACAGAAACCATTTATGAACAGTATGGGTAGTACATAGTGGTAAACAAGGATCTAAAATGTCTAAGTGTGCCAGGTGTTTGGTTTGTTGTGGTTTGTTTTGGGGGTTTTTTAACTCTTAAAAGCTACTGTCTTTCAGTGGTGCCAGAAGGCGCAGCTATGTAAAACTGTAATTATTTCAAGAAAGATCTCTTGAAGTAATGGTTACAGTGGAGTGGTAAGAAGATTACGTTACCACTGGTCACACAATGCTCATTTTGTATAAAAACCAGCTGTGTGTTTTGGTAGTGTCTTAGGGTGTAGAAGTGGAAATAAATCACTGTGGGTTGTTACATGAGAGCTGACTTGCAGTAACCAGCATTGCCCTGGCAGTATCTTTGTTGGTTATCCTGTGTGTGCAGGGAATTTAGAGAGTTCATGTATATGGATTCATGTCTAGGGATCCTCTGCAGTAAAAATGCTTTCCTTTTTATCTGAGGCCTCAGAAGACCCACACTTATTTCTGTCTTTGATTTGCTGAAGTTACATTGACCCAACAATTTTAACAGTTTTGGAGCAAACATTGGATTGTAGGACTTTGTTTTGAAGATTGTGCGTGAGAATGTATGAAAACTGTTGTGTGTGAAGGTACTTTTCAGTCAGTCTTCAGAAATATGCCCTTTTTCTTTTGAGGGGGGATTTCACATAGCTGAGTATTTTTTCAGCTGATATTTTGGGCTACAATTGTCTCATCCATGAGGCATTTCGTATGTAAAGACTGAATGTGGCTTGTAAGACCTTGCAAAGCAGGTTGCTTTGTAAGGAGCTATTGGTTGGAATGACCAAGTGCTTAGAGAAGGGTGATTGACAGTAGCACTTTGGTGGTCTTGTGTAGCTTAACTTGCAGAATTTATGCTTTTCTTACCGAGGGAATGCTGCTTCGCCAGGATGCTGCGGCCGAATATCTTAGATGCTGCTTTCCTGCGTGGATTTGAGCAGACCCAGCAGCTCCCAGCCCTGGTGGTGCTGTAATGCAGCGAACGTGCCACGAGGTGGCTCAACAATATAACACCTCGAGCCCCTCTCGGAAAGGGCTCTCTGGGCAGCCAGTGATCCCCTGCAGGTTTAGAGCCCATGGGGATGCACTTGTGCTGCGGAGCGCTGCAACCTGCTGCGCCGGCTTTCGAGCAATGCGCGCTTACTTCAGAGAGCGATGGCTGCATTGCTCAGGTGTGGAAACACAAGGTGTCCTCCACATACACTC
>VXBU01009749.1:44068-59222 GCA_013400315.1 Bombycilla garrulus | reverse complement strand
GTCTGCAGAGCAACTTTCAGATCCCCATTTACAAGCAGGATGCTTTGATTCATAGGTTCTGATTTATGTATGGTTTCTTGTTTAAACTTTCAGCATATAAATACTTAAAATGACTGCCCATTTCCCTAAATTTCAGTGAGAACTTACTGATACTTTTAGCTGATCTTTACAGAGATAAAAATTCTTAAATTTGAAATGCCTTTATCCTTCAGAGTTGTAGCATCTGCAAGTGTATTTCTAAGACTGCTGCTATTTATATTTTTAACAGGTTAACTATCATGCACGGAATTACCATCTCACACCATTTACTATTGTCAATATCATGTACTGCATCAATAAGACACAGGTTAGTATTTGCTGTCAGGCTGTATCTGAGCACAGAGTTCTACAGCATGTATGTACATTGAAATATCTTATGTGTTTATGTAGGTGGTGTTGAAAACACCTTGGCTGTTTTGCAGCTTTGTTGTTTTTATGGTTATGGAGCTGTGTCAAGAAGAGCAAGTAAACCATTATTTTTTTCAGTAGTACACTGCTGAGTGGGGGAAGATTTATGTAGGTTAGAAAATACAATAACCCCCTGCACCATTATAGGCTGGGGACGGTGTGGCTGGACAGTGCCCAGGCGGAAAGGGACCTGGGGGTACTGGTTCACAGCTGCCTGAACGTGAGCCAGCAGTGTGACCTGGTGGCCAAGAGGGACAATGGCCCCTGGCCTGTATCAGGAGCAGGGAGGTCATTGTTCCCCTGCACTCGGCACTGGTGAGGCCACACCTTGAGTGCTGTGTCCAGTTCTGGGCCCCTCAGTTTGGGAAGGATGTGGAGACCCTTGAGCACGTCCAGAGGAGGCAGCAAGGCTGGTGAGGGGCTTGGAACACAAGCCCTGTGGGGAACGACTGAGGGAGCTGGGGTTGTTTAGCCTGGAGGAACGGAGACTCAGTGGTGACCTTATCACTCTCTACTACTCCCTGAAGGGTGGGTGTTGTCAGGTGGGGATTGGTCTCTTTCTCCAGGCAGCAACTGACAGAACAAGAGGACAGAGTCTCAGCTGTGGCAAGGGAAATATAGGTTGGATATTAGGAAAAAGTGTTTTCAGGAAAGGGTGATAAAGTACTGGAATGATCTGCCCATGGTGGTGGTGGAGTCACTATCCCTGGATGTGTTTAAAAAAAGACTGGGTGTGGCACTCAGTGCTGTAGTTTACTTGCGGAGTTAGGGCATGGGTTGGACTCGATGATCTTGAAGGTCTCTTCCAGCCTGGTGGTTCTGTGAAAACAAAAGGTCCCTGAAACTAATTTTTTTTCATTAGGGTCCTGAAATATCATTAATTATGTGGATAAAGTCATTGTTGAAGTGGCTCCTTCCAAACATAGTACAGAATACATTTCCAATTCTGCAGGGGAATGGCAATCCTTAAACTCAGATCAGAAGGCAGGAAGAAATTCTTAATTCTGAATTTCTTATGGATGTACTTTTGACATCTCAAGCTCATTTTGTCCACAGAAAGTGGTGTTAAGTTTATAATACAGAGTATTAACAGTGGAAGACATTCCTCCAAAGTTATTGACAGGTCTTTGAAATTATTGAAAAACAAAATGGTTTCATAAATTAAAAAATGAGTTGTTACCTGAATTTAATGACAAAGTTGAATGGTAGAATTGTAGTACTGTGTGGTCTGAATTTACTGAAATTTTTTTAAATAATAAATTGAAAATATTTTTGAGTTTTATCTTGTGTATTTCAACACACAGGGTCCAAGAGCTCTCTGGAAAGGAATGGGCAGCACTTTCATTGTTCAGGGCATAACCCTGGGAACAGAAGGCATCATAAGTGAATTTACACCTTTGCCAAGGTATTGTGTGTTTTTTGTACTGCTTCTAACTAATTAATAAGTTTTTTACTTATTTTCAATGTATTAGTAAGGCTAATTAAAAAAATATTACTTCATGAGACCAACGAGACGTTAAATAGGTGTTTCCAAGCACAGTCTTGGAAAAGACAACCTCATAATCCAAAAACAGTGTGGGACTCTTTCTGGTAACTTTATTTGTTTGTGTCTGCTTACTGGTCTGAGTATAGAAATATTGCAGCAATGAATTCCACTGTCTTTGGTATTCAACTCTGTAATAAAAAAAAGAATCATAATTTTCTTCTTTTATTTAGGATTTTATTGTGTGATAATAGCAAATACTATACTTAAGGTAAAAATTCCTGGTCTTATTAATCTAAATACAAAAAACTTGCACAGCTAATGAGCCAGCACTGACATTTTGCTGAATATTTGCACTATCTTTGGTAGGTGGGAGAACAAAATAGCCTGCATTAGTAAATGAGAGACATGGTAAATGAGCATCCATGTGGCTGGCAGCTTTGGCTTCTGCCTTCCTTGAGCAACACCTATATGTACCTTGTTCAGTATTCTCATAAAAAGATGTTACAACTAAAAATTACTGACTTCATTTAAAGAGATATTCATCATTCTACATAACTGTGTCAATCTTCTGCTACAGAAGTTTAGTAGTTTTTTTACTAAAAATATTCAGGGACATGGAAAATACCGTGGGTTTAGAAAGAAGAAATATGATTAGGCTGAATCAAATACTGTTATGATCATGTATCCATACTAATAAAAGTAGGCATATGCAAGTTTAAGAGCATTAGCAAAAGGATTTCATATTTAAATTGTATAGAGTGTGTATTTAAGGTTTTTGGTCAGCTCTGTTTCATGGGTAATTGATATTTCCAGGCATGTGCTTTCCTCCAAGTGTATTTTAGATACAGCTCTAGGGTATGCTTAAGTTCATGAGATATGATATAGTGATTACATCTTCACAGTTCTGAGTTCTCACAAATTTCTACTCGGTTTTCTACGTCTGAGCCAATTCAGCAGTTCGAAAAGTAAGCTGGTGCTGCTGCCAAAAGAATCAAACCTTTATGCTGGAACCAGCTCATTCCTTCCTCTGTGCTACTCCTATCTTTGTGGAAACACATTATGTGAACAGTCAAGAAATTACCTGGATTGGAAAAGGGATCTGACTGAAATGGTTGTCTCATATATGCACCAACACACAGCAGTTTTCTGCTGAATGCTCTCTCTTCCTTTTTAATGGTGGCTTGCATGTTTGGGTGGTCACAGGGAGGAGAAGGTTATTGCTTGTAGCAGGAGTGCCAGCAAATCGGATTTAAAGGGTTATTTAACTACATTATCAGGCTCCAAAGAGCAGAGAGAAGTGAAATGTCAGTTGTATATTATAGTTACATGGAAGAATACCCCTGTTTTAGGAGAGGAGCCCAGAAATAAGTGTGAACATTTTGTACTAGACAAACATGTTGCATAATTGTTCTTCCATTGCAAGGACACTTATGCCTTGTGAATTGTCAGGTTAGGCTTCACACATTAGTTTGGCTGGTTTAATTTTCCACATCATTTAAGTATTATGGATAAGTGGATGTCATCCAAGTGTCTGAAATATATAAGGGTAAAAATGATCTTCTGTTTCTGTTTAGTGATTGACCTATGTATTTAAAATGTGACAGCTGGTAACAACACACCATTCTTCAAAAAGGGTGAAATATTGCCTTTCTTGGATTAGAGTTATTTTAACTACAAGCAGTATCTGATTGTGATCCCTGGGTGACACTTGAAGCTGAACACTTTATAGCTTTTTATTAAAAATGCAAAGTCTCGTGTGCCCAGCACTTCAGACAAGTATCTGTACCTCACAGCTAGAGTATTGGCCATATGTGTTGTAAGTACATGTGGTATTTGAATCTTTAAATGAGCTAGGTGGGTTTACATTTTTTGTCAAGTGGAATGGAAACATTAGCTGTTTGTATTTTTGAAGTGTGTAACTAGAAATACTTCTTCAAGGAGATATTTTTTATGTTGTCTTTGTGTTAAACACACAGGCTTTCTTCTGTTTTATCAGAACATGCTAACGACTGGTCATAGGACAAAAAACTTCAGTTATGTCTGTACAGAATTACTGTTCAACTTCTTGTCTGACTACTTGTACTTGATTTGTTCTTGACTACTGTGCCAGAGTATGATTTAGGTTTTCTGGAAAGAAACAACAACAGGGTAGACATAACTGTAAGAACAGATGAGTGCAGCCAAACCAACATAAAATAAAAATTATTTCTTGATAAAGGAAAAGTATGAAGATTTTAAGTATTACAATGTTCCCTGAAGATTGCTTTAAGTGCTTGTACATGAGATTGCTAAATAAATGCAGAACTGATTAAAGTCAGTTGCTGTGAGAGCTGCAAACATCTCATAAATTAATAACTAAAACCTTTTTTGATAGAATGTCTGACAGACCCTAAAAACTACTAGAACTTAAGCATAATTTAGTAAATGTTTTGCTGTGTTTTTCCAATATGAGAAATGCTTCAACATAAATTGCAGAACACCAATATGAAAACTGGTGACACTCATGGAAGAATTGCTTGAGAATTACATGTGGGTGATTATTCATATTGTGGTAACTACTTCTCTTTTTAGAGAGCTTTCACATAAATGGAATCCCAAGCAGATAGGTGGACACCTTTTACTCAAAGGGTAAGTATAGCATGTGTCTTATGTCTTATTATCTAAACATAATAAAACTACCAAATGGACATAAGTTTAGTCTGCCGCTATATTTACTAGGCAAGATGCTAACAGTACTTTTCAAATGCTGATTTTTTTGAACAATCTTGGTTACATACACCACTTTCACAGGTTTTCTCATACTAGATCCCTGTGTCTGTGGAACTCAACTGATTTAAAAGATTAGATTCTTTCAGAACTTAATCAGTTTGGTCACATGGAAATAGAATTTAACTAAACTTTTGACTGAAGCTTATCTCAGCTTGTTGATGTACGTTTTACTAACTGAGTTATGCTTTGTTAATTTTCTCTCGGGAATGATTTGGTAGATAACATTATCAACTTCCAGGTGGTTGTTTGGCTAAAATTATAGTATTGTCATGTTAATTCTTATATTGTTAATTTCTACAGGTTAACACATGTGATAGCAATGCCTTTTTATTCTGCGAGCCTGATTGAAACTGTACAGGTAACTTACATATATTAGGAACGTGTAAAAATATAGTGTTACTCTATAGGTTAGATTACATGGAGAAATGAATCCTTGAATTCAGGTTTATATTGCAGTAGTTGAATTTGTTTTGCTTGAGGCTGTATGACTCAGTGAAATGGTTGTTTTCTGTGAAGGGTATATTAGTGTACTGTCTTAACTCTAAATCTAGAATTAGAAAGTACTTTTAATGTAGATAGTTGGAGTATATATCATATGAAATAGGGACTTGCTATATCTATGTGTTCCAGCAGATAAAACATAAAGAAGTACAATGTTTCTTTGCTAGAAAGCAACTTAGTAGGAAAAAAAAAAATTAAAAAGCATCTCTTTCAGCCTTTTAAGTAGATGATCTTCTCTGTAATGGATTGGTTATGAAAATTCCACTGAGATCTGAGGATTTTAAGATTAGAAGCTTCAGCTGTGTGCAAGTATTTCAGTGAACAAGTGTGTGCATGTATATATATGATGTATGAAATACGTTCTTAAGTTCCTGGAAACATCATCCTAAGCTTATTTTAAACACAGCAGAGGTAATGATAGCATTTGTGAAGATTTTTATACTGTATTAATGAGTGCAGGGGAGCAACTTGGCTTGCCAGGTTTGCTTTACATTCCTTTGCTGCAAGAGAGCAATGACCAGTGACAAAGCAGAAAAGTTAGATTGTTGGATTTCTTACCAGCAGGCTTATATTGACTTTGATTCTGATAAGCCTTGCTGTTCAATAGTGTCTGTTTGACACTTATCCAAGAAAATACATTTCATCAAAATAGCTATATATGGTGGAAATTTGTAGCTGTCACATTTTGTTCTTTTGCCATTAGCATCTCAAAAACTCATGGTGGCGTGTTTGGCCAAAGCAAGAACGGTTTTGAAGTGCAGTGAGTGTAGTGATGTGGGACAGAAGAGGAGTCAGTAGGGGTTGTGCTGCTTAACCTGTACTTAAGTCTGCAACAACATTATATTCTCAGGCATTTAAACTAGTTTCTCTCCCACACAGAAAAGACCATGAAGCCTCTGCAGGCTGTTTAGTATTTCCTCAAAATGCTGAGGAATATTCTGGTGGTTTATTCTGGCATGAAGTCAAGACAGAGGCTACATGGACTCAGAGACTTGGACATTTAGGAGAACACTGAAGTCTTGAATTTTGGATAAATAAATAATAAAACACTGGAGTATAGCCATTAGTAGGGGAAATAACCTTTTTAGCTTAATCCTAGACTCAGAGGTGGAATGTAACAGAGTAAATTATTTTATGGTTTTTGTGTTCAGTACATGAACAGAATAATTATCTCTTCACTAAGAGACAGCATGGGTAAAAGAGTATTACTTTAAATGCATTTAATGCCATGAGAACATTCAAAACTGAACCTATTAAATTCATGTCAAAAATTACCTTTCAACACTAGTTGTATGTCTTCACTATGTAGATTCAAGTTCAAGGTTATAGTCATAATCTTTAAAGTAAAGGAATTTTGATTTATATAAGTGCTTCCTGGCATTTTGCTCCAGATGTAGACATTTTAAGTTTGTGTTTTGCATTCTGATACTTTCAGCAGTAGGCTGAAGTTTGAATTTCTTTGGTAGAAACACAGATTACTGGTTTTTTAATATTAAAAAAACCCCACTCCTTTAAGATGGCTTCATTCTTTAAAAAGAAGCTTAGTTGAATGCTGTGAAGTGTTACAGCAAGAGACTTATTTGTACTGCTGTGTAGACACAAGAGCATGCAGGTGTTTTGCTCTTTTTTTTAAAAGTTCAGCAGTGATGAAGTGTCATGTGGATGTCACGATGTGAGAGGATGATTTTGAAATGCTCAGCAGGAGTTGTAACTCCTTCTTTGTGCTTGTAGAGTGAAATAATTCGAGACAATCCTGGCATCCTGGACTGCGTGAAAGAAGGAATTGGCAGAGTTGTAGGCTTGGGAGTACCCCATAGCAAGCGTCTCCTTCCTCTGATGGTCCTGACTTTTCCCACTGCTCTACATGGAGTTCTTCACTACATCATCAGTTCCATTGTCCAGAAGCTTGTCTTGTTTGTTTTGAAAAGGGATAATTCCCACAATCTTCCAACTGAGAGCTCTACTTCTGTGCAGAGCATGCTGGATGCGTATTTTCCAGAACTGATTGCTAGCTTTGCTGCTAGCCTTTGTGCTGATGTCATGCTTTACCCACTGGAAACAGTTTTGCACCGCCTTCATATTCAAGGGACACGCACAATAATTGACAATACAGACCTTGGCTATGAAGTGCTTCCAATCAATACTCAGTATGAGGGAATGAAAGACTGCATAAATACTATAAAGCGGGAAGAAGGAATGCAAGGTTTTTATAAAGGATTTGGAGCTGTTATAGTACAGTATACCTTGCATGTGGCAGTTTTACAGCTTACCAAAATTATTTACTCAACACTCCTTCAAAATGTTTCTTAATCTGGCCAGGTCTGGATCTAGCACATTGGACATGATTAACTTGCTAACCTAGTTATTGTTTAAATGGCTTAGAAAATGAACTTTGGGGAATCCACTCTGTGGATTCTCCTTACACTGTAGAACAACTTGTTTTAAAATGGGGATATAGTTTCCGAAGTGTAATTAAAAATGGACTGTTTAAAAATTACAGACACAAATTGAATACGTCATATGCAGTCATACAAAGGGGATCAGATTTCAAATGTGATTGCATTGAGGATTTACTTTTCCTCTTACCAGTTCTCTGACATAAGGAATGGATATGAGTTGTTAGTACCTGCTTTATAAGCATCACATCTGATATTTAATATGGACTGTTAGCCAGTTGAAAGGAATTTATTTTCTTAAGTTGTAAGGACTTGCAAGTAGGGGACTGATGGCTTTACTGGTCTTTAAAAATCTTTCCAGCTTCACTGTTAATGGAATTGTGAGTAAAATAGAAACTGTAAAAGTGACTTAAGTAGACTTAAATGTTATCATTTACAGGTATGTAGGAAACTTATTTTGCTGCAGTGTGGCAGAAGATGGTAAGTGGGAATCTCTTGCTTTATGTAAAAACAATGAAAAATGGGTGTGGGGTTAAGTTGCATAGAATGCAAATTTGGCTGTCTTGCAGTTTGTTTGCAAGGCTTACAATAACTCAGTGTGTGAATAAAGCAAAATAGAAACTGACGTGTGCATGTGTAAGTGCCATTTTTAGTTGGCTTTCCACTGACAACTTCAGGGTTTAGTTTAAGTCTAAATGTTTCATATGAGAGTGTAATAATCATACAAATCTGTGTAGTAGTAGTGTAGTAGTGGTGTTCAAGGTGTACAGAAAGCTTAAAAAACAATTGGCTGTTCCTTGAGTTTCTCATTTGTTAGATTGGAGGGGTGTGTATAAAATTGTTTCCTTAACTATTTAGCACTAATGTCTGTAATTTAAAATCTCTGCAAGTTTAAATATTTTGTGGAGCAGAACTAAGTCCCTTTTTGTGTAAGGGAACCACTGAAATATATATTTTTTGCCCTCTCCCCCTCCAGAATGGCCTGAATATGATTTTTAATCATTGTGAATATCCCAATTCTTAGTTTCATCAGTGAGTGTGAGGGTGGAGAGATGGTTTTTGCAAATAAAACAAGGATGTGGAAAGTCACTTTTAAATTATGAGAGGTTGCTGCTTTTTTCAAGTTCATGTGGCAAGTCTGTTTTTGTGAATGCTGTAAACTGATCTGCGTTTTAATCATTAATCATTGTGTAGCTATCATTTATGGAAAGTAGTCATGGTAAAATAATGCAAAGATGTTGCTCTTTGTAAGTTCTGACTTCAGGTCTACTTTATTATTAATCTGACTTTCATGTATTTTAAATGCCTAAATGTTGAAATGGGAAGTATGGTGAACTTGGAAACTGGTTTCTTTTGAAATACCTTTGATTGCAATTTTAGTGTATAGTGTATGAAATAAAATGAGAATTCACTGTAAGTATTATAAAATAATTCACCAAAGAGGCATGTAAAGGAATATTGTTTTGTGTGTTATGTTTTACCGTATAGACTACAGAGTGGCATTTTCTATTTTCCTCAGCTTTCCTAAGGGCAAAAACATGATGAATTAAATTACATGCAAAAGCACGGGTAAAACACTCAGTTCCTGGGCTGGTTTCTTTTAGTCTCTATTAGTATCAAGATGGCCATGCCAGAGAATCATCCTGACTGGAAAGGACCTCAGTAGGTTGTGCAGTCCAACTTCCTCCTCTAAGCAAGGACAGCATTGACTTGTGCATGGCCTCGTCCAGTCAAGTTTTTAATATATGAAACTGACCTTTTCAAAGGTGTTAAATTCAGCTGTAGCAAACAATTTTATCACATTTGCTTTGAAGCAATAACTGTGTCTCGCATTTCAGCACTTCTGGATGTATCTGTAAAATTGGCTGTTTTTCTAGGAATAAAGTTTTAGGGCATTTTGCCTTGTGAAGTGGAGGACTTGCCTTTATATATTCTTCAAGAGGGAAGAAGAGTTCCCAAGAGTGGCACTAGAGACTGCTATAATACTTTATTCTGTCAAAGAGTTGCTTACGTTGCTGACAGTTTTACAGTTGTAGTCTAGGTTCTCAAATATGTAACTTTAAGCAGAGTGAGAAAGGATGGTGTCCGTGTAGAGCAGCTGTTCTGTGGTAGAAAAAAACCTTCTGCTTAGGGCTATTCTTTTTTGGATCTCTTCCCAGCAATTAGAATGAACATGATTAGATTTTTCATGTATACTTTTTTTTATCTTCCAAAACACTTAATACATTTTGTCCAGAGTTGGTGGGGTTTTGCCCATGCAAAAATTTAAAGGAATATGGGCTAAAAAAAGTAATTTTTACCTTTTAAATTGTAAGTGGTTTTGGTTTTCATTTGGATTTCAAATGTGAAGTACTCAATTTTTAGGTCACGGAAATGATCAGTAGGTGGCTTCAGCAAAAGATACCACTGAAAACTACAAAACAATGAGTTGGCTGTAGAAAATAGGTTGTGGTGGAATACAAAGAATTCTTATGCACTCCTGTGCCTGATACAAACAATTTTTTTGGTTTTTTTTTTTTTTTCTTACTTTTTTATCTTTAAAGAAGAGAGCTGATTTCAAGGTCAGTGTTCCTGAAGAAAGACAGGATGTTTCCCCCAGTGAATTATTTGGCTTGTTATCCATGTCTCCTACAAGGAAAGCCTTCTTGTTCAATAACTGACAACAGTCCGGGCAGGAAATTTTGAACTATGAGGCTTCCCAGAGACAGGCGAATATCTGCCTGTGTTTTATCATGGACAGCATACAATCACACTTGGATTTCGGTTGTGTTACAATGGAGCTTTTAGATCCAGTGTTGGTGCCAATACTGAATTCTCCAGGATTGTTCCAGCTTTTAGCTGATCTACTTTGAGGCATACATAAGTTGATCTGCCTCTGGGTACTGTCTGTAATAAAATGTGAAATGTACAGTTTTGCAGTTTTAGGCAGAATTTGTAAGACTCAGAATTGTATGTTTTTGCTAGCTTCTCTGAATTTATAAGCAAGTTCAAATCAGATATATGGAAGGTATTAATTTCTCATGGTCATTCAGCTGGATACGTGCCTGCAGCTACAAACATGGAGTAGAATCACAGAATGTCCTGAATTTCAAGGGACCCGCAAGGATCATCAAAGTTAAGGTCCTGGCCCTGCATGTGGCACCCCAAGAATCCCACCATGTGCCTGAGAGCATTGTCCAAACACTTCTTGAACTCAGGTGCTGAGACCATTTCCCTGGGGAGCCTGTTGAGTGCCCAAACACCCTTGGGGGCAAGAACCTTTTCCTAACACTCAACCTGAAATTCCCCCAACACAGCTTTCGGCCATTCCCTCATGTCCTGTCACTGGTAACAGACTCAAAGTTTAGTGTCTGCCCCCTTCCTCCCCTCATGAAGAGGTTTGCAGACTCCAGTGGGGTCTCTCCTCAGTCTCGAGTTCTCCAGACTGAACAAACCAAGTAACCACAGATGTTCCTCATAAGGCTCTTCCTTCAGATTCTTTACCATCTTTATGGCCTTCCTTTGGACACTCTAATATCTTTTTATCCTTATATTGTGGCACCCAAAACTGCCCCCAGCACTGGTGGAGAGGCTGCCCTAGCCCAGAGCAGAGTGGGACAATCCCCTCCGTTGCCTGGCTGGTGATGCTGGGCCCTTTGCCCCCAGGACAGGGATGTCCATCCTGGCTGCCAGGGCATTGCTGACTCATACCCAACTTGCCATGGACCAGGACCCCCCAGTCCCATTCCATGGTGCTGCTCTCCAGCCTCTCATTGCCCAGTCTGTCTGTTCATCCAGGGTTGCCCATCCCAGGTGCAGAGTCCAGCGCTTTCCCATGTTGAGCTCCATACATTTGGTGATTGCCCAGCCCTTTGATTCATCGAGGTCTCTCTGCAGAGCCTCCCTGCCTTTGAGGGAGTCAACAGCTCCTCCCAGTTTAGTGTCATCAACAAACTTCTTTAGGGTATTTTGAAGTCATGTGTCCAGATCACATATGAAGATGTTGAAGAGCACAGGGCTGAGGATGGAGCCCTGTGGAACCCTACTAGTGACAGGTCACCAGTCTGATGTCACCCCAGTCACTGTCCCTGTTTGTGCCTGACCCGTGAGCTAGTTGCTCACCCATCATGATGTGTTTATCCAGCTGTGGACTGGACATTTTGTCCAGAAGGATATCATGAGTGACAGTATCAAAAGTTTTAGTGAAATCCAAAATAATTACATCACCTGGTTTCCTTTGACCAGCTAGGTGGATTACCTTGTCATAAAAGGAAATAATTTTGACAAACAGGACTTAGCCCTCATGAAGCCATGCTAGCTGTGACAGATGACTGTGTTGTCCTTCAGGTGTCCAGAATATTCCTAAAGCTCGTGGGTGATAGCTTCATAGGTAGTAAAGGAGCTGAGTAGGAAAGATGCCCTCCTTGATTTGTTGCTCATTAACAGAGGAGGTTTTATTGCTGAGTTGGTGATTGGTGGCCATCTTGGCCACAGTGACCATGAAGTGATTGAGCTTAAAATCTGTTGACAGGAGGAAAAGTGCCTCAACAGTGGACATAAGGAGAGCAGACTTTAGGAACAAGTAATGAGATCTCTGGGAAAACATTTTAGAAAGTGCTGGAGTTCATCAGTGCTGGTCACTTTTTGAGCACCACCTCCTAAATGTACAGGAAATTCCAAAATGTTGGAAGTCAAGCAAGTGAAGAGGAAGGTTGGCTTGGCTGAGCAGGGTTTTTTTTTAGCTAAAGCAAGAAAAAGAACATGTATAGCCAGTGGAAGCAAGGTCAGGTGACATGGGAGAAAAATAGAGACATTGCTTTGAGGGAGAAAATTCATGCAGCTAAAACTTGGCTGGCGTTGACGCTGGCCAGAACTGTGGGGGACAATGAAAACAGTTTTAAGTCATTAATGGTAAAATGCAGTGTAGAGATAACATTGACCCATTGCAGGATTAGANGGTCACTTTTTGAGCACCACCTCCTAAATGTACAGGAAATTCCAAAATGTTGGAAGTCAAGCAAGTGAAGAGGAAGGTTGGCTTGGCTGAGCAGGGTTTTTTTTTAGCTAAAGCAAGAAAAAGAACATGTATAGCCAGTGGAAGCAAGGTCAGGTGACATGGGAGAAAAATAGAGACATTGCTTTGAGGGAGAAAATTCATGCAGCTAAAACTTGGCTGGCGTTGACGCTGGCCAGAACTGTGGGGGACAATGAAAACAGTTTTAAGTCATTAATGGTAAAATGCAGTGTAGAGATAACATTGACCCATTGCAGGATTAGAATGGTCACCTCCCAAACAGGGACAGAGACAAGGCAGAGGTGTTTAATGCTTTCCTTGCCTCTGTCTCCAGCATTCTGGTGGGCTGTGGGGGTCTGAGATCCCTGAGCTGGAGGATCATGACTGTGAGAGTGACAAACTTCCAGCTGACCCTGAGCCTGTGCGGGCTCTGTTGCTCCAGACAGGTTCTGTCTGCTCTTTGAGGCATGCTGAGATTCATCTGAGAATACTCAAAGAGCTGCCAATGTCATCATGAGCCTCTCTCAATGGTTTACTGGAAGCTGGTGAACATGGTCCCGGTTTTCAAGAAGGGCAAGAAGGATGACCCAGGAAACTATAGGCCTGTCAGCCTCCCTTCAGCACCTGGTAAAAATATGGGGAAGTTTATTTTGGAAGTTACTGAAAACCACCTGAAGAACTTAATCAATGTATATGATGTAAGTGAGGCATGTCTCTCCATTAATACATAACTTCTTGCTGAGCTCTAAGATTTTTGTGGGTATGATTCAGGGCTAGCAGTGATCACCGTCAAACTGTTTACCTTTTCAGTGATAACCAAAGAGAAGGGGTCACACACTAAATTTTTTTGACTAAATGGTTGTTGCTGTGAGATTTGAGAGCAGCATATAATGACAGCATTCCCTCACTTGAATGGGAAGAGAGGTGGTAGGAAAATGTGAATAAACTGCTGAATTTTGCGTCAGAATATGTAATACATATTCTGAAGCAAAGGGCAAGAGCAAAAGGAGGTAAGATCTTCATTTGGTCAAAACTGCTGACATTTGTTCTTCAAAAGCAAATCTGAATTTAAGAACTTGGAAAAACTTGTATCCTTGGATTTTATTTTAGTTCTTTATTTTCTGTGCTCCAGCCTTCCCACAGACAGCCTGGCAAATTTGGAACATAATTTTGGAGCAGAAAAGAAGCAATATTGAAAATGGAATGTAGAGACTGTCCATAAATGCAGAGAAACAGAAGTCAGTGATTAATATTCTCAATTGCAAAAGCTTAATAAAATGTAGAAATGTCCAGATGTATATAGGTAATATTTATATCATTTTTATGTTAGGTTTCATTTGTAAGTCTATTTCAACCTTTATGTATAAAATGGTATTTTTAAAGATAAGTCAAAGTCATTAAATGTGTTAACCCTGATATACCTTTTTTTTTTTTTCCTGATACTTGGAAACTGACTCAACTAAAAAGCCAGCTATTCTTTCAGATTCTTCAATAGGAAAAAAAAAAAAGTCTTCTACATCTTCCATTCAAATTGAGGCATCCTTTCAGTAGATGCAAATACCATCATACAGTGGTCTAATATGGCAATTACAGATGTTTTTGTTTGTTATTATTCAAATTGCTAATGAGTTGGCTGCAGTACATATTGCCTGTGGCAGCTTGATCTGGGTGAAATACTTTATCACTCTTCTCTTGTTTTCAAAACGTGGGGGCAGAACATGGCTCCTACCCACCAAAGTAATAAAATTAGGAGTGTTTTAGCTTTTACCTGAAATTCTGAGTCTTGCTGTTATTTCAGTCTTATGCTTAGCACTAAGGCAAGTCTAGAACAAAGGGCATTTTTGCATGGAACTTGACTTTGTTCTGCCAAGGTGTTTCATGTCTTTGCCCAAATTGAATTTTTACAAGCAACAGACTTTTAAACTGATGTTCCCGATTCTTGTTTTCAGGATGTCTTCAGAAAAGAAAAATTGTAGGCTTGCTTTTACTGCAGCAGTGAATGTAACTCACTGAAGATTTTGATATCTGAAATGGGATCTTGAATTTATGTGTATAATACTGGATCCTTTGAACTTTATTTGGAGGAGGAATGACCAATATGTACACATGCCTTGATTCTCAGCTCCTAGCTGATACCAGCTCAGTTCAGTATCACTCCAAGTGACGTTTCATGTCCACACAGCCCCCTGACATGTTTATGGTCTCTGTAGGTAGAGGTATCAGTCTAAACCTGTTGCAAAATACAAGCATGGGCAGGATTGTCAGACACTCTTCCCATGGACTAGCTTTGTGTTTGCAAAATGATACATGGGGAAAAAAAAAAGCAAACAAACACAGGCATGGAAAAGAGGATTCTTGAAACCAAGTATGTGCTTATCATTGAGAGCACCCTGACAAAAAGGTACGTGTCACTTCAACAGCTACTCAAGAACAGTAAGGGGAAGGAGACTTGTCATGTAGCTACTTGTGTTTCAGAAGCTTAAAAATGTCTGCAGTGTTTTCTTTGAAAGATGGAGATTTTTTTAGTTCCAATATAATAATAAAAAAACCAAAAAATAACAA
>VXBU01009749.1:15457-44027 GCA_013400315.1 Bombycilla garrulus | reverse complement strand
CTGGCAAAAAAAGTTTGCTGTGAAGCAGGTAAGTGTTGGATAACCATTTTGACATGCTTTGTAATGAACTAAATTATATCCACTTTGGCTAATACTTTTTTTGTTTGTTTGTTTTTTTCCTAAATAAAAAGCAGCTACTTTATAAAGCCTACTTTTATCAAGGGAATTAATATGTCATGTCCTCTTAAGCAGTTTATTTGTATTGATTTGCCAACATAATGAGTCTAGAAACTCATTTGTGTTTTCTCCTCTAATACATTTGTGTCTGATAAGTGCTTTCTAATAATGAGTTTCTTCAATGTAAAACCAGCTGATCTTCATAAAAACTACTATTTAGAGATGGTTCCAATTACTCTACAAACGGGAAATATTTGTGTATTTAAATACAGTTTCAACATATGAGGAAGGGCCGGGAGAACTGGGATTGTTCAGCCTGGAACAGATGCTTTGGGGTGGCCTAATTGTGGCCTTTCAGTACCTGAAGGGATCTCACAAGAAAGAGGGACTATTTACAAGGGTGTGTAGAGACAGGACAAGGGGAAATGAATGCAGACTGAAGGAGACATAAGATACGAGGAAGAAATTCTTTACTGTGAGGGTTGTTGTGCACTGGCACGGGTTGCCCAGAGAAGCTGTGGATGCCCTATCTCTGGAAGTGCTCAAAGCCAGACTGGATGGGAACTCTGAGCAACCTGATCTAGAGGAAAGTGTTCTGGCCCACAGTAGATTGCGGGGATCTCCTTAACCCCAGGAGACGCCGCATTATGTAGAAAAGTCCAGGTTTCTGGCCCGTGCTGTTGAAGGAGTAGTCTGGAGTCGTTTGTTCGTGTTCTCAAGGCAGTTTATTAAGTCCTTATCAAAGGGAGATTTCTCTGCCCTGCCAGGGTCGACACAGAACGCGTCCAGAGACACACTGTGCCTGCCCCAGGTGAGCTGTAATCTTTTATACTAAAAACTACGTATCCAGTGTTTACCATTAATTTCCAATCCGTGACCCTTACATTACATTGTCCAGCTCTCTGACAAACCAATCCAAAAGTGCCAACATCACCAAGAAGATGGAGGTTAGGAAGAAGAAGAAGAGATAACATGCCACGTGTAAGAATTCTCCATTTTGACTCCCAGACTCCCCTGCCCAGAATCTCAAACCCCCCTGGACATGGGTCCAAATCTTTCCCTTTTCATCCATAATTACTGCTATTCTACTCTTTAAACTCTGATGACTTGCAATTCTTCCTATAAGTTAGTAATTTGTCTCATGGATTAAAAATCAAAGCCACAGGCATTCCCAGTATCAATCCAGGGTCTCCAACACCTCTGGCAAGGCTGAAAAGCCTCCTGACCAGGGTTTGGATCATTCTGAGATGCCACAGGAACCCCCTGGGTTCCAACATAGATGATCTTTAAGGTTCCTTCCAACCCAAACCACTATGATTCCACAATTTTTCCCAATGGAAATAAAAACCAAGACATTTTAGGTTGTAATTCAAACATGCTGCTGACATGCAGCAACTTAAAAATTTTTGAATTTCCAAGAAAAAATCAGTGTGCACTTGCTATATTAATTAGTAGAATATTAGGAAAAGTTTTGAGTATGCAATACAAAAAGTTGAAATCCTACTTAAGGACTATCTAGGAAGTTTTGTAACTGAAACTACTTGGCACACTAAGGCTTCTGCTTGCACAGTAGGACAGCCGTCAGCATATACCAACACAGATAAGCAGTCATCTCATCTCTGGAAAGAAAAGGAAATTCAAAGCACACCTTCCTCTTGTCTTTGTAGCTGCAAGTTTTCAGTTATGTCAGATATTCTCCTCCCCTCTATCAAAAAAAAAAAAAAAAAGTCAAAAAATACTCTTCATGTCTTCAAACTCTGCCAATTTGTGCAGAGTTACCAGGTCAGGATAATTCTGGGTGTAATTATAATTATGAAAATGACACTGGGAATGGGGACTGTATTTCCTGGAGCTCCTGCAGGGCTGTGTGATGTGGAGGATGAGGTAAGATATGCTAAAAGTGATCTCAAAGGGAAGCAGAACTGCCAAAGAAATGAGACTATACCGCTTCTGGAGTTTGTACAAACACTACATTTTCTCCTTTGTCCCTCCTGCATACTGTACATGGCAAGGTATTTTGGGCCTGTGTTCTCCATGTGACATGGAGTCCGAATGACAGTTGTAAGTGATTGATAACTTTTCTTTTGCACAGGAGTCGTCTTTGTTTCCTTTGTCTGTGCAAGTGTCCAGGATGGCTTGTTGACCATTCCCCATGGCTTTGTGTGCACCATGGATTGGTATTTGTCAATACCTTCAATATTTAGTGGGAAAAATTGAGTCTTGCATTTTTAATCCTTGAAGTAGAAGTCCCAGGAAAACCTCTGTGTAGTAAGCATCTGTAGAGTAAAATTTATTAAACTAGTGACTTTTCCTGTTAGAGAGGAGACATTTTCCACGTACTAGAGTTTCTCCTCTCTTTTCCAGGATTCCTCTTTTACGTTCTGCCTGGTTTTATACATAATTTCAGTGCCTCTTTATGTACTAGTTCTCTACCCTCTCTTCGGTTGCTCCACCTTTTTCTCATTTTTCTTTCTTTCTCTTTGGTTTTCCTATGTGCGTTTTCTGTCTTTGTCCTCTATCTCTCCTGTTCTCTTCCATGTCTCCTTAGATGAAGGGCATTCTGGTGACTCATAGCTGTGCATGATGCTGCCCACAGCTTATCATGAAGTATTTGACAGAAGTTATCACCAGGACACTCAAATTGAGCATTATCTAGAGAATGTGAATTATACTCTGCACTGATGAATTCACAGGGTGGTGAATCTTCCCTTAACACTTCAGATGGAGGAGATTAAAAGTCATGCAGCTGAGTTAGTCTGAAATAATATTCTGTTGGCAGTTCCTGCAGTATTTTAACACATACATACACTGTACACATATATGCAAATTGCTGCATTAGAGCTGTAATAGGAAGTAGGTAGCTCTGCAGTAACTGGGTAGGGATAGGTTTGCAGATGTTAAAAAGTTAAAGGTTTGTTTCATACTCTTTGTAATTATTAAGGCAATTTTCTAAAAGGTGCCTAACTTTCTGCTTTTGCAATGTTTGTCTGCAACTATTTTGCTTTAATAGCTGAAGCAAAAGGAAAGGAAATAACATTCCCTTGTGTAACAATCACAGGAACAAATTCTTGCATGTGATTATAAAAATCTGGCTGGTGTGCAGAAGTATTTTCTGAGCCTTCAGTGAGGAAAATAAAATTCTCATTTGCCAGAATCTGTTGCACTTATATTTTACTCCTAAGAGCAACAAAACAATGTGCAGTTACTTTCTGTGTGATTGCACCTGTGAAAAACAAGCATGTGTTTGACGGGAGCTAGAACAATGACCATTTCTTTGGTCCCCAGTTACTTTTTGAGATCTTTCTTATAGAGGCATCTTTATTAATGACTGTGCTCAGTATAGTCTCTTTTGACTTAATGCTGCATGTGGTCACAGGTTGCTTGTGCTCTTTAGTTTGCTTCCCTCAGTGTCTATTGCTTTTTCCACTGGAGTTCAGGCTTAGCACCTTGCAGCTGGCTACTCTTCAAGCACCAGAAGCAATATCTTACTGTTAATGAAGTACTTTGGTTGTTTGATCCCAGCAACTAAGCCCCACACAGCTGTTCATTCACTCCCCTGTGATGGGATGGGTAAGGGAATTGGAAGGAAAAAAAAAGACAAAAATCATGGGTTGAGATAAGGACAGTTTAATAGGAAAAACCAGAAGGCACACACATGCAGAGCAAAACAAGGAATTTATTCACTGCTTCCCGTGGCTGAGCAGGTGTTCAGCCATCCGGAGGTGAGCAGGGCTCCATCACAGTAGTGGTCACTCAGAAAGACAAGCACCATCATTACTCTCAAAGTCCTTCCCTTCCTTCTTCTCCTCAGCTTCATATGCTGAGCATGATGCCACATGTTCTGGAATATCCCTTTGGTCAGTTGGGGTCAGCTGTCCTCACTGTGTCCCCTCCCAACCCCCAGCCTGCTCACTGGTGGGGTAAGAAGCAGAAAGAGGCTTGCCTCAGTGCAAGCCCTGCCCAGCAATAACAAAAATATACCTGTCTTATCAACACTTTCCAGTACAAACCCAAAACACAGCCCCATTAATAAAATTACATCTACCACAGCCAAAACCAGAAGCAATTTGTCCATGCTAAATAAATTCTGGAGAATTACTCAGGGCTGTAATATGATTAAACCAGTTAATCAGGCCAAACAGAGCAACATCATAGTGATGCTAAACTGGTAGTTTTGGGGCAACTCTGTTTCTGGTTAATTAGGAAAGAACTGCTACTAATTAGATTTAAAAGTAGTATGGCTTAGTGATTGATTACCTAAAAAATATGAATGATGGAATTACATAAACCAGAATGCATTTCAATGGGGGAAAAATGTTGTGTTTATGCAACAACGTGTTAACAGGGTGATTTTGATTTTGCCTTGTAGGAAAAAGAATGTTGTATTGTTCTGCCTTGTGACATTATTGTGTGGGTTTTTTGTATCAAGTTCTTGCATGGTACTGCTTGTCTACTTCTCCAGATACATTTATGTCTCCTTAAATCCCTTTGTCTTCCTCTCCCTCATTTAATCTGTTCACAGGGATTATATGGACTGGGAGCTTTGGAACAAGTGAGGGAGTAGTTTGAAAGAAACACAGCTGTAATTTCCTTCAAAAACCTACTGAGATTGTTCAAAGCATCACTGACTTTTGAAGATGTTTCTGGAACCCACTAATTATTTGGCTTATTAAAAGAACCGTAGTATGTGTGTTCTTCATTTAGCTTTTCAACAGCCTTTTCATCATAAGCCACTGCATCAGAAGGCATCAAGCAGCCAACCATCACTTGACCATGATGCCGAGATAACTAATGTATGCTTGTCTGTATTAAATATATATAGATATATATATTTTCCATTTAAAACTAATTTTTGGCCTATCAACAATCATATATTCAGTTGGACTTTGCCTTTTCACCACTAGCCATAACAATAAACAAATACCAGGTTATTAGGTGCCAAGTCATCATTTTTTGTAATGAGTGGGGCAGAATGGAAGCTTTTTTTTTTTTTCCCCATTTTGGTGTCTAGTAACTCGACCAAATCTGTGGGTGGCACACCACAGATTTGTGACACAAGTAGGTAACAACCTGGTAGTATGTACAGAAATCAGTACTAAATCAGGGATGGGCCAGTAAATATTTATAGCCACTGCCTGCTGGAGAATGAATGACAATTGCTGCAACAACTGCAACCCTGGGGAAGGATTATTTTGTTGCTTTGGAAACATGGTCAGAGTCAATAACTAGCTGGAGAGCAGAGCTGCCAGCACTTGGGTGGGAGGGAGGCACTAACACAAGAAACAGGAAAGAAAGATTTGTGTAGGCCATTCTTTACTACAGTGAGGACTAGCAGCTGATCAAAGGTCTGCAATTCACAAAGCTTTTCCATAATGGATGATGCCAAGAGGAATACCCACCACCTGGTAGGTAATGTGTTAGCATTCCTAATTTACTATTTCAGTAGAGGAAATAGTAGCTCTGAAATTATTTTTAATTCCATTTTTTATGGTGGAGGAGCAGAAGCAGATTATGGAATGTCTTGTATGAAATAGGAATATGATAGTCTGAGCAGAAGTGAGGGAAGTGCAGTTTCAGATGCAGAATAGGACTGGCATTAGCTTTTATCTGAGAGCAGAGGCACAGTTGCCCAGAGGTAACTTTGCATCCTGCCTTCTACTTTTTCAATTAGTTTCTTCTCTGTCATCAAGACAAATTCATTCATGATCTGCTCCCCAGGGTATCCAGGTCAGGTTAATGGTTCAAATTCTAATCTTTCCCCTCTGGTTGGTATACTGTTCTGTATGTCTTGAAAAGCCATGGTGAAACAAATTAAACTGGTGCTTTCTGCACTCTTCTGACCCCTTTCTCCTTCCAGTCCAGCGCATATATTTCGTTGCATGTCATTTCCCAAATATGTAAGGAAGATCATCAGTCTGTACCTGCATTCAGGAGTTCCTCCTAGCTCCTGAAAAACAGCTTTACCACTGTGCTTTGCACAGCTCTGTGCTTCTGTCATCTTGGCACAGGAAAAGGCAGTGTCTGTCTGTTATACTGATCCTGTACAGCCACTGTGTTTTCCCTCTGTCAGGGTATCAAATCGTCACTACAACAGGAACTTGCCTTCAGCTTTTCTGCATGGTGACATTAGAACCCATGAAATGGCAATCTCTGAGAAACCTGTGCCGACCTGGAAGTTTCCTCCAGAGACTGTCATGGAGTAGGCTTTACTGTCTGAAGGGATTCACACAATTTGCAAAAGCCAAGACCATTAACTCTTTTCTTTACTATGCTTTTTTAAGTAATTTTGTTCAGAATAGAAGTTGTCTTTACTTTCTGTAGTTTCCTGAGAATCCCTGTATAGAGTCTTGAAAAAAGTGTAAACTTTCTAATCTTCCTATGCCAAAGAATTTTTTAAGTGGTGATGTCACTTAATTCAACTATGTCATTGTCTGTCTTACTTTAATTGCTTCAGAATAGGTGTGGCAGTTTTTGCTCTTTATTTTTTTTTCTTGTTCTATAAGGTCTTTTGTTGCTGCCTGAGTCTGAGTAACCACTTCTGATATATACACCCACAGAGAAGAGTTTCTGAAAATGCTGAAAGCCCTTCCACTGTGAGCCCATGCAGAGACACTTAACTGTCTTCTGATAAGGCCATGTTTTCTGCTATCCCTGTTACATTCTGCTGATTTGTTGGTGCTCTGTGTTCTCTGACAGGCTTCCTATTCGAGAGATATTGAGGTGATGGCTGATTATTATTTTTTTATGTCCCTTCTGAGATATTTCTCTATCTCCCTAGACCTTTGTGCTATGTTTTTCATATTTCTTCCATCTCTGATTATGTTGCCATCCATTTTAATTTGTAATGGAACTAGAATTTTTTAGAAGGTGTTTTTTAATGATTTCCTTAACCTTACTGTATCATTTATTCATATTGTCTGCTTTTTTCTTTCCACTGAGTTTTTCTTGCTTTTTAGGGTGTTTCTTCTTTGCTTTCTTCTTGGGGAGGAAGTCACTGATTGTGTTAAACATTGACATATTGATCAATGTTTATACTGGTATATAAAGTAGGAGTGGCTGCCTTACTCTGCTCTTTTTCCTATCTCCAGTCTCCAGTATGATAATTAAACTGATTACAGGTTAGTCATTTAATGTCCTCCATCTCTTGTGTCTCAGAGTTCTGGTATTTGTGTGGAATGCAATTTACACTGATCCCTCATTTTCTTACCTGTGCATCATCTAGATGTCCTTTACCTGGGGAGCAGAATTTTCATGGTAACAGCTATATGAATACCAAAAACAAATTCCCTTCCACATCTTCCCCTCTCTTGATTTCAAGAACTCAGTTCTAACTATCTTCACTTTCAAATGAAAAGTTTCTTTAGTTCTCCACAAATAGGTTTTTTGGTTGGAAAACCTCTAACAGTTGGGGGGGGTCAAGGTCTTAAGTGAACAGGAAAGTTTCCATGGAGAAAATGAAGGACTGGATCTTTCTTTCATGAAAATAGAACGGATTAAAAGCCGAGACATGAAACAGTGGGATTCCCTGCTCTAGGTCTCACTGTGTACTGCGGAGATACAGATTAAAAAATAATTGGCAGAGAGTGGTAATCAAATTCTACCTCATCTGAATCTGCCTTTTGTGTGCTACATATGTCTAGTGGCATATTCTTATTACAGCTATACCACTTACGTGTCAGTTTTGCAGTTGCTTTGTAGTCCTGAGGCAACTTGTCAATAGAGAGGAAGTGGTGACCAGAGACACGACATGAAGAATGGCATGAAGCTGTGTCAGGGAAAGTTTAGGCTGAATATCAGAAAAAGCTTCTTCACCCAGAGGGTGTTTGGGCACTGGAACGGGCTCCCCAGGGCAGTGGTCATAGCAGCAGCCTGACAGAGTTCAAGAAGTGTTTGGACCATGCTCTCGCATCTCCAAATTTTACACAGGATTTTTGGCCCATACACTGGAAGAGCATATTGTTTGCAAGAGCTACTCAGTCAAAACACATAGAAATTACTTGCAAGCAGAGTTTTTGAAAGAAAGTGCACCAATAACTGCTAGAAGTTCTACAAATTTGATTATTTTTTAATTATTAATATTTTTAAGCTGTGCATTGAGAAAAGAACCCTTTTTAATTTACAAGATATTTTACAAGATTTTTTTTTATAACTTGAAAAACCAAATAACTCAGTAGTGTGTTAAATTCTAGTAAAATTAGTCTACCATTCCAGAATAAGCAGATTAAATAATTTATATGGTGAACAGTTAATAGTGTTTTCATCAATATTAAGGCAACATGATATTGTGAGTTTCTGGGTTAGCAAGGTGTGTATGACTTCTAAGATAAAATTTAAATGTAGATGTTACAGAAATCATCACCATGATATTAAATTTCTAAGACAGTTGACTTATTCCCCACTATTCTCCTCTCTCACTGATCTAAAAGACTTACGAATTAACAACACATTGACTGATGCAGATGATACTGAATAAATTAGAAGCTGGCATCACCTATGAATAACCATAAAAACTAAAAAATAGAAAAAAAGTAAAAATGCAAAAAAAAAGGCAGAAAGAAAAATTATTACAATTGGCCAAAGCTATTTTGTGGTTTTATCAAAAGTCTGAGAAAATGTGTTAAATCATACCAGAAATGTTTTTAGGATGGTAGGGGACTGTCAAAAAATCAGAAAGTTGCATATGAATACTTTGTGCTGGACAGTGGTCTCATGGCAACAATTTTCACTTCATTGCGCTCATAAAAAAAACAATTCACCCAAGAGCAACTCTCCATCCCTTTTCAAAACAGGAATAGCGCCATGCCAGTTAGACCCTGAAGGTAATAATAATAGTAACTAAGAGAATGTAAGCCCAGCTGTGGCACCAGAGCAAGTATAGGGCAAATGTCAGTGTGCTAGCAAAAACACAGCACCAGGAGGTTGAATGCATCTTGCACAACATGTCTTCACATTTAACCATGTTAGTGTGATGGTGAGACTTATGAGTGTGCTGAAAGGGCCTGCTAAAAGGTTATGTGATAGTCACACCAAGAAATCTCAAAAACGAAACAAAAAAAAAATAGACCTTTTTAATAGATGATGGCTCTTAAACGAGCGCGAAATCACATGATCTGGGGTGTATAGGTTGCAGCTGGACAAGTTTTTCTTCCAAGAATCAGGATAATTTATTAGTGCTCTGTGACACAGGTCTGAATTTAATACGATCTGAACTCTTCAGGTGCAGAAGCACTTTTGATATATCATGCCTTTGGACCTTAATTTAAGTTTCAGATTCAGTATGTATTTCTGTATATTATTACGAGCATTGTCCAATTGCCTGTTAAACCGTAACAAGCTTAGGGCATTGATCACTTCTCTAGGAAGCCTGTTCCTTTCAATTAACAAAGTTGGAACATCGCCTGGCACAGGGGCAGTTCCCATGTGTTCTGTCACTGGATCCCAGAGATAAGAGATCAGCACCTCCCTCACCACTTCCCCTCCCCAGGAAGCCACAGAGAGCAGTGAGGTCACCCTCAGCCTCCTTTTCTCAAACTGGACAAACACAGACTCCCCAGCTGCCCTCACAGGACAGCCCTTCCAGCCCCTCCTCCAGCTCCACTGCCCTGCTCTGGCTGCATCCCAGTGCCTTCACATCCTCCCTAAAGTGTGAGCCCAGAACTGCTCTCACTAAATACAGCAGCACAGTCACCTCTGTTGACGGTCTGACTGTGCTGTGTTTGACGCACCCCAGGATGGAGTTTGCCCTCCTTCTGAATCTGGCAACAGCTCATTAAGTTTCACATGGATGAATATTGTCCAATTCTTCCTTCAGTCTAGATTCCTCTGCAAGGCACCTTGTCCCTCAAGAGAGTGAAGATAACCTCCTAGTTTGGTAACAACAGGAAACTTGGTAATGGTGCATCCAACTCCAACACCCAGATCATTAGTAAATATATTGTGAGGGTTCATATATCTGTTCTTTTGAGAGTTTTTCGCAAAGATTGTATTAATCACCCTTCCGGGTGCTCTTTTTATATGTGAGCCATGTGAAGTGTGAGCCAAAACTTCAACAAATTGTATTCTTTTTTTCTTACTGGTGTGATACAAATTTTTGCATCAGGCTGTTAAGTTTTGAAAATATAAAATGTATCTATTTCTGTTAAACTTCTGCAGCCTTTGCCCAAAGGTGTGCTGTTTTTCTCCATCTCTCTTCTCCTCCTTTCCTTCTCCCATATTGCACTTCCATGAAACAATTGTGGCAGCTATGTTTGCTTTCATGTTTGACAAATCCTTTCCCTCCAAGTCCTCTAGAGAGTAACTGTTTCCTTAAAGCAGCATATCTTGTTAAAGTTACTAGTTATTCAAGAAAGAAATCCCAAAGTTTGTTTATGGTATGAATGGATTTGTGAACCAGACATCAAGAATAAACCATACAAATTAATTTCAAAAATTCAAAGCTCTGTACTCCTGCCATTATGAACAATACTAAAAATTACCCATCTCCCATGTTAGAACAGAAAATAAAATAGTTCAAATGGTGGAAGGTTATTCAGTACTTCTATTAATGTCCTATTTCAGTAACTTGCACAACATTGTTTCAAGTGGTTATTTTTAAAAAAACCCAGTATATTAGTCTAGTTATATAAGATTTATCTAAAATTATTGCATCTCTTGGATCAGCAATCTGTTGTAAAAACCTTCTAAATAAATCTTGCACCTTTCTTTGAAGTGCAGGCGACTTACAAGTTGAGGGTTTCTTCAGTGATATTTTGCTACCTTCTTAGTTAAAGCTTGATGAGGTAATTATGTGGCCTTAAGAAGTGACTTTTCATCAGCTTTATGTCTGAGCTGGTGGTGTCAAATTAAGCAATAAAATGAATGTAAAAGCACAAAGGGGATGTAACCTATAGGTGAAAATCTTCTGTTTCTCAATCAGTTTCTTCTCTTTTCACCTCAGATCAGTACTACTTGGGTTTAATTTCTCTGAGTGGACTTGGGGCATTTTTTCTTTTAATATGCTAGGCCTCCAAAAGACACTGTGAGTAATAATGCAGATAAAAATAATGGTACAACAGATAAAAATTACTGAAAAGCAAATTACATATATAGTGAAAGAGAAAAAGACACAAACAGACGTCACTTAAGTGTACAAGTGTACAAGCCTTGCTATTCTTGCTTTTTGAGCAGAGAGAAGCTTCTTGAGTGCTACAAGAGTACATACAGTGAGTAGGTAGCAGGTAAGATGTACGAGCTGTTTTAAGGAGGCTTAAGCCATGAGTTAGGAGTGCAAAATATCAGGGGTAAAGACAGAACAAGAAAAGTGGCTTCAATGTTGGGAGCCAATCATACATTTAAATTTGGATTTCAACCAGCTGTGAACATCAAAGGCATGTCTGAGTGGGGGAAGGAAATCATAAATACTTTTCTGTAAGGTCTGTAGTGTAATTTGGGGAGGTGACTTTCATTCAAAGGTTGTGGCATGGTTAAAGCTGTGCAACTTCCATGCTCTTATTAGAGGATGTGTTTATGTTGCTACAGCAGTGCTATCACCATTTGAGCTCAGACTGTGCTGATGTAGCCGCAGTTTTTCTGAGGGTGGCACCTGCATAACTGCAGAACTCCCCCACCTGCCACTGCAATATTTTTAAGCGTTACACTGTGTGATTCTTCTCTCAGACTACTGCCAAACACCAATATGGCACTGAATCACAGAAGCAATGTCCCCAAGCTGTTTCCTTGGCCCCAGGGAGCTGTCACTGGAAGTGTTACTCAGCGTGGTAAGTGAGGGTGTTCCCCAGGCAGCCCTCTCTGGCATCGTACTCCCGGTGGCTCCTATTAGGGATTCCTGGAGCCCAGCCCTGAGCTCCCTCCTGGAGCCGTAGCCCAGTGCTTCCCCTGCTGCCTCCAGACAATGAGCAGGCAGAGTCCACGTGTTTCAGCTGTCTTTCACAGAGGGGGGTTCTCATGTCTCACTTTCTTCCCTGAAAAGTGGGACGACTTTTCCTTGCAAGGGCTTTTTTTTTTTTTTTTACACTTTTGATCAGTCTGCATAAAGTTTTTCTTCCTAGACAACTGATGAGCTTTATTGCTCCTCTCTGGTTGACTCCTAGAATTTTTGTCAAGAGCTTGGAAAAACGTTAAGCGTAATTCCAAGTGGCATATGCTACGCATTAAAAAAAAGTTAATAGGAGTATAATTGAGATAAATAAGGGTCAATTGGTAAGAAATACACTTAAAATTCTACTCTTTTGGCAGAGAGCCTTGCCATCTGCTAATAATAATCATCAGCTTTTACCCATAAAAAGCTTTCAGATTTATTGGTGAGGAGCTGACCACAAGAACACTTCCCAATCTTATGGTGTGTCACAATGACAATGTGAGGTTTTGTTCTGGCATTCGTAACATAACTCTTTGGTTATTTTAGGAAAGCATTCAGAATTGCTTTGAATTGCCACATCATGGATATTGAGCCAGAACTTCAGCAGCTCTTTTTAATTTCACTCTAATATTTCAACCATTGCTAATTGTTTCTATTTGTTCACATTACTTTCTCTGATTTGGAAGAACTGAAGGGAAGCCACAAAAACCCCACCCAAAACTATGTAATTATGAGAAATTGTTGACTATGTAAAATATGTTCCTATATACCTTTTCAAGTGCATTGATAGTCTAGTCCTTACGGAAAAATTCTCAATGTAAAAAATAATATTTAAGAGCTAAGAAACTTTTTCATCTTAATTATTCCCTAAAGGCTTGTCTCTTCTTTAGAAGACTTTCATGTCTTTAAAGAATTCATTTATGACTCATTAGGGATGAAATTTTAATAAAGTCACCAAAAAATAAGAGAAACACTTGAGATGGTGAGAGCTATGGAGAATTTTATATTCTAGTTTTTATTTTTAGTAATACTAAAGCAGGAAAAGATTTATCTTTGTTCAGTTAAAGTTTCTGTCAATATGAAGTCTGGCAAAAGAGGTAACTTTAATAAATACTGCAGAGAAAAACTCTTTTCAAAGGTAAAAATGCTGGAAACAAACCTGAAGAGTGTCTGCTGGAGTTCTCCAAAGGCAAGTTTGAAACCATGAATTTTCCAAAAGTGGCAAATGCATAAACTGTCCTGAGACACAACAAATATAAACACGGTCATGCAGTTGTCCAGCTTGGGATGTCTTTGAGAAAAGATTTTTTTGCAGGCAATTTATGTAATTGCTCAGAAAAAGATAAAAAAGAGGAATTCCACTATATTCTTTGTGGTTATTCAGATTTTTTATTATGAATAAGTGCTGGTGCTAATTCAATATCACGTAAGTGAATTACTGAAAATTACTTTAAAAAGACTCTTCTATGTACACATAAAGTTACGTATCATCTGGGTCTCATTATAGATCTCATCCAGACTGAAGCTCTCTACCTAAGTTTAGATCTCTATATTTGCACCAGATGGAAAGAGAAGCTCAAGAAAGAAAAGCTTTTTCTCGCATACATGGAATCTGTTTTTCTAAAATTTGGTTTGCTGATGAATTAGCAGAACTATTTATGAGATCCTTTCATATAATTGCTACAGAAGCAAATAAAAATTGTACTTTGGGTATATTTCCTTAAATTAGAATGTATGTTTTTCACTAATTTTTGATATTTTCCTGATTTTATTAGAGTATTAACTTTAAAGTTTTTATAATGAAAAACTGAATTGAACTTCATTAAACATTTTGTGTCAAACTACTTGCCACAAAATTATATATTGAATAAATAAATAAGGTTAGTTGACTAAGGTAGCTGTGGTTAGTTGACCCTGGCTGTATGCCAGATGCTCACCCACCCACTCTGTTTTACTGTTCCTCAATAAGACAGCTGGTAGAAAATGTAACAAAAGACTCATGAGGCAGGGAGAGAGATCACCCAGCAGTTGCTGTCATAGGTGAAATAGATTTGAGTTGGGGAAATTAATTTATTACCTATCAAATCAAAGTTGGATAATGAAATAAATGCTACATCCTTGAAACACCCTTCCTTCCACCTCTCTCTCTTTCCTGGGCTTAACTCTGCTCCTGAATTCTCCGCCTCCTCCCCAGAGTGGCACAGGGGGATGAGGAATGAGGGTTATGTTCACTTCATCACAGGTGGTCTGCAGGTCCTTCCTCCTCATGAAGAGGACTCTTCGCACACCCACACACAAGCCTACACAATATCTATAAAAATGAAGAATATAAACAGCATTAAATTAATTAATAATAAATAAATAAATTTATAAATACATACTTAGAGACTTGAAGACTTTAGTTTCTGGTGAGTTTATAGGCTGATGTGTTTCAAGGAAAAGAATAAATGACAAAACTTCAATTTTGAGCTTTTGATAGGCAGGAATTTTATCACAGAGAAACTAATTTCTTTGTTTGAACGTTAACTTTGTCATCTACCCTTGCCCACAAGTCTAAATATTTTGAGATCTGTTAGAGACTTTCACTGCCCATACCATGCCAACAGGAGGATGAAAAGCCACAGGAATGTACCTCTTAGACCTCACTCCTAAGGACTCTCTATAAAAATATGTTACAAGGAGACTCACTTTGCACCCAGCATTCAATATGTGATCTTCTGAAACCATCACAAAAGCACAAACACAAAAGGGGGACCGAGAATATAGGTACATGACTGGCACCAAGCATTTTATGGCTGCTGCCACAGGAACTAAGCTGTCTTCTATGCTCAGGACCTGTTTCAGCAGATTATATGGAAGCCAGACCTTGCTGCAGCTAGAGAAGGTCTCACACCTTCCATAACCATCCACAAAATAAAGCCAGTGGTGCTGCAGAGTAGTGGGGTGGGTCTTCCAGTGCATGGCCAAGCTGTTTAGGGGGTGGCAGACAACCATTCCAAGTAAAGGCATTAGGACTAGGAATTATTCACAAATTAAAAGAGTGTGATCCAGCAAATGGGAGTAAAACAAGGATTAGACTAAGTGGATGTTGTATCTTGAATGTCTACACCAGGGAATAAAACCCAAAAATTGCTATGTGGCAAATAATACCTACGCTCTTCCCACCCAACATCATCTTATTCAATGATTATTATCATCTGGTAAAGTTATGAATATTAGCATTGTGTGGGTGACCCTGATTGGCCATCAGTTGGTCACCAAACTGCTCTCTCACTCCTACTTCTCGAAGGGATTGTGGGGAGGGGAGAAAAGTGACAGAAATATCATGAGTCCAGATAAGGACTAGGAGACCTCTTCCTAGTTACTGTCAAGGCAAAACAGACTTAGCTAAGTTAATATATTGCTAATTAAAGAGACTGTGATAACGAGAAATAAGAACAAATATTAAAAACATCTTTTTCCCACCCTTCTGTTCTTTCTGAGCTGAACTTTATTCTTAAATCCTTTACCTCCTCCCTGTGAGTGGCAAAGAAATTTGGGAAATTGAAGGTTGCCATCAGCTCTTACATATCTGGGTTGCTCCTTCTTCCTCATGTGCTTTCCTTGCTCCAGCAAGGGTTCCCAACCACATGAAGTAATCCCCCTCCAGTGTAGGTACTCTCCATAAGGTGCAGTTCCTCAGGAGCAGACTGCTCCAGCTAGAGCTCCCCATGGGGTCCCAGGTGCTAGCAATGAACCTGATCCTGTGTGGGCTCCTCTCCAAAGGCTGCCAGGAGCCTGCTCCATCCAGCCTGCTCTCCAAGAGGCCACAGCTCACTTCAAGGCTGCAGGGGATCCCTCCTGCCCCATGGAGCCCACGGGCTGCAGGGACACAGCTGCCTCACCATGGGCTGCACCATGGGCTGCTCTGGCACTGGAACACTTCCTTCCCGCCTTTTGCACTGAACGCAGGGTCTGCAGTGCTGTTTCTTTCACCTACTCTTACTTGGCTCTCACAGCTGCTGTTGAGCAGCTGTAATTTAACCTCTCTTTGATGCAAAATCCCAGAGGTGCTGCCACTGTTGCTGATGGGCTCAGCCCTGGTCAGCAGGCAGTCCATCACAGAGCTGTCTGGCACTGGCTGTGATGGCCTGATAGCAGCTTCTCACAGAAACCATCCCAACGTCCTCCCCACCCATGGTTACCGAAACTTTGCCGCACAAGCCCAGCACAAGCTTGCGGGTTCCTTGTCAGAATGTATCTTGCCACTTTCCCCTCAGAATCAGGACTGGGAGGTCAGAGATGACATGCTTTAGTGATGAGAAATAGCTTCTCCAAGGCAGGTAGCCATTTTTCCTCTCTCCTTCATTCATGATACAATGTATGTTGAATGTAATTGACTGATTGTTTTTTCACTTAGCTTTTTTATTATTATTATTATTTCCACTTACAGTTTCCACAGTAGATTATAGTGAACGTAGGCATGTGAGCAAGGACATGTTCCTAACCCTATTCATCTCCAATATCCAATTTCATCAATGTCCCTTTCTTCTCTGCTGAAAACTTTTTTGTGTTAAGTAGTATCCTACAGTGTTGAATAGTGCTCAGCTGGACAGCTACTATTCCAGCAAGCTGTCTGCCTGGACCTCTCACATAAAAGTCGTTATCCAGCTTTGTTATCATAGAATTAACATGTTGACCTGTTGTTTTTTTTTCCTTATTCATGTGTATAGTAGACATCTCCTATCTAATTCTGTGGACAAAGATTTTTGCCTACAACATGATTCACTGAAGATAAATATGAATGTGTCATAGGTGTTTTCTGAGAAAGTCACCTTATTATGCAGTTCTGTTAACAAGATCATAAAAGCTGTTTTCCTGTTCCATGGTTCATTGCCCTTTTTGTAATTATTAGGACAAAAATACACACTTTGTAGTGTAAACAAAGTGTCTGTGGCAAAAAAGGGAGAATCCATGTTTAAAATTAGGGCAAGAGACAATATTCTGTATATGTGTATAAATATTTGCCAAAAGACTTTCACTTCTGAGATCTCATCTGGGATAGGAAACTGAGAGAAAAAGCCTCTGTAAAGTCATGTTTCATTGCAAATTGAAAAAATAAACAAGTCTGGACTTAGTCAGAGTTACTGCTAGCACCAGCTGCTGTGACCTTCCTTCCTAAAACAGGAATGACACACCACTTTTTTCAGATTCTGCTGATGATTACAATTGAGTAAATACATAGCTGGATTCATACTAGTATTGAATCACCAGATAATTATATTTCACAGAGAAAGTATGCAAGCAAAAACCAGTCAATTACTGGTTTTAATCCAAGAAATTCAGAAATTCAGCTGCTGTTGAATTTTAAACACTCTTTAAAGGTCAGATTAAGAGAAAGCCAACAGAGCTGAAAGAATATTTTAGAGTTGCTTCAGATTTGGAAGCAAGAATGACAGACTTATGCTTCTGTATATTTTGGATTTTCTACATGCAGACTTTTTTTCTTCCAGCCATAAGATCTCCCATATAGGAAAGGAGACTGCTGATCAACAGTCTTATCAGAAGACTGCTTATGCATCACAATGCAGAAGTTTATTATTTCTTTCATGTGCCTATTGTATTACATAAATATAGGCATGTCTACATCTCATTTTTCAGGCAAGGAAAAGGAATGTTCAGATAGGTCCCAATAAAGAGGGCTTCAGACAACCAGGTGACACAATTTCTAAGTGCTGGAAGGTTCCCCCTTGATGTAAGTGGAGTCAGAAGAGAGGTTGGCACACATTACCTGACAAGATGGTCTTCTTTTGTAGTGGGACAAACACTGAAAGACAGGAATGTCAGTTCCATACTGGTTCTGTGGGAGCCCAGGAGGACAACACAGTTTTCCTTGAAACTTTAAGTAGATGATTCCAGCATTCCACTCTGTGGAATACTCAAATATGAGACAACACATGTCTTGGGTTCCACACCTCTGCTTGGCTTTGGGTTGCAGCTTAGCATCCTTCACCCACAGCCAGTCTGGGTAGTTCCTCAGGTCAGTCTTTAATACAGAGAGCTGCAAAGCTGCAAGCAGCACACCCCAAGCACTTCAGAGAGCAGAAGAGAGCTGGAGATTTTAGAAGTAATCTCAGTAGCCTCCTATGGAGTATGCCTGGAAAGTTCAGGTGACACTAAGATCATTTCAAAACCAGAAATTTTTAGAAATTTATTGTACGTAATACCTTAAAAAGAATTCCTCAGCGCTAGGACTTGGCTGAATCATAAACAGCATGTCCATAGCCTCTGAACTGTGTGAGGAACAAACATAGATAAGGAAGTTAATGCTCATTCTACTAAGGATGTGAATAATTGTCCCTTTGATCCCAGTGCTTTTTAAATCTTCTACAAATACTTGCAGTTAGTATCTGGAACTGGTAATTTTTAATGAAAGAGCATCAGGCAGGTCAAACATATTGAAGTGGTAGCTGTAAAGAGGAGGGACACTTGATTTAGAGAGCTTGGAAACACCTGGAGAGAAAAAGAGAAATTAGACATATCAATGCATAAGAAATGTTGGCTATTTTCTAGGCTGCTACAAGACCCATGTTTAAAAGCAGGTTTCCAAAGTGGTTTTGGCTTGGAAAACTTGGAAAACAAAGAGGTCATGCTAAAGAACTTATTTTCCTGGTTTTTGTTGTAGTGAATCTCTCAGCTACACCGGAGAATAAATACCTGTGGTTTATGATGTTCTGTGCAATTTCTGCAGGTATATTTTCAATTGATTTAAGGAAAAAAAAACTTAAAAAGGTTTTCTGCAAAAAAAAATGAATTTAACAAAGTACACAGCTGATAGTCCTGTTACAAAAGAAAAATATCACATTGTTTATCCCACTGGTAGGGAGAATAACATTTGGTTTACATAAGAAAAAGAGGAAGTTTAGAAAACATTTCTTTACACATCTGATAATAATTACTAATGTTGCTGTGATGATAACTCCTTGGCTGGAGTTTTAAGGTAGGTTTACTAACATTTATCTCTTTAAGGGAGCAGCAAGTGCTCTGGTGCTTCCAAGCTTCATTTTGCTGAAAATCAAGCTAGTGGCCCACCAAAACCTGTCTCTTCAAAACTGTCTCTGGAGAATCATACCAGACTCCATACTTATGTGTTTGGACATTTTACTAAGTCATTGTGTATGTTTTGGAGTTGCTTTTGTTGTCAGGGAAAGCAGGCCCATTTTCTCTCAAGTTTGTATTTCTGAAAAGTGACCCTCTCAAATGAGATAGAAGCTGTATAATTTCAAGGTCAGTCAAATGCCTGATTTGTCCCAGGAAAGGAAAATAAAATGCTTCAAAAGAACCAGGTGCTAGGGAGCAACCCTTATATGTCAATGCATTCCCTTTCCGCCGGTGATTTATGTTCTGTTTTCCTCTTCCTTTATTTCCATAGCTGAGAAAAACTTTTTTTAGATGTCGGTCAGATTTTCATTCCCTCTGCTGATGGGATTTTGCAAGGCTAGAGCAGCTTTTGCACTCCCAGAGCCTCTCAAAGCCAGGGACCTTCTGTCCTTTTGGGCTAAGAGGAATGAGTGTGGCTGGACTCTCAGCGTACAGCCCACCAAGGTTTGCTGATCTGCTGGCTGCAGTACTTGCTACAATAATAAGGAAGGTAGATTTAAACTACAGCTTATTAGAACTGAATAGTTGTTTCCCTTTAATTTCTCTTCTGTTTTACATTATATACTTGATTTCTGCACCTGCAGTTTGATTTAGTGTTGGCTGGGGTGGAAACTGTAGGACCAAGTCCTGCATGGAAACTTATACAGGATTACATTTTTCAAGAATTTGGATGAGGGTTAGATACTTTTCTCCTGTCTGAGACCAAGATGTTCCTGATCCAACACATAAATCAGGTTTTAGACGCCTTTATAGCAAAATTTGGAGTGCCTGTGAAGCTTGTGTACTTTCAAGTTAATTGGCAGATAAATGTAGGTTTTCTGAACAGTAACACTACTCAGGTATCTGAAGTCCATCTTGGACAGGAGGTAAGATGTTTGAACTAAATGTTTGCCTTAAATCAAGTGGGAAAAAGGTTTCTTTTCAAATACATAACCAATGTTGATGTTGACCTGCTTAAAATTCTTAGCATTTGAATACTATTTCCTCCTCAGACAGCTTGATCATTTTTGAAAATTAACTGTTCCTTTAAAAAAGTATTTAAAAGTTTGTACAGACTATTTGTGGAAGAGTACAGCTGGGGATATGCAGGGTCATGAAAAGAAATGGACTCTTCAGGATAAAAATGAGTTCAGGAGACTATCACAGAACTCTCTGGGTATCTCCCTCTGTTCCTGGCTCCTGTGTGCAAACTGAAGTGCTGGTAGGTGAGAAGGTAGGCATGTATCTTATAGGCTAAATGTTGTGGAACAGATCATTATGCTTCATTGATTTAGTCTTTGCATGTTTTTTATTAAATAGAGTATAGATAGTTAAACAAGATTAGTTTAATTTTATCAAAAGGATTGCTTTCCAGAGGACAGATGTCCAGACCACCTTATGGGCCTGACTTGTCTAACCCAAAGCCACACACTATTACAATGGGTTTTTACAGAGCATGGAAAACTGTGCAAGGTCTTTTGCTGGTTCTGCTGACTCTTAATACAACTATCAATTAAGGAAAGAAGAAAAGGGAAGAAAGAAGGGAAGTAGGGATGAAGAGAAAGAAAGAAGATGAGGATGAAAGAAGGCAAAAAGGAAAGAAGGAAGGAAAGAAGGAAGGAAAGGAAGAAGGAAAAGAAGGAATGAAAGAGTGAAAGAAGGAAAGGAAGAAGGAAGAAAGGAAAGAATGAAAGAAGCAGAAAGAGAAGAGACAAGAGAAGAGAAGAGAAGAGAAGAGAAGAGAAGAGAAGAGAAGAGAAGAGAAAAGAAAAGAAAAGAAAAGAAAAGAAAAGAAAAGAAAAGAAAAGAAAAGAAAAGAAAAGAAAAGAAAAGAAAAGAAAAGAAAAGAAAAGAAAAGAAAAGAAAAGAAAGAAAAGAAAAGAACCAGCCCTGGTTATATAATGTGGAGAGTATCAAAAGTCCAAACACCTGTGAGGGAAGGGAGAGGAGAAGTATTATTGCACAAGAACATGTACTAGCACAATTGTCACAGAAATCGTAAGAAATTGCTCACCTCTTTTTTTCTCCTCAGCAAATCAAGCTGCAAATGGGATTTTAGATTCACTTCAATGCACTTGATTAATCATTCTCCTCATTGCACTGCAGGCTTTAAGCATATGACTGTTTGGATAATTACTCATAATCTCTTATCTACTTATAAATCAGGATAGAAATTCAGATTTTTTGCATTGCCCATGAAGCACGTAGGTCCACTTTGATATGACTCCAGCATTTAATAAGAGGTCTAGTAACCAGAGAAGACAAGTATTGCATGAGAAATTCCTTTTAGAAATCCAGTATCCTGAAATGATAAGTGTAGCTCTTTATACATTAAAATTGGGATCAAAATCTTCTTTCAACAGAGATAATTCTCTAACTCAAATTTATATAGGCTTTGAACGTTTGGCACTTGGATTTTATTGGGCTTTTCTTTGATGCTGGCTTTTTTTGACTTGGGGTTGATTGGCTTGTTTGTTTGTTTTTGAGGGGACTTTAGATTTGTTTTCTTTAGACTTTTTTGTTGAGTTCATATTTTTTAGTTCAAGTCTAAATAAAATCAAACTTTGCCTGACTGAAATTGGAAATTTCTTCTGGTAGTGTGTTTCAATAGCATATTCTGACACCTTCCTCTTACCTGGTTGTAACTCTTCTGATTATGGCTTCTATCAAAAGTAAGTATCAAAAAAGCTGAAGAATTGTGAGGCGTAGTATATTCTGTGAAACATGAGATGAGTGTGAAAAACCAAATGTGTTTGACCTTGGTAATTTTTTTGTTGTTGTTGTACTGAGAGATCANTTTTTTTTTTTTTAATGCAAAGCTGACTTGCTAATATTAAGAAATAATGCTATTATAATGTTTCTATTTTTGTGTCATGTAACTGGGAAGTAATGTATAGCTTTTCCAGAAGAGATAGAAAGAGCTCAGTTCTACTTGCATAAATATGTTCATCAGGAGTATTTGATTCCCAAAATTTAGTTTACAAGAATTGCTATTTTGTAATCCATATTATTTATAAAAAGTTATTTATGGGATGGCTTGGACCTGGTGACCTCTTTTCTTAATTTTAATCTGTGTACACTTCAAATTCACAAGGAGTTTAAGGAGGCTTAGCTTTGCTTTACTGCAGATGTTATGAAAAATGCAAGTTTAAAGAAAACTATGCCAAAATATGTTTAAGTTCTTTACCCAAACTTAAGATCTTGGATAAAATTAGTTAGTCAGGATTGAAACTAGCCATCATACCCCAAGTTTTCTGTAAAAAATACAGCACCACAGAGTATGAAGTGTATCACATAAAGGTAACATTTATGAGAGCTATAATGTAAAATCTTTTACATTTTTATACAGCTAGATTTAAAAGCAAACATATAAAAACACTCTAGTCCTTCCTTCTAGGAAACTAAACATTGAAAACTGCTGTATAATCATCAGTAAAAATAAGCTGTACCTCAGGAACAAGGAGAGAAAAAAAAGGGATCAGGTGAAGGAATCAAAACTTCATGTTCCATTCCAAAAGTAGAAGTACCTCTTTAAATTAAGTTAAATAAATAGTCTGAGCATTGAATATTAACACGTCTAGGTAAGTGATTTTTTTCCCATGCTCAAGATAAAAAAATCAATGTCAAAATAGATTTTTTCAGTGCTGAATATCTTACTTCAATGAGAATGCTCAGAAGTGTATAAGATCCTAAAAGAAAGCTTTCTTACTCTAAGGATGATTAAATGCTGAAACACCTTAGCTAGCAAAATTGTGGCATCTCCATTCCTGGAGATATTAGAAACTCATGTGAAGAGAGCTCTACATGTTGTCCTTGCACCCATTTTAAGCAGAGAATTCAGACTAAATGACCTCCAAAGCTCCCTGACAGCCTCACATACTCTATGATTCTGGAATAATTAGGAAAAAGATTGTATTGTCCACTGATTGTAATAACAAAATTTGTATTGACCTTGAAAGGAAAATGAGAAGTTTTGTTAAAGCCTTGACTGGTTTCATCTTCTCATGTCCCTTAATAAGGACGAAAAACAACAACAATGTGGTTTTGGTACAACTCCTTCCTTATTTTCATAATCACATTGATTTCTCCATTCTTCAGACTGTTCTACCAGTGTGCAATGTGTAATTAATCACTGGTGTAACACATGTTGTCCCTTCTTAGCATTTTTTGAAGCCTTTAATTGATAATCTGTCAGAAATATTTAATCTCCATCTTACCCAAGTGTGCAGACATCACCATCGAGGGCATGTGTTTGCAATTCTAACAGGAATAGTTACTGATAAATGGTGACAACATGATTAAAGCTCTGCAAAGACTTTTTGTTAGAGGAGTCATGGCAGAAACTTTGACTCTTCAGTTCTGAAAATGATAATTTAAGAGGAGAGACAGAGGTCTGAAGAACAGCACTTTGAAGGGAAAAAGTAAATAAAATGGCCATGCTGACTGGTCTTATTGAAGGCAGGGAGTTATCAAAGGAAGTGGTTAAGAGTGAGGTTTAAAGCAAATTAAATGGAGGTGGTTCTTTATATAGCAGAGGCTGCTATGTGTCATTCTTAGTCAAAGGATACTATGCATAATAAGAAATTTGGAGATTTAAGGGCAGATGAAACAAGCAAATGAAGAAAAAATCCATTGGGGATTGTTCAATCACAGGAAACTTTTCTGACTGAGGAAATAGTGGCAGTGAGTTTCTTACGTTCTTTGCAAGTTTATGGAAAGGAGACACTGTGCATCAGGATAAACAAATCTTTTGTTTGACCCAATCTGGCCATCTTGTATGTCTATATATTATACATTTCTATAGTTGAATGTATCATTTTGTATATATCACATATTTACCACATATGAAATTTCAAGTGAGAAAAACTGTTGCAGGACGTCTAGTAACTTAATAATAAAAATTAGAGAAAAAAACCTATTAGACTTTCCAAGTAGCAGTGGCTTAAGTCCCAAATATATTTCCTGAAAAAAATCTTCATATTCCAATAAAGTGAGAACAGAGAAATAAATATCTCCTGTGCCTTCATAATAATATTTTAGTTTTTCATTATACACGGTCAGGCTTATCTCATTATAAGGGGTTTTGTATGTGTGTTTTTTGTTTGCTCTTTTTCTTCAGAAGACAGGATTTATCCAATACCTTTTTAAGTGAGGATAAGCTTTAGAGGTTAATCAACACTTGCCCTAATGTGTGGAATTTTCTTCTGCATAAATTGACTCTTTCACAAGTTAATCTGTAAGCAATATACTAAACTGTTCAATTTCAGCACATAAGGTACTTACCACCTACAGCTAACCAAAGCCAAGTGAAGACATAGTTCAGCTACTGTAGATATGTTTGCTATCATTTCTTCTTCTGTAAAAGCTGCAAACCTTTGTACCAAGCTTGTGTATCCTGCTTGAAGCACAAAAGTGCCAGGACAAAGGAACTCTTCAACTCATTGAAGCTGAAAAGTGGTATGTTTATTGCAGCGCTGGGCACACTAATCCTCCCAAAAGCATGTGCAAATTCCCAAAGCATTCGCTTGCCTTTATACCCATAAAAGCCTTACATATTCATAAAAGTCCCAAAAACGCCTATACATATTCATTTCCTGGCCCTGCCTCTCCCCGTTTCGTATTAAAATGAGATGAATGTCCATTATGGCTGCGTTGTGCCTCTTCTTAATTGGGTCGGGGGTCTCTTGCAATGGGTCAGTTGTCCTCTGAAGATGAAGTCAGTCGTCCTCCTCTTTACCTTGTCCCGTTGCCAGGGCTCCTTGACCCTCCAAGTCATGGTCCAGGCTCCCTCTCATGGTTCCCATTATCTCAGAGGCCAGAGGCATTTTCTGTTCTTGGTTCTTCAAAATACTATGTATACTCCCTATTGCTTCTAAAAAACATAACTGGATCAAATGCATCACTCTAGCTACTCCAATTCTACTCATCTGCTAATAATTAAACCTCTAGCTTCTTCTAGTCTTCTTGTTAAATCCCTCAATCAAAATATACTACTTTTATCTTACTAACTTCATTTCTAACTTTTAAATCTTCTAATCCCTGATTCAGCTGTTACAACAATCATGTCATATTGTTATCCTAAATGTCAAACCTTGGAATCTGTTGGTGTAAATTTGGTAATTAGTGAAGGGAATAACTGAATGATCATGTCTCACTTTACCTGCTAAGATTATTTCCTGCAGTCCCAATTGTAGTTGTCCAAGCTTCTCAGCAATTTGTTTATTTTTCATCATTCTATATAATTTTTACATACTGAGAGGATAAATAATTATCTACTCATCATCTGCAAAATCAGTCACAACTCACACTCCAACTTATTTTTTATTTTGTGCTGTTACTACCTGGTGTAGTCATCTGTATTGCTCAGATAAAATTCCCTCTAAATTATGTTTTACTTACGTTGCAGACTTTGGTGTCCCTTAATCCCAATATTTGCTTTGAGAACCTTTCATTATTTTCATCTGTAAGATACTCTCTTGGTCACTGCTCTCACAAGACAATATCTTGATCCTCACTCTTATGCCATCTGATGCTTGGAACATATCTCTGAATTGCACATTGCACATTTCTAAACCATTTAGAAAATATTATGAATAAAATTTAAGTATCTGTATGCAGTTATTATTTCAGGTGTCAACAGTTTAGAGCTTTTCTCTGACAAAATATTAAGACCTGTCAAAATCACCCATAGGCAATTACAAGCATTCTATCTAAATTCCACCTGAGAATCCCTTCAGTATTTAGATGTTTAGTGTCTCTGCCTTTAAATTACTGTTATGGAGAGTTAGCATATGCAGGATGAATGTCAAATGTTCCTTGAGGCATTAGACTTATGTCTTACAAACAGCTTGTATTTGTTTCTTACTGGAAGACAACTTTTTTTGCAATTTTAGTTCTTATAGTTGTTAGTGTTCATTTAAGGAGATTTAAACACAAAAAATCTGAGCCAAAGACAGCTGCTGGAAAACTGATCTGATATGAAAACCAGACAAAATCTGAATCCAAACAAAGGGTGATTGATATACTACTGTATATAGTATGATTACTTTTCTACTGAAATGAGCTAGTGAGTCAAAACTAACAGTTTATTAAATAATCTGGTATTTGCTGAGCAAATCAAGCAAAAAATAGAAGTGTTTAAGGAAAGTTTATTGCATTTATCTTATCTGATGAAACACACACAGAACTATAGTTTCTATTTACAAGTTACAAACATTGTAGATAATATCTGCAAACTTTTGGTATTATTTTTTAATTTCCACAATATTTGCTGGGGTGTTTTTAATTAAATAGGTTGATCTTGGAATTTTAAGACTTGGCTTGGAGTGATGCTCACAATACAAAGAACAGCTTGAAAGCACAGACTCAGAGAACGATTAAAGTAAAAGGCATCTCTGGATGCTATGTAGTTCAGGTAACTTGCAAATTACACCAGGCTGCTCAGGAGTTAGCCAGATTTTAGAAATCCAGAGATAGCAGTTTTGCAGTGTCTGTGCCACATGCCACAGTGTTCAGGTAGCCCCATGCTGAGAAACTTGCATTATATTCATGAGGTACAGCAATAAAAATTGTGTCTTAGGGTAAGTGGAACAGTAAGTAGAATTAATGCAAAAATATGCTATCCANCCCCACCAAAATACCACCCCCAAAACATAAGTCATAAAATAAAGTGTCATATCTAGAGCAACACATAGGAGTGGCAAGAACTTGACTTTCAAAAACTGCTGGAAAAAAAGTAAATTTGAAAGGAGGAAGAAACCCTAAAATATACACTCTCTGTGAACTCCTATTCACCAAAAGATAACCAGCAATGAGTCAGCTCCAGCAGGGTGGTAAGTGCTAAAAGATTGTAAAGAAGGAAACGAAAACGGGGAGGAGACATATCTATTTTCACATTCCTAAGCAGAAGAATATGCCTTTCTCTGAAGAAACCAAGCACAAAAACTCTCATAGCTGATAAATAAATAGCAATTAAAACTTTTGAGATGTTAACTAAAAGTAAGGGGTAAAGAGGTAGGTATGCCCAAGGCTCCAAAAGCAAAACCTCTGGTAGATGACCTGAACGAAGATTACCACACACCTGATGAGGACCAAGTAGCTTAGATACCAGTGGGATTTGAACTATGAGTTATCTTTTTCAGATATCCCAGATATGGAGTAAAAACATCAAAGGTACCCAAAGATATGGGTAGAAGTCACAGACACAGTTTTCCCAACATTACATAAACATATGTCTCTAGAAGCTGCTCACTCTTGTGAGATCCTAAGGATGTGGTGGTATGTGCAAAGCCAATGTATTATAACATGGTTGCAGGGTTTCAAATGGAATCTCACAGATTCACAAAATGGTTTTGGCTGGAAATTACTTCTTGATATCCTATATTCCAGTCCCCCAATCAAGCAGGGTCACCTAGAGCAGGTTTCCAGTGATCCAGTAGGGTTTTTAATACCTCTGTAAATGCACACACCACAATCTTTAAGCGCAGCCCTGTCAGAAAATGTGTGGTCTGTGTTCTCAGATGAAACACCATGTTTTTGATTTCTGCCCAATGCATCTTGTCCTGCCAATGGGCACTACTGAGAAGATTTTGATACCCTATAAAAATGTAAAATGCACATGTAAAATGCTTGAAAAACAGTTAAACTGGGAAGAATTCAAAGGCAGGCAATCCAAGAGAGAAAATTACATACCTCATTCTGAAGGGTAGAACTACAAATAAAAACTGCATTGAAGATATTTAGTTGGCAAGAATATATCATCAAATTGGAATAACTAGATAATTGAGTATTTATGTAAGGGTTGCTGTCAAGAAAAAGAGAAGTTTCCTAAATATTAGAGACACCATATACTAGTCAAATATGAGTCAGGACATTCACAATCTACTACGCAGAAATGACACATAGGAAATTGCAAGAGCCCTTTTTGCTGTAAATGACAGAAAAACTTTTTCATATTACCTTCAATTTTCATTTCCAGGAAGCATGTCCACAGAAAAAGCAATGACACACAAATACCTTCGTAAGTGCTATATATTATCAGACAAAGAATATTAACTTGTCCACGGGGACATGCAATTTTTCTTGGAAGACAATAAATATCCTTCCTTCCTGGCAGAAGTTCATATAATGTTCTCTTCTCATTTTGAACTGTATTTCATCTGTGAAAGCACAAATTCATCTCCAGTCTGTGCACTGACAACTCACAGACCTGCTTTCTTCTCCAAGTGCCTTTTAGTCCCCACCAGATCCTTGTCCTGTTTCTCTGATGGCTTTCTGTGGATAACCAGCTATTGCCTTATGCTAACATGGTTAAAAATTCCACTCACACTCTCTATTGACAGTCTCCTTCATGTTTTCTGTCCTACAGCTGGAGACATGAGCAACATATTACAAAATCCTAGGAGCATAGGATGTTTTGGATTTGAAGGGACCTTAAAGCTCATCTCATTCCAAGCCCCTGCCAAATCTTAGCACTCA
>VXBU01009746.1:67137-91969 GCA_013400315.1 Bombycilla garrulus | reverse complement strand
GCCGGAGCTGCTGAGGGGACGCCCCGCGCCGGCCTCGCCCGGGGAACGTTCAACGTGTGACCGGCAGCAGCACGCGGCCGGAGCCCCGCTGGAGCGGCTGCGGGGCCGGGCGGGACCGGGGGCGGGCTCGGAGGCGATCAGAGGCGGAGTCTGGCAGTAGCGATTCTAAATGGATTCTGAACTTCCATTTCCACTGTGTGTTTGGGCTGCAGACGCTGTTCCTGATGGATGTTAGTGATTGAATTTAATAGGAATGGAAATTCAAAAGTCCAGAACAAGCTGGGGTAAGCCCTGAGCTGGCACAAGCAGGGAACGAGCTTTAAAATGAAACTCAATTGCAAATCTCGCGTCAGGCTTTGAAAAATGGGATTCTTTAATGAAATCTTAAAAGAAAAAGCAGTGCCTGGAGGCTCTGTGCTCAAAGCTTTGAATCATTCTGAGTGTGGATGGGAATCTGAAAGTGCTGTGTAGGAAAAAACAATAAATAAATAAATAAATAAAGCAAAAATGTGCTTTTGCTGTGCATTATTTTGTCAGACACTAGGAAAACAGACTTTATAAAGCCTTAGAAAACCTAAATACACTTACATCCTCTTAAATTTCAAATATGTGTAAACTTAAATGCATATTTACTTAAGACTACAGTTCGCGCAGTAAAAATCTGCTTCCCAGTCTGAAATGAGCACCTTCTCTGTGATGTTAACATACGTTTCTCTGGAAGATATCAGTGGGAAAGAAAAGCCTGGAAAACAGCCCCTGAGAGTTGTGCCTGATGGCTTTTGAAGCTGTTTTGCGACCTGTAGAGATCAGACTTTAATCAATAAATCTGTCTCTGTTTTTGCTGTAAGATGAAAAAAAGTTTGCAGCACCAAAGCTGAAAGGCACACTTTTTTCCCCACTATTCAAGATTTTATTTTCTCCTCATGTTCATTGAGGAGGAAAAGGAGCTTTTTAGAGATGCAATACATTTCATAAATTAGTTGCCATCAGAGAGACATTGTTGACTCATGGACAGCAAACAGGGAATGCTGGAGAAAACTCTTAATACACATCAGCTTGGCAGCAAGAAAAGAGGAAACACACTTGCAGAATTGTTTTGTTTTGGTCTGGGGCAGGGGGGGGAGGAAATGAGCCAAAATAACTTGAGGTAGCAATTAGGATCCAACTGATAAGCACAGATAAGAGACTGTGCTGTTGCCCAGACTGCCAAGGAAATCAGGGGCAAAAAAAATCTCATGCAGTGTATATTGCTTTTGGGATTGAAGCACAGTGTTGAGGCCATACATATGGCAAAGTAGCCTTCTTGGGGATACACTGTGCTGCTGCAAACCCTTGCTCTCTGAGAATTGCTCAGGCTTAAGGGTCAGCCCCTTGATCCTCCCTGACTTGGGAAAGAGACTAAAAGATTTAATAAAGAAATAAAGAAACAAACTCTAGAAACTGCTCCTGGAAAAAACAGGCAAAAGATGGAAGAAAATGAAGGAGTAGGGTAGCTGTATCCCCTGCCTCTGGTCAGCGTGAGGTGGCAGAAAGGCAAAGTTTTCTGCCACTGAGGCTGTGGGAAGTGTAAATCTGGGGAAAATGTCAGAGATCACAAGATGCAGGTGTTCCTTAACTAGAGGCAGCAAAACTGATTGTTCTGCTTTCAAGGTTGTTGCTGCAGAAGCTAAATAAAGGGATTTAGGGATGAAATTAATTCAGTGATTGTTCTGTCCGGGGCCAAATGTTGAAAGGGAAAGAATCCCTGATTTCGAGGCTCTGGAAATGGGGAATGCAAAGAGTTAGGCAAAGTGTGTGGTTTTTCTTTGTTTTTCTTGTCACTCTTTCAACCCAAAAGTCTGACTGTAGCCAACACAGCTCCAGAGCAAAGAGAAGTCTGAGTTTTGTAAATTGAAAGAGAAGCAGAAAAGACCCTTGTGCCAAACAGAGTCACCTGTTTAAGCCTGTTTTATATGGGAAAATATATACCTGCCTTTGGTGTATTATGGCCTTGTGAGGATCCCACTACAGTTTTAAACACTCCTGTGGATGAATAGGCAGTGGACAGACACAATAGAAACTGGATAAGTCTCAGTAGTGGAATTTGGTCTCCAGTCTTTGTCCATTTTAGTGGAAACTGTCCAGCTGTGCTTGAAAAAGCTGCAAACTTTATACATGTGCCATGCCCTGTTTGTGACTGGATTCTTGGACACTCAAGGAGACCTCATATCACATGACAGCTGTGTTCAGAAATTGTTTAGATGACCTTTACTTTTTAATGAAGTGCCCTCTACCTTAGTGAAAAATAATAGTTCATTGTTCTGTAATGAGAAGAAAAGGCACTTGATTTGTTCCAAAATCTCTGAACTGGAATCTTAATTCCCAGTCTCTGCTTTCCTCCCACTTCATCCCATTTGGAAATATGAATGGATATCTTAATTCCAGAAACTTGGTTTGTCATTTGTGTTAAGATAAGCAGGACAAACTGTCCTTAATTCTAACATTAATTTTGTAAGCCACCATGCTACAAATGGTAAGTGATCTGCGCTGAGTCTGTTATCACAGGAAAGCAAAATGCTGCCTATTCCTGTGCTGCTGTATTGCATTCACACTTGCAATGTCCAGGATGAGTCATGGATGTGGTTAATCTGCTTTCTGTGATTTGCTGGTTGTTTGTAAGAAGTGAGTGCCTCTTAGGACACCTATTGATGTTTTCTTCCTTGCATTTCATTCTCTGATTAGGAGAGTAAAAAAATTCTTGCCATGTAAACCTACACTCCCCATTCCACATTGCATCTCTTCTCACTGCAGCTAATTTACAGAAAAGTGCTAGTGTGCTGTGGTTTTTCATCTCCATATGTTTAATACAGCCTTTAGGTGGGATCAGATTTTCTGCAGAATTCCAGCCTCTGAAGCATTTCTTCATCCCTGGTATTCTTCTGTTCTTGTTTTTATAACAGCTGTTGTCAGTCTGCTGTGCTCTGTGATCTGTGGTGGAGAGGGGTCTTTAGCTCCAGATTGCAGTAACCAGAAAGGATGTTTTATTTTGCAAACTGAAAGAAGGCATCTCTTTTTCTGAAACCAGGTGGTGTGTTCACCTTTGCTTCTTTTTCTGCTCGCTTGTTTGCAAACTGTTCCAATAAGCTGATGCACTGTTCCCATGTTCTGGGTTTTGTCCCAGGAATATAAGCATGGCAAACTTTTAATAGGCTACAGATCATTTTAAATAAATCATTTTAGCAAATGATTTATTTAATAGCACAGAGACAGTGCTGTGCGTTTAAACACAAGAACTGATCAGCAACTTGCCCACTACATCCAAAGTATATTATCTTGTTTTTATTCTTCTCCAAAGAGGGATCATTTTGGAATTTATTACTGACAAATGCTTAGGAGATTAACCTGTTTCCTTAATGGTAATTTATAGTGATATTATAATCTGCTCTGTTTAATGCTCCCTTCCCCAGAGGAAATGAAAACAGGTCTAGCATGAAGAAAAAAGACCCTTGTGCCAAAGCCCTCCCTGCTGTGGGTTTGCCCACACCCATCAGTGGAAGTGTTTTTGATTCCCCTCTGCATGTGTGTGGGCTAGACTGTTTCTGGAAATACAACATAGGGTAGAGGGGAAGGGCTTAGATTTTCAGTGTGCTTAGGCAAGGCCCCCGCCAGGTATATTTATGATATCATGGTGTTGGGCTTGGTTTTATTCCTCGGTTTGTCTTAGGAAGAAGCCTCCTACTAGGAGACCCAAATTATTCCTCCAGCTCTTAGATAGGAGTGGGGTATTTCCATTTCCTAAACTTTCAGTCTCTAATATCTGATTTTTAGATAAAGAAAAAGAAATGTATGCTGTCACTTTTAATAATGACTGAACTCACTGATGGCTTGAAAAGGGTAAATTTGACCATGTCAGTCAAGAGGATGTGTCCCCAGTATTGTCCAGTTTTAAGCCCCTAAGAAATCTTACTATAATTTCTAGCTGCCATGTGCAAATTATTGGTTAAGCAGCATTTTGTTAATAAAATGTTTTGCAATTCAACCTTCTGTTGAGCAGGCTAAATGAAATAAAGATAAAATTAGGATTGGTAGAAGGATACTGGATCTTAGACATGCACATACCATAAATTTTGGGTGAACTAAACAGCTGCAGAGCTTAGTAAAAAGAAGAAGAAACGGGGGAGGGGGGGGAATTGTCTTTTCTGGTATTGGGAAAAATCAAAACAGGAGTTCATATTTTGTTTAACGTTGCACTGTGATATTGTTCTGTTCAGCAGGAAGTGTGTGTGTACTGACAAAATGCAGGCAGCTGATGGAGCCAGAATTGATGTTAGTGGTTGGGAAGACAGGGCAATGTAGCCAGTTAACAAAAGAGCTTGATCTGTGCAGAAGATGGTTCTGAGCAGATACACACATATATAGAAAGCAAGATTAATTTAGAGACCTTTGTCATTAAAGCAGATTTTTGTATGGTTTTGTGTGGGATTTAAGGGGGATTAAATGTTTGACATCACTTTGCCTGCACAGGCTATGTTGAAGAGGTTACTGAGCGGGTGATGGAGAATTTAAAAACGCGCCTTTGCTGAAAGAGAGGCAGCAATGGATCAGAGGAAAGCAGCCTGGCCAGGCAGACTGCCCTGCCTACCACAGTGCTGAAAACAAGGTGCTTCTGGCTGGACAACAGATGCCGCAGGGATGCAGAGCTGAAGAAACATTTATGATTTGCCAAAATACGAAGGGAACTCGGCAAGGACATCAGAACTGGGATGCCCCTGTCTTCTCTCTTCGGGGATGCCTTGCTTCATGTGCATCTTTTGTCTGCTATGCTGTTTCTAAACGGCAAAAACACTAAAAAATAAGAAGTCAGCAAGGTGGATTGGGTGATCAGGTGCATTCCTCTTTTGGAAGAGATGGTCCTGGTCATGAAACTTCTGTTCCTCACCTGCCTATGGCCAACAGCAGTGCTACACAGTTCTCACAGTCATCATCACCACCTTCATCGTCGGCAGCAAATGTCGTTCTCAAGAAAACATAACAGGTAAGAAATAGACTTTATCTGTGTCTGTTAATCTGGTAAACTTCATGCTGTCAGCCACCTTTCAACATGCCCTTTTAGTCCACTGTTCTGTTTTTCCACTTTCTGAATTTATAGTAGGCATAGGAAGTCAACCTGTTCACAAAACAGAAGTGTTCAAGAATTAATTAATTTTTCATAACCAGACCTTTCACATTGTGATTTTCTGAATCTATCATAAATATGCCGTTATGTACCCACCCACACCCGCACACAGCTCTTTTACCTGGTGTGATACACGGCTACCAGATTATTGCTGTGATGTTCCAAGTATTCTTGCCCTCTAACTCCCATCACAAGAAGCAGAAATGCCTTCCAAAGTCCTATGCCAATGTTTCAAAGCGACTTCCACTACCTAAGCAGCAGAGCAGCTACACTATAAAGGTACAGAAGACTTTTTTATGGCACTAAGTGGGGTGAATGACACCTTATTTGTAGTGATGACACAGCTGTGTTCCCTTTCTGGAATATATTTAATGTTTTTACACATTGAAGATTGTTCTTGGCCTTTCAATTGAGTAGCTGGTTGAAAATGAATAATGGTAGAGAGGTTTTTACCTTTAAGTTTCTGGACAAAGTGTCAGTTCTTTCCCCCAGGAACACAGCTCACATCTGTTATGTGAGGTCTCTCTACCTGTTTCCAGATTAATCTAATACTGTGTAAACAGACCAAAGACTGCCAGGGATAATCCAAGAAAAATTCCTCTTTCTTGGGAATAGCTAGCTCCATTTAAGGAAGGAGAAGGGATACTGCTGTTAGATTTTAAAATGTGCTTGACCCTCTACTAAAATGAGCAGGGCAACTCATAATTTATTTGTACAATATCACATTTCAAAGGAAAGTAACATAACTGGACTGCTCTGACATTTAAGCTGTTTTTCCCCCATCAAGTTGCATGCTTTGCAGCAAGTGTACAGCTGTTAACCTCTTGTATCACTTCTCATGTGATCATCCAGCAGTGAAATATCTCTGGAACCATCCACGTCTTGATAAAATCCTGTTGAGCAATGCAAGGTAACAGATGACACAGCAGATGTGCCCAGAGGTGCTGTGTCACTCAGGACTTCTGGGTTTCTGTTCAAAGTTATGGGTCCAACTTTGGTGCAAGCCAAAAGCTCATGAAAAACATGGCTGTTCATCAGGCAACTTCAAACAGTCTGAGTGTTGGTGCACAGTTATTTGTAATAACAAAGGAAAATAAACAGACCCAGCCCCAGTATCAACATAAGATTTCATCTGGTGCTTTGCACCAGTCTCGGGAAGCAGTTAAGAATCAAATGGAAACAGAATAAAATACCTTGTTAATTGTAGTGGCAAGGAAGGTCTGTTTTAAGCTCAGCTGGTACACTTTTGTCTGTAGTAAGAGGGGAGCATATGCTACTGTTGTTTGCATTTATCCTGTTCTGCCTTATCTGAGAGCAGTTGCTCCATTTTTGACATAAAATATCACAAAACAGGAGGGAAACCTGGTGGTAGGAGGCAGGAAATTTTGTGGCATCCTGATGAACATCCTCCTGCAACACCAGCGTTAGCACAGTGTCCTTCCTCTCCGTCGTCACAGATGTGTACTGGTACATGCAGATGGATCCATGTGGCAGTCCTGTGAGCCCGGCACAATAGTGTTATCAGAAGGGAAGAGGAGGAACAAGGAGGAATCCATCTGCTGCTGCTTGGTGTGGCAGTTTTCTTTACACAAGGCAAGCTTTGGCATCCCACATCCTCATTTCCAAGGTCCTGGTGATTCTGAACTGGGAAGAAGGCTGCAAAATCTGAGCCACAGAGGATCCCAAAGCTTAACAGCAGCAAATCAGCTTTTCTCTGCAAAGGATCCAAATGTGTTTAATTCCTCTTTGTTTCATTCTCCGCTTTTGTTCTAAGGGTTGCATTATCTTTCAGTACATTGCATCAGGGTCTGACTTTGCACCAGCTTCCTTTTCCTTCTGGGGAACAATCTTTCGGCCAGCACTAGGATTATTAGGGACACAGCTGACAGATGGCCTTGGTTAAATGGGTGGCCTTTTAAAAAGAATCCCATGTGAAAATGTTACTTAACCTACAAGTTCCACTGTTTTAATAGAGTAACCCAATTCTCCCTCCAAAGCTGTTTGTCTGCATTCTCCTGTAAAGAAGATTTTAAGGCATTAACCAAAAGTACATGAGAAAGCGATTATTCTCATGGTCCATTTCCTACAGCAAAGAACAAAACATTTGATTGTCAAAATATTAGTTTTTTTGACAGTACATATTGCTGATGTTACTGAACACTTAGAAATGCACTTTCATGTGTATGAGAGAGAATTGTGCAATTTTGATTATTTAATTTATCTGGCCTTCAAGGCTTGATGAATGTATTAAAACATTTAAGAGGTCACACTGCTGGATTACTCCACAGACTCCCCTTGGAATAAGACTTCTGCCTTTTGGATACCTTAGATTTAGTAGTAGCCAGAGTATCTTTGGGACATAACACTGGAAAGAAACTTACAGCCGTGATATCCGGGGTATTCTTTTCATAAAAGACACCTTCATGGTATTATTCTCATAAACTTACCTAGTTTCATTCTGAATATGAAAGGATGGTAGGGGGAAAACCCCTTTCCTAGTTTCCTGCAGAATCATTAGCAGATCTCTTAACCAGAAGAACAGCCAAATAGGACCTTTCCAGGGATCCCTGTACGATACTGACTTTGTAGCAAGGGCTTGCAAGCACAACCTTGGATGAATAAGGACAGGGCAGATAAGATATTTTCCCCTAATATTCACAGCTGACCAAGTCACCAAATTTCCTGCAGCAACATCCTGTGTTGGATGTAATTTCTGCAGATTTAGTGATCTTCAGTGGATTTCTTTTCCATGAACGTGTCCGATTGCCCCTTGAACCAGCATAAAATTTTGGTAGCCTGGTAAGTTAAAGATAACCAGATGGGACATGAACCACGTCAATCCCACTCATGCCATTGATTTATGTAGCTACACTGATGGCATTAAGTGATTAAGTGATTTAACCAAAAATTATCTAAGTACCCTTGAGCAGACCTTTGACCTTTCATTCGCTAATGGTTTTCACGGCTAGGTAGGAGCAGCTAAATTTGTCTTTAAAAGCATGACACATCTTTGTCCATTGTTAATTAATTCTGAGTTAGCTGCTTTGGTTTCGTAGGCAGTGACAACCTGCTTTTTGAGATCTCTGGCAAATACCAAGGTCCATGCAATAGTACTGGGTAGGGAAGTGTCAAAACAGTACTCCTCTTTTTTCAGCCAAAAAGTTCATTTTCCCATTAATTTACTACAGAAGTACCAACAAGAGTGAATTCCCTATGTGATCTGGAGCATTTCAAGTGCTTTTTATGACCTGTTTTGCAGTGTAATTATAATTGCCATTTAATTTACATAATGTAAACCCTTGCCTGAAATACAGCTGTGGAAAGCACAGCTATGAATAGAACCAGTGGTTTCTTGAGCATGTGCCTCACTGAGACTAATAAATTTTTATCATTGCCCAGATCTATACCAATGCATGAGTTTTCTTCGTTGCTTTGTTACTGCAGACTGGTAGGAGAGATTTCCTGTCCTTAGGTGCATCTGTCTTCTAATGGTTTCACAAAACCGTCTGCTAATGGTTTCACAAAAATTTCTTCACCGAAAGGGATGTCAAGTCCTGGAGCAGACTGTCCATGGAAGGGATTGATTCACCCACTATTCCTAGAGGTGTTTGAAAGATGTGTAGATGTGGCACTTGGGGACATGGTTTAGCGGTGAGGTTGGCAGGGCTGGGTTAATGGTGGGACTCCATGATCTTAAAGGTCTTTTCCAGCCTAAATTCTGCTTCTGGGATTCTGCAACCCCTCTTGCTGCTTCATCAGAAAAGTGATTTCCCAGCTTGGGGGCTCTTTTCCCTTTTTGATGGCCTCTGCAATGTATGATAGCTGCTTCTGTAGGCTTCCAAAAACTTTGCAGGAGTGCAAGAATTTGTTCAGCATGCTTAAGATCATTACCTTGTGCAGTTAGCAGGCCACATTCCTTCCAAATAGCTTTGTGGTTTCCAATCCCATAAGATCTCTTCCCAGTGGCTTATTAAGTAGAAAATTCCCACCCTGGTAGCTTATGTTTTTCCTCTCTTGTCCAGGGAAAGTCTTCCTCAGTCACAGACTTGCTTCTAGTGAGAATTTGTAATAGATGAATCAGTTCCAGCCTGCTGCTTCCAGTGAAATCCTCAGAGCATCAAACAGGCATTTTCCTTGGCACATCAGATGACGAATAACCTCATGCTTCCCAACTGTATCAGCTGTGCCATGACATTCTGTTCATAATTCATCGGTTTCTCCTCTCCTGGATCTCAAGCAGCAGAATTTCCTCATGTAGAACATTGCAGCTGTTCAGTTCTGCTGGCCATTCTACCCTGATGCAGGCTTGCTCTGTGGTGATTTTAATTCTCTGAAGCGTGGTCTTTCATTTCACTATCCACATGATTTTCCTGTTTAAAAAACTAAAGTCTGTATTTGAAATGCCTCATGGTCCTTCTGATTGCCCTGGTAATTTGATTCAGACAGCACTGCCAGAGACGTTCAAGAATACAGACATTCAAGAATAAGGTAAATGAATTTGTTCAAGCCCAACAACTCTGAGTAGCCCAGCAGCCACTTCATAATTCCTGTAATGTAAAAGTAATTCCTTGGGCTTCTTTATTAATAGAAAAAGAGGGGGGGGAAGGAGAAAAATAAGTAAATAGAGGCATGCACCTTATCCTAAGGTATTCCATACCTTGCCTTAAGCAGTGTTTGACTACAAGGCAAATCTTCAGAGCACAGTTCTTACAGTTCAGTCAAAAGTAATAATTAGAGTTTCCTGAAGCAAAGTCCCAGAGAATAACAGAAGGCACAAAAGAAATTGTGTCTAGGGAGAGTCCTTTGCCTGTGGCAAAGCAGCTGTATCCAAGTTCTTCCTGCAAATAAATGTCTGACCTATTCTAAAATAGCCTGAGCGAAAGCAGTCTCAAAACCTGACCAAGCAGTACATTCCCATGTTTCATTTTTCTCACCCTGAAAACACTTCTGTGAGAAAATTGTTTCTAATGGGTACAATAGAACAAAATATCGTGAGATCGTCTCATTCCAACCCCCCTACCATGGGCAGGGAGATTTTCCACTAGACCAGGTTTCTCAAAGCCCATCCAGCCTGGCCTTGAACACTTCCAGGGATGGGGCATCCACAGCTTCCCTGGGCACCTGTGCCAGGGCCTGACCAACCTCACAGGAAAGAATTTCTTCCTGATTTCCAATCTAAACCTGCTCTCTTTCCACTAAAGCCAGTCCTCCTGCAAGTCCCTAGATCCAGGATCATCCTTTCTCAGTCCTTCTAAAAAAATTTTGACTCATTTGAGCTCCAAGGGAAAAAACACGTTTACAATAAAAGGAATAATTTTCTCTGTAGTATGGATAGTGTATAAAGTGGTTAAACCATGGATATGTGGTGTTATTTCCAAATTTGATTTGCAAGTGTTTATGTGAATAGTAACTTCAAACAGCTCTGGGCTCTTGTATAATGATAGCTACAATCTCTGAGGAGAACAGAAGAGGATCTAGTAGTTCTTCATGGGACTTCATATAAATAATTGGTGTTCTTCGTGGACCTGGGCACCCTCTTATCTCATTTCCCAACCTTTCCCAAAATTAATAAATAAATAGCCTTTCTCCAGCTTTATTAGCACAGTTGTTACCCTTAACATTCCAGATTCAGCTGTCCAGTATTCCCAGGTCCTTATTTCATTTGACTAGCACTGTGAATATCAGGGCAGAAGAAATAAATTTACCTTTCTCACTTTTTTTTTTTTTTAACATAGCAAACGAGAAATTAAAATGAGGAAACTTGACAGCACAAAGGTCCGACCACTTAAATCTGAGCAGCTTCTTCACATAGAGGACCATGACTTTGCACTGAGGCCTGGATTTGGAGGTAAGCAGCACATGCCTGCACTGTGCTGGTTAAGAGTTTATCCTCTCTCTGGAAGTCAACTTGAACTTGGTCGCTTCAAATGTAGTGACCAACTTAATGGCAGCACATTTCAGTTGCTGTACTTCAGGAAATAAAGAAAGAAGAAATACAGAAGTGGTCAAAGACAAGGGGCTTCTCTGTGTTTAGTGTATTGATAGGAGAAAATGTTCAGATTGTCTGCTTTACAGAACTACTTAAAAATAATATCAGAATAAGGTTCTTTGAGAACACAGTGATTAAGGTATCCCTGTAAACTGCAGAGTCTAGTAGCAATTAGCAAATTACTTAGTCATCACATTTGTTTTGAGAGATTGAAATTATCCATCAGTTCCTAAATCCGTTTGCGGTGTACAAAATTTAAAAAACCAAACAACTACCCACAAGCCTTCAGGTTATTATCATGTTATTTCTGTTTTGTTGGGCACTATGATGATCATTTGTTCATTTAACTAAATTGCATCTGGATCAAGGGAGTATTCAATGGGATGCTCACAGTTCGGATTCAATTTTGACTCTCCTTCATGGAAGGGAAAATGAGAAAGCTGCCCCACTAATAAGCTTTGTCTGAGCCTTTGCATCACCAGTTCCTTTTTCATGATTCACTTAAGGACCTGTAGTTTCCTTCACTGCAAGCGTGTTAAAGTTTTAAAACTGATGATATCTTCTTTTTTAACCAATATAGAAGATAATAACATAAGCAAGTATTAGAAATCATGAAAAAATAATTTAGCAGCATTTAGCTGGTCAAGAGATAGCAGTCTTTCCTGAAAATTTGCATCTCAATCTGCAACTAAACATAATCTTAATTAAGAATTTTCAGAGGATCATGTATCCCATTATATCATTCCCCCTTTATGCTTCCTCCCTCTTCAAAATAAACTAGTAACATTCACATTCATATGAAGGCAAAAGGGGGGGAAGAGGAAAGAAAGTATGGCCCAGTTGTATGTTCAAACAATGCTGTAATTCTAACAGCTCTTTGCCACCAAGTTGTTTTCTTTTTTGCACCACAGCTCTCCCTGAAAGGTGAGAAATATCTTCTCACTATGGTGAAGACTCACATAAATGAAAGTGGAATGGCTTTTTATCATCTCTTACTGGAAGGAATAGCTGGGGGTCCAGGACAGGAGGGGAAATATTTTGATTCTTTGCAAGACCTCTAATAGTCTCCCTCTGGATTTTTTTCTTTCACATTGCTAAATCTTCCATTCCAAGAGCTGGTTACTGCTTGTACCAGACCATCTTCATTTCTTACATAAATAAGAAAGAAGCACAGTAGCTTCAAGAAGAAAATACTGTTGCCAGTAATTCTCCTGTTCCTGTCATTGCTAGAAGAAAGCAAATAAACCCACAAAGCTTCACCTCCCTTGAGCTTGCTTACATTTCTTCCTCTACAGGCCCACAGGCCTTTTTTAGAACAAAGTCCATTTACAGATCTTAATTCTCCCCTGGTCTCTGTCTCCTAGTGGCAGTTTTCTCTAGACCCTCCTTTTTTTTTCCAGCATACATTCTTACAAAGCCCACTGGGTGCAGCTGTTTGTTGTTTCTAAATTCAACATTTATCCCCTAGATCTTCAGGTGCAATCTGTTGTGTGCCCAAAGGTCTGACTGTTATAAAAATATTACAGAATTCACTAAACCAGTTATTATTACTGTAGAAATTGATCTTTAAAATGGTAAAATGATAGCCTTTTTTACATAATATTCCTTCTAAAAAGGGTATTACAGAATTTGCCTGATGTACTATCTATTAATAAAATTCCATGCTCATCAAGGAATTCTTTTGTTATGCTTAAACCTTTAAAATAAAAGACTGGAAATGGCTTGCATGAAGATAAACCTCTCTGAAAACAATGCTGTTATTTTCTGCTGAGGAGTAATTATCCTGAAAATCTGTGGGGCCTCCATTGTGAAAATCACTAATCCCTCTAAAATAATGATTTGTAGTGACCCTCCAGAAGCAACTGAAGCTGCTCAATTTAATAACAAAATCCTCTCTGCCATCCTCAGTTTTGTCAAACTGGGAAATGAAAACCACAGCTTTGCTCTGGTTGCTTTTTTTTTTTTAAGTGAATTTGATGCTGTTGTCTGATGGTCAGCTAGAGATTGAAATTCTCAATCTAGCAGGGAGAAAGCTGTGGTGCAGACACAGAGGTAGATGAATTGCTTTCCTGTTTTGGCTGGTTTAGGAACATTTTCAGATCTTACTGCAACTATGTTTTTTTCTGGATACATCCTCTTGTGACAAACAAATCCAAGGTATGAAGAAATGACAGTTCCCAGCAGCCTGTTCCCAATAGCTAATTATCCCTGCTCCTAGTGGAGCTGGTTTTTAATCACACACAGAAATGTACCCAAAAAACAAGAATTAGACCAGACTGAGGCCAACAGATATCTTACTGAGTGTGTTAGTGACAACGCTATAGAAGTGCTCCAGATTAGAAAACTGAGCAGCACCATGATCAGGGCTGCAGATATGTGCAGTTTACTGTCTTTATTATTTACTTGCATCTGTTGCCAAAGTAGAGCCAAAACAAGAGGGAAATATTTGCAGCTGCTCTGATTTGTTAGTAATGGGTCAGGCCTGGGGTACAGGATGTGCTTTAATAATTCTCTCTGGTGAATGCTAGACTGGACAGTGTTTCCTCACTAAACATCACGAGTAAGGTCTTTGTCCTTCTTCAGACAGAGAAGAGGAACCTCTTCTCAAGCAATCTGTTTCACAGTTCTTGCATTTCTATCCAGTCAGGAATGAATTCAATTAATTTTAGAATTGTTCACTGTTATTTCTCATGGCCATAAGTTTTGATTTCTTTTATGCCATTCATTGTCACCGCCAACAAGTTTTTCTAGTAGTTCCCAGTGCAGTACAAGCTGTCCTTTCAAAGAATCAAATGTCTCTTGTGTATTTATGGATAAGTGGCATTTTGGTTTGTGTGGATACAACCAGTATAACCATAAGCTGCCACTGATTTCTAGTTCTGTGATCAGTTCTTCTGTACCTGTCCAGAGGAGCTAAATTGTTGACAGAAATTTTGCCCACACTGGAGTAAGATTTGTTTGGGTAAGAAATTGTCTGTAATTTTTGAAATTCCAAAACATACTAGACCTGCTATCATCACCTTGGGAGCAGCTGTCGCTAAGAAAAGCCTTTTCCTCCCTACATGTGACACATGGCTTAGAAAGTCACCTGTCTGATTCTGGGATATGATTTGTGCATAGCTCCTGGTTTGCCTGAAGAATGTTGATGGGACACATTTAACTTTATTTGCTTTAGATTTGTCCTTGACTCAGGAACTGGTAAAACCTTTCTTGACATTGAGAGCTGCTCCCCCTCTCCTCCTGTTCCACTCACATAATTCAACATAAATTGTTGTTTGCATTTAAATGATGTATGAATGCCTTTTAGGAAGGATGCTCACATCAGGTATAAATTCCACAGTGATTTCTGCTTTGGCTAAACCCATGTTTAATTTCCAAGATTTCAGAGGAATACAGAAAAGATGACTCCACTCAATTACAACCAGGCTCTTTTGTGCCAGTGTTTGGTACAAGTTGGTATCTAGTGTAAGTAAACTATTTGTGTGTTGTGACCAAGACAAAGCAAGAAGTGGGCAAAACTGATTTAGGAGAGGTATAAAAACTTCAGCTGTTTTGTATGAAGGAGTCTGGCTGAATATATTCATTGATACTCTCGTGCATCAGCCTCTAGGGTAGCTCTCTTTTGCTGTCTCTCCTCCAGAAGAAGCAGCATTTTCCAAAGTGCTGGTTGGTGTTTTACTGACAAACTTTGCTGTCTAGAGTCCCGAATCTTATTTTGGGCTTTGGCCAAGAGGCTGAGGGAGGCATTTTTAGAGAGAGACACGATTTCTGAGCTGAAGAGCCCAGCTCTTGTCAGTGCCTAAATATTTTCTGGTGTGCCCTGCTAACTCTGAGCACATCTCACCTTGCTTTCTCATAAACAATGCATCTTCATCTGGTCTGTGCAGGGACAGGCTCCCCATTAAAAAAAGACAAGTAAAATCAAGAGATTACAGAGCTAGATTTAAAAATACCTCTAAAATAGTTCAAGATCTTTTCTGGTAAGAACTGGAGGCAGCTGTGTAATCCTCGAAGGCTGCTATTTTGAGGATAATTCCAAAAAGGGATACAATATTGTGGCTGATTATCACAAGAGAGATGTTCCTGGACTATTTTGGCTTGACAGGGCTAAAAGGAAAAGACAAGAAAAAGACAAGTTAGAAAAGCTGTTGCTGTTGAGACTTCCTTGTATTCATGTTTTTAACTGGTTGTTTGAAATGTGTACTTTAAAAATATTTCAGCTGGCTATTTTTGTCAAAAGTGATTGGAATCCCATGTACATAATTACTACTGATTTTCATGCCAAATGCAGAATATTCTTGGGGCAGTGGTCTGTATATGCATATATGCATGTTCCTCTCTTCCTCCCCTGTAAAGAAGTGATTAATCAGTTAGTGGAATGACATAACCCATGTAGAACTAGATCCTTCATTCTAGATATTTCACATTGAAACAAGTGGAAATCATTTCATATTTGGCTGTAATTTTTAATTGATTTGGAGTAATTACATCCTTAAAATGCACTCAGTAAACACACAACATGGTGACAGAACATGATTATGTGTGTACAGCTTTTCCCTTGTGAGGTAGCAAGCAAGCAATGCTTTTTCATAAACAGCCATACCCATCCTTAAACAGTAACTAAGAATAAAAAGAGTCATAATAAGTATGTTGTTTGTGAATAAGCACTGGAAGCGGTGAGAAAGCTTTGCAACCTTTGAAGTATTTTGTGGATTTACTCAGCTTTTTCCTGTGGTGGTTCTGAATTGCACTCCAAAGGGTCCATTAGCTGTGGCATCACAAGGACACTGCCACTGCTCGCCAAACTGCCGTGCCAAAACCAACTGCTCTGTCTGCAGAAAGAGTACTGAAGACTTTGTGCTTATTTTCACAACTGCTTAGCATCAGGCTTTACTTTTTTGCCTTTTATCATTCAGTGTTCTAAAGCGGAGAGGATGCAATAAATGCTGGGATGGAGTACGCTCTGCCTGCTGCTGGTGTTGCACAGTCTTCCCTTTAAAATTAGGGATTTTTGCTCCTCATCTCTCTTTCTGTTCCCATGCAGGGTCACCAATACCTGTGGGCATTGATGTGCAGGTGGAGAGCATTGACAGCATATCTGAAGTTGACATGGTGAGTAAAACTGGAATAAAGGGTTTCAGTAAAAACAGGGGGCTCAGAAACATCCAGATGGATGACAGAGAATAATGTAGTTAAAGAAAGAAAACCCTAAAGAGCACATCCTTGCCTTGAGGCATGCATTTAAACTTGTAAGTGTTGAACTTCTCCCTGGCTCAGAGGAACAGCTCAGAGTGGGCAGTGCTCTGGTTTGAAAGCTCCAACCATTCAATAAACACCCTGAGCTTCCACAGGAGTTCTCAGTACTCTCTACACTTTGCATGATGAGGCTTCATGTCCTTTGCTTCTTTTTCCAATGCCAATCTGAATATTCCATAATTGTGGCATTGGTGGAGCTGTGATCATAACAAATTGAAGGAGAAACATCTGTTCCAGAAACGCTCTTGGGAAGAAGACGCTGCAGTCAGGGCCTTTGGTACTGGAATGCAGGCAGTTCATTCTTCAGCCCAAATTGTCACTAGTATTGTCAGTATGAACTCCTGCACTGCTTTACAAACCTACCTAAATCAGAAAATCGTATTGCAGGGCCATAAAATCATATTACAGAGGAAGATCTAACTCTCTTCACAGTATTCTTATCAGAAGCAAGTGTCCTACTGAGATAAACGGTGCCTGCCTAATAATCCAAAATTGATATAGGTGAACACAGAGCAGACAGGTTGTGCAGAAGCTCACACTGGGTTTGTACCATCCTCTTAATCTCTTCCCACATGCATATTTCCAGTTGTGACGTTTCTCTAAATAGGATAATAAAATATTTGTAATAATGTTTTATATTAAAAGAATATTGTAGTTATTGTAATTATTGTAAAATCTAATTGCTTACTCTTGCGGTATTCATTGAATTGTTTCTTTGTGATGCATTTAATTAATAAGTGTACTAATTTATGCCCTGTAAAATATTTGTACAAAATGTACAGATTTTTAAAAATTGACCAAGTGCTCATGAAGAACTCATATTAATCCCTTTGTAAAGGAACCTTAAAGAAACCACAGTCCATTATTGGAAAAGATTATGAAGATTTCCAGAGGAAACCTTATTTTCCATTTACCTTTGGTTGGTTTTAAAGCTTCTTTATCACTGCACAGCTGGCCCAATCCAGAAGACCACTGAAATATGTAGAAGTTTTATCTAAGGATAAATGAAATCTGAGCCTCAGACGCCAGGGACAAGACAAACAACCAAAATCTCATCAACGTTCAAATTCAAACTCATTGGGTGGTGCTTGGTTCCTCTCATTAAGGATCTTTCAGATAATGTCCAGAGAAGAAATTTATCCTTTGCCTGAATTGATAAATGTTTTCTATTGCACATGACTAAAACAGGCATTGTCTCCTTTTATTTTTAATGAAACCAAGGACTTCACAATGACTTTGTATCTCAGACACTACTGGAAGGATGAGAGACTTTCCTTCCGTAGCAACAAAAACAAGAGCATGACTTTTGATGGACGGCTGATAAAAAAGATCTGGGTCCCTGATGTGTTCTTTGTGCACTCCAAAAGATCTTTCATCCATGATACAACTGTGGAGAACATCATGCTCCGAGTGTACCCCGATGGCAACGTCCTCTTCAGCCTGAGGTGAGGAAACACCCTTCTCTAAGAAAATCCATGACTGCAATTGTCATGTGCAGGCTGGAACTGAAATTACTGGAAATACTTGCAGATAAGGTTCTCATACTGGGCCAGCATTAATCCCCTGGCAGCACATAATGGGAAGCTGGTGACCAGTGTGCCAGTGGGAAAATAAATTTGGGATTGAAACATATTTTTTCTATCATTCAGATGTTGTTTCTTGTCAAGGGCGTTTATCAAGTGTTAAGTCCTTGCCAGTGACTCTAGCAGTATTGCTACTGAGTATAGTAAACTCCAAAGTTATTAAAAAAGGAAAAAACCGTGGGTTTGGGTGTTTTGTTTTGTTGTTAGGTTTTTTTTTTTTTTTTTTTTTTTTTTTTTTTTTTTTTTTTTTTTTTTTCTCTGAATCTTTCTAAACTGTCTCAGCTATTTTCACCCTGGCTTACTAGTTAACCTGGTAGTGATACAAACTAGGGCTCTAGATAGGCACAGAGAGACTTTGGGTGCTGATACCAGCAGTGTTGAGGGACCAAAAGGAGCTGGAAAGTGAAACAGCAATTCCAGAACTGGAATAGAAAGGTTATTACTGTGTCTCCCTTCCCTCTGCACGCTATTGCTTTGCTTTAGGAAGGAGATTTGGATAATGTGGCAGAAATAGTTTTAATGGAGGAGTTTTCCCCATAGGGTAAGGAACCTGAGGCCTGCACCTAAAAGGGCAGAAAATCTCAGTGAATAGGATCCTAAGCAGCAGATTGGTTGTGGATCTCACTAAGATGTGTGCACGCCTAAGACAGTGTGAAACTTTTCATTTTATTTCTGTTTTTCTCTTCCTTTCTGCAGAATAACAGTTTCTGCTATGTGCTTCATGGATTTCAGTAGGTTTCCTCTGGACACACAGAACTGTTCTTTAGAACTGGAAAGCTGTAAGTTAAATTCCTAATTGTTCTTCACATGTGCATTCTTACCAGCACTCCATCTTGTGCATAATACCTCTTTCACTTACTGTGATGTGTGACCTGAACCCTTCAGCAGGTACATATTGAACTGTAGGAAATTTGGGATCTTTCCAGACCTCACTGAGCTTTGGGAAGGTGGAAAAACCATGATGCACCTTCCTTTATTCCCACTGGGTATTCATTCCAAGGCCTAAATCTAAAAATCAATCAAAAAGCATGAGGGGTTTTTACCCTGAGAGAAAAAAAAAGTGTATATTAAAAGTAAAATAAAATGTCAATATTTGACTTGTTGGAAAAATGAAAATAGGTGCTTGTGTGAAGCATCAGCTTTTTCAGCCCTGCCTCAGTTGTAAGCTGCTGGCAGGGCAGGACTGGGCTACACTTGGAACGAGATGGAACATGGTGTTTGTCAGCTGACAAACTGGTCTGAAAAAATGTCTCTTTGGGGTTTTCTCAGATTGGCTGAGTGGTCTCCTCTCCCTAAGAAAGGAAAGAGATTTACTTTAGTAACTTTATAACTTCAGTTTCTGCTTTCTCACAGATGCATACAATGAAGATGATTTGATGTTGTACTGGAAACACGGCAACAAGTCCCTGAGCACAGATGAGCACATCTCCCTCTCCCAGTTCTTCATTGAGGAATTCAGTGCTTCCAGTGGACTTGCTTTTTACAGCAGTACTGGTATAGTAAGCCACTCTCCTCAGAAGAGAGGAGCACAGGATAAAATCAAGCAGAATGTTTTTTGCATTCAAATTATTTGTTAATAAATGACAGTGGCTGCTAAGAGATCAGTTAAAATGAGGTCTTGTCAGTCTGGAGCCTTGTTTCTCTTTGCATTACCAATATAAAACTTTATTTTAGAAAAAAAAAAAAAGGCCATAATAATACTTGTAACTTCATATCTGGCTTTAAGAACCTGAAAAAAATACTCAACAACGAAAAACGTGCTGTCATGAGCTCTTGCAAAATCATGGTGCTTCTCTGAAAGCCATTGGAGTACTGAATTTACAGGAATCTTTACATCCTAGCTGTATAGAAAAGCTTGAAAATGGAAATCCTAAAGGGTCAGAAACTAGAAAACAAACAAGAGGAATTCCAGTGTGTTTTATTAGATAAAATATCCTCACTTTTGGAGCTGTGTAGTGTCACTAAAAGTTCTGCTAACTGGAGGATTTTCATATGAAACTATTTATTACCTGTTTTGGTCTAATTAATGATTTGCTTAATTTTCCTTCTCTCTACATAAAGTTGCAGGAGAAAAAAATCCCTTTATGTCAGTGCAACATAATTTGCTTTCAGGTTAATCTCCCCAGACAGGTTTTCATTTCTCCCTGTAGATCTTGCTGTACACTTTCTGGCAAACTGCATAAGGCTTTACGAGTTTATTGTAGGCTGGATTTCATGCAGGGTGGGGTTTGTTTTCCTTGTATTTTACATGAAATTTTAAATTTTGAAACACTTCTCTATGTAAGTAGTCTGACCATAGGTTTTTAACTAAAGATAACAGCACTCCTGCTACTATACTTTACAGTCTGAGTCAATTAATTTCAGTTTGGTTATTGCCCTTCATATGAAAACAGATGAATAAAAGAGAAATCATTCCATTTAATATGATGAAGTGCACAACTCTTTGGAAAAAAGCCTTTAAGGAAAGCAGCAGATAGATCCATTTTATTTACAGGTTATTTTGGTTTTGCATTTAAAAGAGAGCCACTCAATTTTGCAGTGGCTGATACTGAATGCAGAAGTCCCAGTTTAAATTATGATGCAGCCTAAGCAGTGAGGAATTCCCAGCTTGATAGGATTCTTCACCCTTATCTCCTGCTCCTGTATGAGCTAAGAACAGAGCTCCATCCTTTAAGAGCCATTGGAATGTGAGATGAGGGCGAGTGAGGCCCTGCTATGATAACTGTGCTTTGCTGACAGCTACATCCAATTTGTCCTTGTTGCAAGAAGGAGACTGGGATATTTTCCATGGGACTGGGTTCCGGGAGCTCAGCTGGCTTCTTTCTGCCTTGCTATTCTCATCAAAAAACTCTCATGGCAAGCAAATGGAGCCTTGTGCACAGCAGGGCACCCTCTCGGTGCCCCTGCACCCAGGGCAGTGCACCCTCACAGCACCTGACTTTGCAGAGTAACTGCTTTGCACTGGACAGGCAGAGGTTCTGATGGTGAGCTTATTCAGCAGCATAAAGGTGAAAATAAAGACTTTTTTTAAGTCACAGGGACCACTGGGAAGTACCTGACTAATGCCTGTGGCATATTTAGTAATCAGAATGCTTTGTAGGCTTACGCTTGTCTTTGGCTTTGAGGTTTGTTTGGGGTTTTTTTTGGTTATTTTTTTTTTTTTTTGCTCAGGAGGTTCCACTTTGTCTTGAATTTTTTTGTTTCTTGTTGGAAGCAAATTTACCCTCCAAGTAAATAACAGTGGAGAACAAATGGCACCACTCTAATGAGAGTCATCATTCCCACAGAGCAGCTTTCTGCATTTCAGGTTCTGCATATCCTTTCCTGTAAACCTCAGTGAACAACACCTGTGGTTCAGACTTTTGGAGTTTCCAGACCTCCAGAGGAGCAACAATTTAAATCCATTTTAGAGACAATAATCATTAAAAAAAAAACCTTCTCCACAACTGAAAACACAATAGACCGTTCAATATTACTGAGGGCTCCTTTTGTATGTTCTTCTCCTTAGAGTCACTGGTTGTGACGGCAGGACTGCTCCAGCACAGGCTCACGGATGCCTCTGTCTGTCCTGGACAGACAGATGCTGTGCAGCCACCCACTTTTACCTTTCCACCTCCCTGTATCTTGGTTTCCCTGCCGTGGCACGAAGTACAGCACAGATGTAGTGCTGCACAGGCAGAGCACGCCCCAAAATTCACTAGATGGCACCCTGTCCTCTAAAATGAGTGCTGGGCCGGCAGGCAGGCGGCNAAAAAAAAAAAAGGAAGGAAGGGCTGCTTCTTGTCAGGTATTCCAGGGAAGGCACAGTGTTGGCATCACTGGACAATTGTATCCTTGTATCCTGTCTATATTCTCCTGGCAGTTTCACTTCAAGTCTATTTAACTTTTTCAGTTTCCCAACCTCAGTTATAACAGTGTTTTAGACATGCAGCCACAGCCCTTTGCTCCCATGAATGAGGGAGGAGGGATAGGTTGTAAAGCACTGTGTAAAACTAAGGTGGTGGCAAGATTTCTGAGGCCTTTACTGCTCCTGCTGTGGATACACCACTCCAGCCAGAAAGATGGGCCAGCAAACACAGCTCACAAATAACACAGCTCTCTTCACCCCCAACCTGTTCCTCTCTTTTTTTTTTTTCTCCAATAGGTTGGTACAATCGACTTTTTATCAACTTTGCACTCCGCAGACATATTTTCTTTTTTGTGTTACAATCCTATTTCCCAGCCATGCTGATGGTGATGCTGTCTTGGGTTTCCTTTTGGATTGATAGAAGAGCTGTTCCTGCCAGGGTGTCATTAGGTAAACCTTTGCTGTATATTCTTTGGGAAGTATAGAATTGAGAGGGGAGGGTTTGGAGTTACCTTAGTTTATTTACACAGGACATGAGAAAAAAAAATCAGATAATTGCCTGAACAACACTGGTATTACCTCAGTCGTCGTTACCTGTAGTCAGTCTCTACATTTGGAAAGGGGATGTTTGTTCAGACTGGCTTTGCTATTTTTGGAAACAGCTCACACACCACAAAAGCAAAAATGGATGATTCTGCAGATTTCCTGATAGAATTTTACCTAATTGCAAAACCTGGGTTTTACTTCCCTCTTCCCAGCAAAATAACAGGTAGGAATAGGCAGTCAGATCCCTCCCCAAATCCATGGATCGTTAGGTGCAGCCCAATCTGTGGAAAAGCTCTGCAGCTCTTCTTTCTCTCCAGAAACATTTGTTATCTTCCTATCAACCTGGAAATAGTTGCCTGAGTGGCAAAGCCTTGAACTGTGGGACACCTTAGAAATGTTTCCCTTGGTGTCTTAGCTGCGCAAGGCACACAATCTTCTGCAGAAGCCAAAAAGTAAGTTCTGAACACCTCAGTTCAGGAGAAGAGAACCTATTACAGTGTTTTTTATAGAAGTTTATTTATTTTCTCACTGATGAATCAGTGGATGGCACTCCAAGGCTGTCTCTGTTGTGACTAATGCTGATGGCCTTGGAAGGAGCACGTTTTTAAAAAATTAGGATTTCTGATGATCTGATGGGAACTTGTTAAGATATCTAATGTTACCATAATGCACCTAGGTCCTGCAACTGTCAGGTTAAAGGAAAGAAGCTCTTGTTCTTCTCACTGATGCTGGTCACAGAAGCCAACTGTATGTTGCCATATTTCTTAGACAAGAGAAAAAGCCCTTATTTTTCTCTGTAACTATGTCAATCTAGAAAAAATAGGACTGTAGCCACTCAGGTCCATTTCTATTGGCACAGTCTAAAACTATTAATACATGAGATATAAATCTGTTAATCTGTAAACAAATTACAGTACCTCCTACCTACTTTTATTAATGCATCTACAAATTCCTTTTATTTAGAGGAAAATTTAACTTCATCTTTAAAAAGAACTTTTTAATTCTCAGTAGGCAATTTTTAATGTTGTCAAGATGGTTTTGCTGATCATGTTCTTTATGTATGGATTTCTGCAGAAGGCTATGCATCAGGAGTTCCATTAATAAAGCACATTTCATTAGCATAATCATACATAATTTATAGGAAACCCTAACAACAAAGTTTAATAAGCCTAGCTCCTTAGCCTAGAGTATATATATATATGAAATAAATTGATTTCCTCTTATATGGTGTATTTCAAACTCCATCCTTCAACCTAAAGAAGCTGCAGAGAGGTAGGGGGAAAACTCTTGTATGTTCTAGTGGACTTGAACTGGTGTGCAGCTGGAGAAGGGCTGCAGAGACCCAGCTGACAGTGCTGTCTCACGGATGTCAAGACATTTTCACTTCCAGAGTTACACTGAGTTCTTTAAAAACAGAGCCTGACTTGGGTGATGGGTTTTGTGGTGTTTATTTTTTTTTTTAATTTCCTGAGCTGTTTTGTTTTTGTTTTTGTTTTTTTTTCCCTGAGTTTTGGAGCAAACCAAAATGAGATGAATATTTGATGTAAGATGTAAAATGATGTAAGAGCAGAGATTGAAAAGATGAGGGTGAAATTCTGGTCACACTGAGGCAAACAATTTTTTTTTCATAGTTTCAATGGCTGTAGCATTTTTATGCTAGATCTTTTTAGAGAGATGTGGAGCTATGACAGGCACATACAGGCTGATATATGTTCTCAAGTATAATTTGAGATAGGGTTGGGAGGGAAAATAGTGATTCTTTAGTGATTTTCCTGGACAAAAAAATATGCAGTGGTGACCCTGGCTCTGGGAAGTGAAGGATGACCACAAACTTGCTTTCACCTGTGCGGCAGTGCCCAAAGCTGTCACAGAAACATGTTCCTCATGCTGCTCAATGACCATTCTGAGCAGAGAGATGATTTACTGCTGTCAGTTCTGTGTGTGATGAGTCCTTCATGGTTCACTCCACTTCTCAGAGCTGTGTGAGGAGGTTGAAGGGGGTGTCAATCACATCCCCTCACAAAGCTGTGCTGCCCAGGCAGTAGTGATGAGCTAAACAGAACCAGCTGGCCAGAACTGTGAAAGCCTCTCTCTTCTCTCTGGCAGGTATAACCACAGTGCTGACAATGTCCACCATCATGACAGGAGTAAGTGCCTCAATGCCTCAAGTGTCTTACATAAAGGCTGTGGATGTGTATTTATGGATCAGCTTCCTTTTTGTCTTCCTGTCAGTCATCGAGTATGCAGCAGTGAACTATCTCACCACAATTGAAGAGAGAAAACAACTCAAAAAAAGGGGCAAGGTAAAATCCTCCGTGTTTTGTTGCCTTCTGAGAGCATCATGGAAGCCACAGAGTAGTCCTCTGATAACAAAACAGTTATCACCCTGGTTATCACCACGGTGATAACAGAACAGTAACAATCTCTGTCTCTGCCCTGTGTCTCTTTTTTTTTTT
>VXBU01009746.1:0-67115 GCA_013400315.1 Bombycilla garrulus | reverse complement strand
TTTTTTTTTTTTTCCACTTGGGTGAAGGGAGACAAAGCGTCCCCATCTCTGGGATCCTGAAAGGTCTCGTGCTTTCTCTCCCTTTTCTTGTGGCAGAGGTTAGGGATATTTTTTTGCCCCTGTTTTTCCCCCTCAGAGAAATATAACCTTCCTTCTATTTTCAGATACCTATAAATCAAGGTATTTCTCCTGTCTCTGAAACAGACCTCAGCATGCCCTCATATGATATTCCTCCCTGTTTCCTGTTTCTTTTTTGTCCCAAGATCAGATGAATGACTGGGTCGTTTTTAGAAAAGTGTGCCTGAAGCAGAAACAGTCACACATTAAACATCTTTCTGTGAAGCTCTCGCTTAAAACCTTTGATTGAAGAATATTCCCTCTGTAAACTCATTTTCTAGAATATCATGAGGGGAAGAACTCAGAAAGGATGCATATGTTGCTCACATCATTGGATAATCCCATCAAAAACCTCCTCCCAGAAATGTTTGAAGTCATTTCCCACAACTCCAGCAACACAGACCTACAGGAGAGAGTTTGATTCTTCCATTTCAGAAGCTGAGGCACAGATTGCCAGCCAGCAGCTGGCAACAATCAGGCAGACAAGTGTGTTTTATGACATTTGATGACATTTCCTTGCTCATGTCCCACTCAAGGGGGCAGACCCCACACAGAGCCATACTGTGAGACAGCCCTGCTCTCCACATCCTCTCCACAGCGAGAACAACACTGAGGGGAAAGCTTTCTTTATCTTCTGTGTTATTCATTTATGATTTGCCAGAATGGCTTCTGCTAGACACAGAGTAACTCTCCTTTGTTGCCAGGCTTCAGGAATGTACAGCATGGACGCAGTGCAGGCAATGGCTTTCGACGGCTGCTTCCACGACACGGATGTGGACATGGACCTGAGTCCCTTCCCAGAGCCCTGTGAGGAGAGTGAGACCAGGGCCAGTCAGACCAACATCTCCAGTGCGGACACACCTCGCTTGAAGAGGAAGAGATCTCTGAAGGGAAACGTGGGCAGGATCATTTTACAGAACAATCATGTTATTGACACGTATTCCAGAATTATATTTCCCAGTGTATATATTGTGTTCAACTTTTTTTACTGGGGTTTGTACATATGAACTGAAATGCTGATAACTTAGACATTATTTTGTGTATGACGGTTGCATCATACTTCAAAAATATTGCAACAGCAGTGGAGGAAAAGGTTAAAATTTTCCAGAAGAGACTTCTGCATCAAACCTGGGCTGGTTTGGTCAGCAGAAAAACTCTTCATGAAAAACTCTCCCATGTTTGGGTTCTTTTCCAGCTGGACTATGCAGAGCTTCACCAGGATGATCCCATGCACAGGCTCCACTGCAGTAGCACCGGAGCTGTGTGCTCACTGAGGGAGCCCTTTGCCATGCCCCTGAACAGAGAGCAGCTCCCAGCCGAGGTATTGCCCTGTCTCTGTCTGCACTCCAGCCCTTCCCCTCGAATCAGCCTCTCTGTTCTTCACCTCTCCTCCGTCCTGGCTGGCAATCAGCACCATCCGCTTTGGGGCAGCCTTGGGATAGCTCCTGTCCTCGTTTCACTTCCTGCATTTCAGTCTTCCTGGGCAACCCCTGTGCACCTCAGCAGTCTCTACCCTGGGATGGGAACCAGCGGGAAAATTATGGCTTAGCAGACATGTGGGGACCAGCAGGAAGCAGGAAGCCAGGCTGATGGGGCTCTGTAGATTGTGTATCAACAACACTTCAAGAAAACCCTTCACCCTTGTCAGCTGTCCATGGCTCTCCATAGGACCTTGAAGAATCTGGCTCACCAGCCCCTGAGGCAGCAGAGGAACAACATCCCAGAGCCTGTGCTCTTGCAGCCACCTCCGAGGTGGATGAGCAGCATCCCCAGCAGGAACTGTGTCCTTCACTTGTCATCCACACACCTCTGCCTCATCTCGACCTGTTGTAATGCCCTGCTTCCTGCAGAACCCTTCGGCTTAGGAACACAGGCTTGGAGACAGAGATTTTAGACGACTTTGTCAAGAAAACAAACCAACCACGCCTTCAGTTCTTCTGCTTTATGTTGCACGAGAACTTGGGGTTTCGCCTCCCTGCTTCTCCCTTTGGCTTTTGAGATTGAATGTTCCAGTGAGGAGAAGCTGCATCTGCCCTTTGCAGCAGTGATCCCCAGCACAGTTCCAGGAAATAAAAGGAAACAGCTGTGCCAAAACAGACACACACACACACACACACACACACACACACAGACGAAACCTGTCAGTCTCAGACGAACACTGTATGGAAATATCCTTGGCTCCAGGCTAAGGAGGCTGAATTAAGGATGTTCAGGGATAAACACGGAAAGTTTTCACAGCTCCAGAAAAGAATCAGTATTACTTTTGTAACTTTCCCAAATAAGGAGCATTTTCCACTAAATTCCTTGGGTTTGTCTGTCATTTAATGAGCTGAGTTTATATTTACAAAGTCAGTTCAAAATGATAATTTGTGGTGACAAAAAGTGTCACAAGGTAAATGCTTGGTTACTGCTCGGTCAAGTTTATTGGTCAAGGAAGTGGGAATAAATTTGGAAACCTAAGTCGCTCTCTGGTTTCTTTATTTAATTTATTTTACTTACTTACTTAAATTTTTTTCTTATTTAATTTACTTTTTTTTTTGCTCCCATCTTGTTTGTTCAGAGCATGGTGATGTCTCTTAAATTTTTCAAAGAGCTGCATTTGTAAAGCTCCCAGTTCCAGAGCTGGAGAAGTGGTGACACGATGCCTGCTGAGTGACTGAAATCTCACAGTGAGTGGGACAGATCGCTGCCAAACAAATGCGTCAGAGCCGAGACAGCTGTGATACTTTTCCAGGAAATCTTGTCATGGAAAGCAGAACCATACCAGGAATGACAATGCTGGGAATGCAAAGCCAAAGGACACACAGGCTTTGGCAACAGTAAGAGCACACCAGATCTCAAGCTGAGCAAATGTATCATGTAGCTGTATATAAAAACACACCGTGGCAGCCTTATTCCTGCACTGCCACTATGAGGCATCCTGCACAGATGTTCCACATTGCTTGAGAAGATCCCATCTAGTTGCTCCAGATGCGTAACATGTTTTCTAAACTTTTCACATGAACTAATGTAACTTCATTGTTTTCACATATTTTTTTTATCTGCCCTACAAGGGCAAGAAGTATTTGTTGTGTAACCAACAGCGAAGCCTCAGCCTCCAACAGAAAAAGCACTCCAAATGGGTTCCCTTTCCTAGATTCCTTGCAGGATTTGCAGCAGCAGAAGCCTTGCAGCACAGCATGCCCGAGCCCTGTGTCAGCTGCAGCAGACTGGTCCTCGCGTGGAGGTGTGCAGGAAAAGAGATTCCTGCCTGCATTTACCTTCCAGACACATCCTGTACAGGTGCCAGAGAGCTGCAGAGCTTGCAGTTGGTGGAGAAAGCTGCTGTTACTTTCAGCTGTGAATGCAACCATTGGCCAAGGGTTCTCCCCACCCAGAGCATTGCAGATCATCCAGCTCAATCCTCCTGCCCTGCTTGCCAATCTCACAATAAAGATTTTTTTTTCTAATATCCAATCTAATCCTCCCCTCTTTCAGTTTGAAGCCATTCCCTCTTGTGCGGTCGCTACAAGTTCTTGTAAATTATTATGACATTTAACTTCATGCTTTTACAGCAAAGCTTACAATTTTTATCTTTTTAATGCAGTGACAGGGATGATACCAGGATAAATTATGCCAAAAAAAATCTATTGCTTGTATAAATAGTAAAATATAACAAACAGTATTTCAACTAATTATTTCTTTTCTAGAAGGTGCTAGAGGGCTGGCTAAGCTCCCAGGACCTTTTGAAGTGTGTGATAACTTCTGGCCAGTTACGGTAATACATACTTTCAGTCAATTTGTCTCTGCAGACCAGCATGGAAGTCTTTAAAAATGTATTTACGAGAATTTCCCATTCCTGCTGGTTTTGTAGCCAGTCCCATGCATGAGTTTTATATCCCACAGCATTCACTGTGAATTAAAGCATTATGTAATACATACTTGTGTGAGTGTTCGTTGAGATGGCACTCAGGCATTTATGCTGAGGGTATTTTGTGGATTTTTGGAGCAGAAATAACAGCTTGTCATGATTTCTGTGACCAGCTGAGGTGCAGGATGTGGACTCACTATTTTTAGCATCTGCTGCTACACCCATCTGCAATAAGAAAACATCCTGTGGGTGTTACCATAAGTGATGCAAACTTTTAAGTCCGGACAACTTAATTCTTAAAGGTTTTGTAATTCTTCAAACTATCAGTACACAATAATAAAGCAAAGGCTATGTAACATCTTTTTTTCTGATGTCATTAGCCAACGTAAAATAAACCGTTAACAGGCCCCTTTAGTAAAGGTAATTAAAAATACTTCTGGAAGTTTTCATGCACTCGGTACGGATTCTGAAGGTTTCTTTGAGGGAGCCTAAGAGGGACTCTGGAACAGGATTTTGGTCCAGGAAAAGACGCGTGGCTGAAGCCCAGACACTGTTGCGCGTACGAGGCAAAATTCAGTCCCCTGAATAATTTCAGCGGAGCTATTGCGGCATTCCCGTTACCCAGAACAGCCCTGCAACAGCGCTGTATTTCCTACGGGCCGCCGGAAGCGTCTCCTCCCGTGACACCCAGCGCGGCAGCGACCGCCTCCCGCTTCCAGCCGGCACATCCTGCGGGGCCAGCCCGGCTCGGGGCGAGCCCTGTTCTAGCCCCAGCCCCAGCTCCAGCCCCAGCCCCAGCTCAGCCCGGAGCGGAGCGATCCATCCCGCCCCGCCGCAATTCCCTCCCTCCCGCCCGCCCGCAGGGTGAGTGCGGCGCTGAGGGAAGGGGAGCGATGGCGGCGGGACAGCTCTCTCTCGTGAGGGTTCCCACGTGTCCGCCCGTGTTCCCGCTGCCGCCCGCGGAGCTGCTGGGCCGTGCGGGGACACGGCGACACTGGTGGCAGCAGCTGCCCCGTGTGAGCGAGGGGGAGCGGGCCCCTTCTGCCGCTGGGTTCTGGCTCCAGCCTGGCGGGCAGGAGCCGGGGGTGCGGGCGGTGAGAAGCGGGGCCCGGCCGAGCGCGGAGCCGAGCGTGCCCGGGGCGCACCGAGCGGCCTGGCCGGAGGCGGGAAGGGGGTTCTGCCCCTCTGCTCCGCTCTCATGAGAACCCTCCTGGAGAGCTGCACCCAGCTCCGGGGGCCCAGCACGGGAAGGACGGGGACCTGCTGGAGCGATGCCGCCGACATCATCACAGAGCTGCAGCACCTCTGCCGTGAACGCGGGCTGAGGGGGCTGGGCTGGTGCAGCATGGAGAAGGCTCTCCAGGGATATTTTTGCAGCCTTTCAATACTTAAATGCTGTAAGAGAGACAGAAAAATGACTTTCTACCAGGGCCTGTAGCAGCAGGATAAAGGGGAATGGTTTTACATTGTAAGAGGGTAGGGATAGATATTAGATATAAGGGAGGATTTTTTTTCTGGTGAAGGTAGTGAGGCCCTGGCAGCTTGCCCAGGGAAGTTATGGCTGCTCGATCCCTGGAACTGTTCAAGGCCAGGTTGAATAAGTCTTTGACCAAAAGATTGAGTGGGTGATGCCCCTGCCCTTGGCAGGGGGTCTGTGCCAAGTGATCCAACCCAAACCATTTGGTGAGTTTACAGTTGTAATAACTAACAAAACACTACAGAGAAGCACGTGGTGTAAATGAAGCAGTGTTCTGTGAACAGTACATACGTGAATTTAACTTCATTAGATCAGTCTGAGCGAGCTGAGATTGAAATTATGGCTTTTGGTCTGGAATTCAATTCAGGGTTGGGTGCATTTTGTTCCTGACATTTGGGGAATGCCATTTTTAGATCTTAGTGCCAGCAGTATCTTCAGCCTTTAGTTTTTTTAAGCATTCCCTTGCCTCATGTAGAACAGTGGCTTCCTGCTGCTGGGAATGTCCATCCTGCTGGGAAGGTTGTGATGTGAATTCCCTCCTGCAGGACTGAGGTGGCCGCAGGTTACTGAGGGGCAGGCTGCTCCAGGAGCTGCTGCGGAAGCATTGCCCAGGAGCTGGGGGATCAGCAGGGTGTCCTGCTGCACGGGAGAACTTTGTGCTGCTTGGAAATACCAGAACTGGAGTTTAGGTTTCAGGATCTGTGCAAGTAAAGGCATCTCAGTACATTGATAGCATTTGCTTTTGGGAGTAAAGCTGCCGTTTTTACTCAGAAGTGAAAGCATTAGCATGTTCTGACTCCTCAGGGTTGGCTTCTCAGACTGGCTCAGACGTGCCCAGGGTCAGTTTGCGTTGGCCAGTCCAAACCAGGCTGTGCTGCTCCAGGGCCTGGTGCTGGCTCATCCTCAGGAAGCTCAGCTCCCCGGGCAGGCTTCTGCTGCTGCTCTGGGGGAGGAAATGCTGGAGCAGACTCGAACCAAGTCTGTCTGCACATGGTTTAGACCTGCTGTTAACTTGATTTGTGCCTTAACTTTCCTGAGAACTTGGCAGCTAAACCATTTGTGAATGAACTTTTTTATTCTTGCAAACAACGTACTGTGGAACAACAACGTAAATGACTTTCAGCTTTAAAGTTAGATATCTGTACTTGTATGAAATAATTATTTTTATTCTATGTAAACCACCAAGTTTGACAGCTTGACAGAAATCAAAGCAGAATCTTGGCATTTTGGTTTTTAAACTGATACATTTTACAGGTTTTAAGGTTGTAGATTTAGTAATTACACAGCATCAGCAGAAAGGCCTAACAGTGTTCCTTCTTTAGAAAACTGCTACTGTTGAAGGAAGTGTAATAAGAATACAAGTTTCTGATCCTGCCCCCTCTCTCCACTGCCACTCAATCTCTTAAAGATGAGTTGATGTTTTTTTTGTAATAATTTGCAGCTCTTGCTACAGCAGACCACTTGCCCACGTGTTCTTTGTGTGGGTGGGTTTCAGCATTGGTAATGATCCATTGGGTTTCATCGATGTGTTTCTTTAGTGTAAACTCAGCTGTGGGGTGAGCTCCTGTGAGCCGTGGCTCCCAGCAGAGCCCTCTGGAGTTTGCTGAGGTTTGAGAGAGGACTGGAGGCCTGCTTGGAGCATTCAGTGAGCCCCTGAAGCCACAGCTGTACTCTGATATCCCCCTGGATAAGGCAAGAGCTGCTGCCCTGGGCCTGTGACCTCGTGAGGTGGTGTTGCTGGCTGATTGTCGTGTCTCTCTCTCCTCTTGGACAGGAAGATGCCCAGGAGAGGAGGGAAGGTTGCTGACGGGGCACAGGCAGCACAGAGTAAACGGCCCAGGTTGGACACAGCTGGTTCTCCCTCCGCCCTGAGCTTCCAGAGCCCAGCCAGCCTCTTCAGGAGCCTGATCTCTCCCATCGAAGAGGAGGTGTTTTTCAGGGAGTACTGGGAGCAAAAGCCACTGCTTGTTCAGAGAAATGATGTCCTGGTGGCTGCTTACTACCAGTCCCTGTTCCAGCTGTCACACTTGAAGGAGCTGTGCAGCCAGGGCCTGTACTACGGGCGAGATGTCAACATCTGCAGGTGTGTGAATGGGAAAAAGAAGGTTCTAAATAAAGAAGGTAGAGTGAATTACATGCAGCTGAAGAAGGATTTTGACCAGAAAAAGGCAACTATACAGTTTCATCAGCCTCAGAGATTTAAGGTGGGCTTGTTTCATTGTAATTGATGCAATTAATGCTGGCTTTATGATGTGGTGTGGCTTTTGCTGAGTGGCACTAGGCATGGCTTCATATCTGCCCCTGGGGAAGGTTGGCATTGATGACCTGCTGAAATCTTTACATGAACTGTATTAAAACATAGTTTATGCTTCTGCGCTGTCCATCATCTTTCATTGCTCTGCAGTAAGAACAAAGTGATTCATGCTGTAATATTTTTATGTAATATGAAGTATTCTTTTTAAGTGCATATAATTGATGATTAGGCATCTGTGCTTAAATTACCTCCTCTGCCCCACTTTTTCCTTATGCAAACAGGGGCTTTTATACCACTTGGTGTGGTTTCATACCACATGGTGTGAAACCATGTTAATTATTTCCAGGACACTGCACCATTCTTGCCAATGGATTAGCACTGAATTGCACTGTGGAAGTGACCACCCCATTTGAGCTGAGGGTCCTCAGTCTTTGTGTATGGGAAGGAGACAGTGGTGCTGCACAGCTCTAAAGGACTGGATACTTGTGCTTTGATTTAGGCAGTCCTTTTTTGTCCCAAGGTCTCAACACAGTCTATTTGTGACATGGGCCTAGATAAGGACCCAAACACACAGCTGAGTTCCACGCCTTGTGTCACTGACTGATCTCAGTTGTTGGCATCTCCCTGCCACATGCTGGGTGTGGGTGAGTGAAGCTTGTGCTTGAATATTCCCAAGCAATTGGAGTCACTTGTAGAAGGTGTCTGACCTTTGTGTTAGTCTCTCTTTGATGCAGGTGGGATGATGGGTAGTTTATTCTGCTCTGTTTAGTCTCATTTTTGCCTGTTTTTGCAGCCTGAAGTTGGTACAGGGAGGAGAGCAAACATCATTGTTCTGTTGAGGCACCAGAGTTTTTGGCTCACCCACTACTTTCATGGCAGATCTCCTTTGCTAATGCAATGCTTGCCTTGAGGAGAAACTGCCTCCCAGGCTGTGTGTTCCTGTGGGATGTCACCATTCTTCCCCAGGGATGGGCTGGTGGCAGCCAGGCTTGGTTGAGCTCTTCAGTAGTAACAGCATTTTTAATTATTTTTTTTTTAATAGGAGGAGCTGTGGAAGATTCAGGAGAAGCTGGAGTGTTACTTTGGGTCTCTGGTGGGGTCCAATGTTTACATCACTCCCCAGGGGTCTCAGGGCCTTCCCCCTCACTACGATGATGTTGAGGTAGGACAGCAGCACCTTGTCTGTGAGACCCTTTGTGGGTGGGCTCCTGGCCGTGGATGCCTCTGTGTGTACTTCCACCTCTCCCCCACAATGTACATTCTAGAAGGAGTTCTGGTTTTCCACTGAAAACTTAGGGTAATTATTTGCAATGTTCCCTTATATTTTTTTGCTGAAGGTGTACTAATAGGTAATGGCTAAGTTTAAGTGACTGGAGAGAAACAGGAATTTCCAAATTTGGGGTACAACAGATCATGCTTCACAACTCATCTCTCTGTTGTACAAGAATTTAGTTCAAACATGAATTTCTGCATTTAGACGTCTGAAAGGTAATGTGGAAGGAATTGCATTTGCCGTGGTGTGGAGCAGCTGAGAGCAAGGAAGGAGAAACCCTGTATTTGTTAGAAAAGCAACCTGTGCCACCGTTTCTGTCCCTGGTTGCTGACTCAGTTCCACAGACTTGGCCAGTCAGAAGATCCATTAAAGTTCGATGTGTGAGGGGCAGGACTTCCTTAGGCCCCTCAAAAACCTTGGATTCCTGGTCTCGTGCAGGTGTTCATCCTTCAGCTGGAGGGAGAGAAGCACTGGCGGCTCTACAAACCAACGGTGCCTCTGGCTCGGGAGTACAACGTCGAGCCAGAGGACAGGATTGGGAGTCCCACACATGAATTCATACTGAAGGTATTACAATTTCATTGCTACAGCTGCTCTGGGCTGTGCTAGTAAGAAAAGTAATCGTGCTTGGTAGGCTCTTAGAAGTGGCTGATATGACCAAGTTTAAGGACTATAAGATTAAAGTGGCATCAGATTTCCTCACTATTGTTTTATGACCTTCCTCTTTGTGCTGCTATTTATAGAACAAGCCACGAGTAAACTGATTTTTCCTTTGTGGATGCAATTTCATGTGCTTTGCACTTCTTTCTTGTCTCGACTTTCCCCGATCTATATTATTTTCTGTAGAGATATTTAATTTACATCGGTGAGAAGACAGGGGAGGAGGAGGATTCTACTTGTTTTTTCTAAGTGTTTTAACTGAAATTTTCAGACTGTTTTACTTTTCTTGTGAAACACTGGCCTTTTCTTTTGATATGATCTGACCAAATTTCCAGGGCACTGAATTGCCAGCAGATTGATCTCAGCTGCTTCTTTGTCCCCTTCCTGCAGCTCAGCAGGACTCTGCCTGTTTTAGCATGGTAAAAGCTTGTGTTTGCAGACTGGTGTAGAGTAGGTTGGAAAGTCTGAAGTATTGGACTTCTGGCTTAGAGTGCTTTATGTTATTGAAGTGTGCATTGGAGGATTGCCCAATTTTGTGATTTTTAAAGATTGTATATAGTCAGTCTGCTCAGAGAGTTATTTTCCCTGGATTACAGCAAGGTTTGATGTATCAATTCTCTTTCACTTTTCTGCAGCCAGGTGACTTACTGTACTTCCCAAGAGGGACTATTCACCAGGCTGACACTCCTCATGGGATCTCCTTTTCAACACACCTGACCATCAGCACCTACCAAAACAAGTAATTCCTCTTTATTTCTTGTGTTGTATGGCTTTCCTCTGCCAGATGATGTGAACAGTAGAGACCTGAAGCTGGTGTTTCAAGGAAGTGATGTCCTGATTCTTAAAAAAATCCCCAACCTTGTAATGAGCTCTGCTTGGGTCTTTCCTGTGTTCATCCTGTTCAGCCCTTGTGGGGTTTGTTTTCCTGTGGGTATTATAGGGACAGGGCATGTCAGCTTCCTCCCAGAGATGTGGTGACATGGAATACAGGTAGACACTCCACTATTACATAGGTGCCCTGCTGTTAGGGACGGGATCTCAGTGCTGAGGTAACAGTAATTAAAGTTTTGGGGTTTGGGGTAAGGAGGGGAGTGAGACCATTGTTGTTTGAAGCAGCCTCTTTGCCAGGTTTTCATGCAGCAAGCTTGATTGCTTTTTAATTGCTTTATTTACTATTTACCAGCTGGAGACTTTAATGTGGAAGATAATGTTACAACTGCTAACTCACTGTTGTCTTTAAAAAAACCCTCACCAGTAGCTGAAGTTGCTGCTCATTTCATAATCCAGATAAAGAGCCATGAGTTATTCCTTTAATCAGATTTCCACTTGTATTTGATGGGTCACCCACACCTCTTCTGACAGATTCTTCCATTCAAATATCGTCTGCTAATCTGTGTTTTTCATTTTCTACCCCATGCACGAGAATCAGATTTCTTTTGACACAGGTCAGATCCTTGTCCCCTCATTGAAACATTGTTATCACACAGGGAAAACTGCTGCTGCCACCTACTCAGCTCTCAGGTGCTGGCCTTGGAGTTATTGCCTGACTTAGGAGTTGGGAAGGATTTCTCTTAGCTGCAAAACAGGGCAGAACAGGTTTGGGCATATTTTGGATAACTGTGAGATGGATCTCTGACCACCAGCTGTGCCAGCGTGGAAGCCCAGGATGTCAGTGCTGCTGGTCACTCTTCCTGTGGCCAGTGTGCACAGCAGGGCTTGTCCAGCTGGATCTGTGTGGATTTATTGGTCAGGCAGTGCTGGGAAGCCAAGGACTCAGCTCCTTGGGACGGGATTGCTGGAGATCTGCAGCCTTGTGTGGGGTCAGTGCAGTTTCTCCACAACCGCACGGGGTGGAGGTCAGCACGGTGCGTGGCTCATTCCCTGGGGATGTCTGGCATGGGTGAGCAGAGGAGCAGGAAAAGCTTCAGGACTGCTCTTCTTCCAAGGCTAAAAAGTGGAATCATCATCCATTAAGGTTATTGGCAATGAAGTGTAAGAGCCTTCCTCTGCCCCTGCTGTCAGCAAGTGTACGTAAAATAAGCAGCAGTCCTGGTGTTTTGATTTGGCTTGTAGATGGAAGTATGATGTGGAAACATTTCCTTGGAAAATTGTAGAGAATTTGAAAATAGCTGTGGAGGTGGCACTTGCAGGCACCAAGACAAAAGGTACATCTCTGTTGAAGCAGAGTTTGTCCGGATCAGATCCCAGAAGGCAGAGAGGTGTGCACATGTGGAATAAGCAGGGCAGTTTGGAAAAGCAGTGAGTAGCTGAAGACATGTACTGGCAGGTGGAAACTGGGGGCAAGAGAAGCACTAAGAATGTCAAATTCCATTTTTTGGCCAGAGTTCTTCCTTACCACTGGGTAGCAGGCAGCGAAACATTTGAGTAGACATGATGAAAAAACCAAAAGACCATAGTAATTGTTTAACATCTTAACACTAGTTAAGAAAAAAAAGTAGGATGTGTGTTTTATTTCAGTGCAAGTATTTCAGCTTTTTTTTTCTTCCTGTCCTTCAGCTCTTGGGGAGATTTCTTACTGGATGCAATTCCTGGCCTGGTGTTTGATACAGCAAAAGAGGACGTGGCGCTGCGAACAAGCATTCCAAGACAACTACTCCTGGTTAGTAGGTGTGAACTCAGGGAGTAATGGTGCATCCAGGTGATCTGTCAGACAGGAAAAGCTCTGTCAGGCCAACTTCTGAATCCTGATGTCAGTGAAGCTGTGAATTGTGGTGGGACCTCCTTATGGTGGTCCTGTCCTGCTGCTGTTCAGCTCGTCAGTGTGCAGGGGTCTCTTCACCTGCACTTGCAAGTCCTTTAGCAAGGGGAGTGAGCTGCAGCTCTGATACATGAACAGCTCATGGGGAATGTGTAAAAGAAACTGAGCCTGGTTTGGGACTAAGCAAAGATAAAAGAGGAGTGCCCAGATTTCCACTGCTTTGCTGCACTGCTTTAGGCCTGCTCTGTTCAACTTGAATTCTTTGTGGATGTTTAGCAGGTGAACACGGCTGACTGCACCAAAAAACTGAGCAGCCTTCTGAGAAGGCTTGCAGACAGTCTGGAGAACGCCAGGGAGCTGAGATCCTCTGACATGAAGAAGGATTTCATTACACACCGGTTGCCGCCGTGCTTGGGATGTGATTCTGATCCTCTGACTCCAGGTAGAGTTTGAGCTGCCCAAAACTGGCTGCTGTGATGGTAGTGGCTAAGGCTGCCTCTTAAAACCTCTAGCATTTCATGGCAGGCCAAGATCACAGTCTAGGCCCAGCTTTGGGTGGTGCCTAATACACACACTTCTCTTGGTCAGTTCCTAGTGTCTGGTGGGAAAGATGACCTATTTCACTTAGACTGAAATAAAGGTCATCCTAGAATTAAAAAATCTTTCTCATTTCTCCTTCCACCACAAGTTTGAGAACCTGTGGCTGTGGAAACAAAAATTCTGGCTACAAGAGACTGGGTAGTGCACAGGGGGCCCAGTTTGTATCAGGTCTGGTTTTCTTCCTTTTCTGAGGGAAAATGTATTGTTCTTAGGTGGGAAATTGCCAAAAATAGATAGCAAAATCAGACTGCAGTTTAGAGACCATGCTGTCATCACTGTGGAACCAGATCAGGAGAATGCTGTAAGTATTAGAAGCCCCCCTTGTATGCCTGTGGTGGGGAGTGGGAGGCATGGGAATTGTTGCTCTGTTGTGCTGAAAGGATTGGGCAGTTCTGCTTGGTTGGATCCTGCATCCCAGTATTGGTGGTAGGAGATCCTGGAGCTGTTTGCTGAGCACATTCCAGCCTTCTGGCAAGAGGTACAGAATTATATTCAGTCTGTGTTCCTGCACAGCTTTTATCTGAATCACATGGGGTCAGTAATTACAGCAGCTAAAATAACCTCTATAGCTCTGGATAATAGTTAAAAAAAAATCTTAGTATGTGAGAAGATGAAGTTATAAAATTAGGGTTCCTGAAGAGAGGGCATTCTCTTGGTTGCACTTAGTCTTCACAACTGAGTTATCTCTGTACCCAGGTGGGTGACTGTAGCACTTAGAAATTGTTCCACAACATAGATTCTGGCATCTTGCATCATTCTGCGTTTACACTGCTGCTTATCTGGGCTGAGGTGGGTGTGAGGGTGTGGATGACCTGTAATCATTTTCTTCCTCTTGGCTTTTAGGATGAAATTCGCAGGGAGATGGTTTATGTATATCATTCCTTAAAGAACAGCAGAGAAACTCACATGATGGGGACAGAGGATGACACTGCCAGTGAGGACGGCCAAGCACAGGTTTGTTCCTGCAAACACATTCCAAAATTTGTCTTGCCCATGTGGCTATGTTCTTCAGCCCTCAGTTTTTCAGCCTATTCCCAGAGTACCTGCATGAGCTGAAGCTGTAACACAGGCAGCGAATAGCAGAACTAAGGTAATGTGATCTCATGCTTAATGAAGCATTTGAGGTACTAAGGGGATGTCTTGTGCATGCTCCTGGCCCACTTACCAAAGCTGCTGGAGCAACTAAAAGCTTCTCTTACTTGTGTGTCCTTCAGGAGGTCCTGTCTGAGGCTGCTGGAGCTGCAGCACATGTTCCATGGGGACCATTGCAGATCATTTCTGCCCTGTTAAACCTGTGTTCGCTCCTGCAGCCCCTGGAACACCCTGTGCAGGGCTGCTTGCTTCAGCCTGGAGTGGCTCAGCACTGGGAGTAAAGACCTCTTGCAAAATGTCAGTGAGATGTGCACAACTCTACCACGGAGGCAGAACAGAGCACAGCCTGCCCTTGGCTTGTGCTGCAAGGCTTTTTGCCTGGCAGTTCTTTTCCTTTTGAAGTAAATCTCACTGCTCCTCCAGAGCTGAGGCTGGACACTGGCACTTGGGCAGTATATGCACTTCCCAGGATCTTCCTTCCTGCCCTTAAAAAGAGACTTGGGAATGAAGATCCTCTGGGTCCAAAGATTGCATGTGTCAGCTAGAAATAGCGCTCTGTCACCTTGCTAAAATAATGGGTAGGGTTAGGCAAGAGGGTAAATTTAAAGTTATTTTTTTCAACTGTGTGGAAATGACAGGAGGAAGTCTATGTGCCATAGACATCCCCACCTTGTAACATGTACAGCATGGAAGAGTTACTTTTAAGTAAAGTAGGCCTGGAGAAAACTCTGTCTTTTGGAGGCTGCTGTCATGAACAAGAGTATTCTGTAGGAATGGTGCACATTGCTGCTGCTGCCTCCCACACTACTCTGTGTATAAATACACTGTTTATTACACCATTGTGTGATAAAGCCTCTGCACTTTGCTGAAGGGTTTTGTTCTGTCTCTTTTTCCCCAGCAGGCTCACGGGCTGCGCTTCCCTTTGTCACACTTGGATGCACTGAAGCAGATCTGGAACAGCAGCACTGTTCATGTTAAAGAGCTTAACCTGCCCTCAGATGAAGAGAAAGAAAACCTTGCCTTGTCTCTCTGGACTGAATGTCTGATTGAAGTTCTTTGATGCTTTTGTGGATGAGTTGCTCCTGGCTATCAAGAATCTCTTGAAAATAAGGTTTATTAAATTAGTTTTTTTTTAATCCATCCAGCCTCTGGTTTGTAGTGTTAACAAAGCATTGCAATATCTGTACTTGGTTATCTGTCCTTCCACACTTTTGGGAAACTGGGCACAGGGAGAAATAGGTGAGGCACAGCTCCAGGTCTGTGGCTGGATGAAGTCACTCCTGAGTACCCCCAGTGCTGTGGTGTTCCCTTCCCTCTGGAGAGCTGCTGGTATGTGGAAGACAGCTGAAGTTATACATGGACCAGGCTCCAAAACCTTGAGCATAAAACATTAACTTGTTTTTTTTTCATTGGTAAAGTTCATCAGCTGGAAAATCTGTTTGATTGCCCTGACAGAACAAAAGCTTCCTGGTAAAAGCTGCGTGTGCTGTTCCCACAGAGGGGATACTTTGTCCCAAAAAGCCCCTTGGCCCTCAGCTGCTGCCATCCCTGGAATAAACAAATAATAATATTTATCCTCTACCTTCCCCTGCACCAGTTTCAAGTGCAAGTAACCCAAAAGCCTGGAGCTGGAATCTGTATCTTCAATATTCACTTGAGTGGGTTTTGATGAGACTGCTGCAGTTACTTTAATATTTCATTGATTTTTAATCTGCAATCTCACATAACAACACGGCCACATCTTCAATATACTTACCCCCTGTTTTAGGCATTGGAAAAGAAATATTTCACTGGAATGTGCTCAGCAGCTGCTGGAATCTATTATTTAGTTTGTTTAAAAAGAAACCAACCAACAAAATGTTTCACCTAAAAAGTTTTATATAGTTAAAATATACATGCTTTAGTATTTTACATTCGAAGTCTTAAGTACAAAAGTCTGCTTTAATTTGTTATGTAACACTGAGACACCAAGCATGATTTAGTCATTCTTCATTTAAAAAACTACAACTTTTTACACAGGCTTTTAAAATTTCATATGGAAAGTCACATGCAGAATACTCGATTACTGACTTACATGGAAAAAAGTTTAGGTACTTTAGTTGAAAATATATATACACATTTGAGGCTCTGTTACTCAAACAGCAGATTTATAATTTTAGAATGTAAAATAGTAAGTGCAAGTAAATTTTTTTAAATAGTACTATATAGAACTCCATTTCGTACAAAAATAGACATCCATATATTTCTATGGCAAACTTAGAGTTACGTCTTTGTTTGGGGACGATCCTGTTTGAGTGCAGAGCTGACATAGCTTTTGGAATCTCAAATATCTGTCTTCAGCTAACCTGAACTCTTTAAATAGTCCTAGAACTACATACCCTGAATATACAAATGCTGGAAAAAATATTTTCAATATAAGATTAATTTAGTGATGCTTAAGCCAGGGAGCTGGGGGGCTTTTATTCCATGTCAGGTGTTCACAGCCCTCCCAGGGGCTGTGGTTGGCCAGTGTTGAGCCAGGCAAGAGCTTTTCAAGCAGCACCTGCATCACTGAGGTCTGGGCTCTGTTGGAGCAGCAGCTGTGGTTGCATAGTTGGAATTTAAGAGCCCTGGGTGCCAGGGTGCCCCTGCCGTGCAGCCACGCTGCTCTGGGAACCTGCAGCCAGGCCTGAGGACAGCTGCTGGCACCTTTGGAAACACAGCCCAAGGTGAGCTCCTTCTGCGGAACTGGAGCTGTTAAAAGCAAAGACAAAGGCTTACCAGTATCATTTAGGGGGTGAAAGGCTCCTGTATTGCCTCATTTCACATGCTGAGCTGGAATTCCAGTTCAAAGGTGTCTTTATGAACAAAATAAACTGCATTTTACTGAGAGGCAGGGTTCAGGATCACTTGGAGCCTAAACAGTTTTGCTTGGGACACAAAAGCCCAACTTGAGTTCCTTGAAGCTCATCAGTGCATTCACTCCTCAGTGAACCTCCAACAGTGTGAGGGGAAGGTAAAAACAGCATTTAAGAGCCTTGCCCTGTTATCTCTTGCACTACCCATGCTGCAGAAACTCTGGCTGCTCTTTTGCATTTACCTTTGACAGTTCAGAGGAAGAGTAATGGTGACTTTCACTGAAGCAGCCTCTGCAGAATCAGCTTCCCTGCAGAGAGGCATTGGACCAACCTCTCATCTTCCAGATTTGTGCAAAATTCTTTTAGGACCTGGTGCTCGCCATGAAGGAAAAGAGAGAGGAGTTGCTGCTTGCGGTGCCAGTGGTGTGACTTCAACAGTTGGATTCTTTATTCTCCTCTAAATGTTGGTAGCCCACAAAAAGTTCATTTGTGGGGTGGGTTTTACTCACAATATTTCAATATCCCATTTCTGTGAAGGTTTGTTTTCTATTGGCTGATTCATAATGATGTGATTCTTGTCATAGTAATTGCCTCCTTAAAAACAAAAGGAAATCATGAAAGAAAAATTTTTGAAAAAATACTCATAAAAATTACACACGATCTTTGAGAAGTGTGACTAAGTAGGAAAATCAGCTGAAAAACAGGAATTGCAGGAGGTAGGGGGCTGGTGTCTGCAACTGAGCAATGACAATTTGACAATTTTAACTAATCTTCTTTTTTCAACTCCTTTTCTCTTTTTGACCTATTCTGTGGTTGATTTTCCTTCACCATTTTGTCTTCTCTAAGTTGCATTTCTTGCCATCTGCACTACTTAACTCCCCAAAGCACAACAGTTGGTCTGATCAAAATAAACCCCTGGAATCAAAAGAGAAAGGTTCACCCCTACCCTGCTGTCTCTTGTCACACTATCAAGCAACTGGTCAGGAAAAGTAGGATTCAGTTTCTGACCTTAAGTACAAAACAACAAAAAAAAAACCAAAAAACAAAACCCCTAAAAAAAAAAAAGCTGGAATATGGAAGTTAACCTTAATCAAAAATAAATTTAAAACCTGTGAGGTTTTGAGTTGTTTGTTTTTAAATACCTTTAATATCAAGCACCAGTTGCTCACTGAGGTATGAACTGATGGTTCCATCTTCGTTGAGCCTCCACTTCTGCCTGTCCTTCCCATGTTCTGTCCAGAGGGCAACTTTGGCTCCAGGCACATCCCTGCCCCCAATGACATCCAGACAGGCATTGTTGGCCTAAGAAACAAGGAGAGCAGTGAGATCCAGGCCATCAGTTTTCTGTCTGACTTGTCTCAGGTACACTAAACGGTGCTGTGGTTGGTAAAACCCTGGGAAGCAAGCAAGCAAGGAACGGATTATTCAACACCCGCCAGCTGCTCAATCCAAGGTTGTGGTCTTAGTTGCTTCATTTTTTTAACGTTAAACCATCAGCTTTTTTTCCCATTAATAACAGCCCATCAAGGGCAGCATTAGTAGCAGATCACTCTGAAGCTCACCTTGGACCTGAAGAGCCCTCGGCAGTAGTGCCAGAGCTGGGAGTCGCTGCCGCTGCGCGGGGCCGCGCACACCGAGGCCGCCCTGACGTCCGCCCGGCTCCCAGCCACGCTCAGGTACTGCCCCCGGGCCCTGCTCCTCACCCTCACGTACACTGCGGGCTGCAGGGGCAGGGAAGAGAGTGGTGACACACAGATCAGGCACATTCACTGAGAGGGCCTCCCCTCCACTGGTCTGCTCAACTCGATGCTCAATTTCTTTTTTCGGTTGAGGATGTTCAGCAATTTTTTGGTTAGAAACAAATGTGCCTGTGAAGCACGGTAAGAGGTTTTTCACGTGCAGCTGTAAACAGCAATGGTGGATAGGTTTGTTTCTTTAAAAGTGTAATTATAGCTGTTGAACTAACTCCTGTGATCTGCAAATACGCCTAGTTCAGCACATTTCACTTGTTCCAAGGGCAGTAAATGGGCTGCACTCCACAAGCTTTTAATTCTTGGGACACAAAACTTACTGAGTCACATATCCAGCAACTTCAGCCCTCACTAACTGGAATATATAGCAGAGAGATACACTGTTTTTGAATATACATGGAAAACAGGGCACTAACCTGCTATCCCTGTTTATTGGTTTACTAAAAACAAAGAGGATTTTGCACAGCTACTGCAGGGTTTGAGCTTTTGCTCTGTTATTCACTTGTTTCAGTGCAAATAAAGAGCAGAGAGACCTAAAGGGCAGCTCTGCTGGAACCCCAACTCCAGCATAGCTTTTTTTCTGGAAGCTTTAAATTTCCTTTTTCTTCATATTAAAACAAACCCTGAGCTACAGACAATGAGGTCTCTCTTCCAACAAGCATCCACAATCAAAACCTGTATCAGTACAGTGTTTAGCTACTCCTTGTTTAGAGACCTGAACCTTTGAATGAGACTGAAATTGAAATTATCTGGGGTGAGGCAGAGAGGAAAAACATGATGGGAACTGCATGAGCTCTGCCTCTTTTGGAAATCCAGGCTACAGCACAAGAAAATTCACTCTTACTTCCATTTAAGTTGATTTAGAAACAAGCCAGTGTAGAATTGGTTTCCTCATTATACTGTTATATGACAAAAATGTAAAAATCGAGCAGAAACTTGGCACCAAGAAACTGGGAATGAATTTCTTTAGGAACCTAACACAGATCTCAATAACTGCCACGAGAGGCATTTTCTGCTTCAGCAATCTTCCAGTGGGTCCTGATTTAAGGAGTACAGCACATCCCAGTGTGCTTGGTGGTAGAACTGATCCCTGTGCACAAACCCCTGTCCATGAAAACCCCTCCTCCTCACAGGTACTTACAGTACCTGCTTCACAGGACGAAGGGAGCCAATCACTTTCCAGCCACTGTGTTCACTCCAGTTGGAAATCTCCCTGGGCTCCAGCAGAATCTGCTTTCCTAAAAAGTTGCATCCCTCATAGGCAATCCACCTGGGTACACAAAACAGAAAGTGAAAGGGTACTTGTTATCCTCAGCAAGACTGAACCGCGGGTCAGGGCTGTGCTCTTGGAAGTCCCCAGACCTCTCCACACTAGTATCAAGCCAGTACCAGGCCTTTCTTTCTGTGCTGCAAGATGCCATCCATTTCAGTGGGATGACTGCCTTCTGTTGAAATTCAGACCCATTTTCTGTCTGCTTGCCTAAAATTTGTAAACTACATTTCCCTTCCCCCCTCTCCCCCCTCCAGTTTTTTTCCTCCACAAGAAAGAGAACCTCTGCATGAGGCCAGATGGGAATAATGCTGGTTTCAGCAGGCCCGTGCTAGGAAACTAGGGAGCCACACTTGCAAGCTTCGCCTGGTTGGGCACATTAATTATGAGAGGATCTCATCTGATGTTTTTGATACAGTTGAAGCTTTTTATACATTTACACTTGTCTGACAAAACATTCACTCCAAACCCCACACCCTGGTGCAGCAGATTTTCCCATCACGAATACACCACGGACATGGCTGAGCTCTGTTAAAGCACTGGCTCATACAGACCCCTTGTTTTCTGGGCATCTGCTCAGTAAATGCTGCTCACAAAGGCAGCCTCAGGAGCACAGATCCCTTCTGTTTATATCAATAGCACATCGCTGTGTGGTCAGTGACTCCTGAATGCCTGACTCATTAACTCCTCTGAACACAAAGCAAGGGCTGGTTTCCCAGGTTACCTGTTTTACAGGTCAGCTGCCAAGAACATGAGGGATGGCTGCGCTCTGAGTCATGACAAAAGACCCACAGCCTCACAGCACCTGGAACTGCTTTTGCCCAGTGCCCACAGCTCAGAGAAACTGAGAGCCAGCCATGCTCAGGGCTCCATGGAGGCTCAACTGTGCCAGCTGTGAGCTGCCTGGCAATGAGGCCAGGTCCCTGCTTCTTCAAACAAAGCCCACACCTCCTGACTAACAGGTATTCAGGGCAGCCTGAGTACCTCTGTGTCTTCCTTATACTTAACACGTTCCTGGCTTTTGTTTTCCTTGCCATGGTTTCTGTCAAGTCACTGAGAATTCACTGTTAACATTGCTCTTGGAGCATGGAACAGTCCCATGTGGAATGCAGTTTCAAAGCAGACATTTACAGGGAGCAGAGAGGAGACAGACTGTTACAGTGATCACCATCTGAAGCCAGGCTGGGCTCCTGGCATTCAGCGACACAGGTAAAACTCTCTCTCTCTGCTCTCACACAGGCTTTGCCATCTCTCCCACACCTCTGAGAAGCCCAGCACCCTTTGCCACGGCAGATTCCAGGTTTGTACCTTACTGAGGTGGCCAGCTGACTCAGGAATGAGCCTTTTACCTAAGCCTGGCAGCAAGATGCCATCAGAGCATTCACACAAACTTGTGCTATTTGCCTAAAGCTGACAGCAGGCTTTGGGACAAGGAAACCAAAAAATCCTCTAGATCTGCCATCCTGAACTCTGAGTAAGGCAAACAAACCTTCTAGGACATCCACAGTCGCCTGACATGCTCAGCCTTTAGGTTCCCTGTCTGCTGTGTGGGATGGGGGCAGGCTGTGGAGGTCTCTTTCCTAGGAAGCACTGGAGAGAGCTCAGAGGAAACCCAGCCTTTCTGCTCTGAACCCATCCCAGAGACAGGGAGGCAGCTACACTGGCCTGGGCTCCCAGTAAGGACAGCAAGATGCAGGAGGGGCTGGCCTGCTGCCACTCCCTCTCCTGTGCTTTGCCACATGGTCCCAAAGCTTATTTTGCAGCCAGCTCCTGGGGCAAAAGGATTGAATTTCCAGACAACACACCCACTGCGCTGTGGATGGAAGTGGCACAAATGCTGGGAACTGTTCTGAACTGGCAAAGCTCTGTGGGGAAGCTTATGTTCACTATTCTCTCAAGAGAATTACAGCCTTGTCCGTGTGGAAAAGGTGGGGAAAGGTCAAACATAAACACAGGAAATGTGTGTCCCATTAGGAGAACATCAGTTCCCAGCCACTCTCAGTTGCAGGGTGAGACTCCAAGTTATTTGTTGCTGCTGTGGGTGTGGAGGCTGAAAACCTGGCTGAAAACAGAACACTTTGGGAGCTCTTCCAAAAGGTGAAAGGGAGAGATGTGGAAGCAGTTAGAAGGTCACTTCTGAAGCTGTAAAACGTTTTCACAGAAGAACTTGAGTGTACATTCACACTCCTGGAGGAGGGTTAAACTAATAACAGAAGCAGATTACTGTTCCAGCTGTCAGATCCACCCTGAGCTCCTCCCAGAAGCTGCTGCTTCTCTGGCAGCCAGTCAGCACATCAAGCTTCCCTAAGCCACTGCAGTAGTTTACATCACTGTAAAAGTGATAAAAGTAATTTATAGCTGGCATTTTACAGCCTGTTAATAAAGGCATTCCAAGTTTACACTACCTGCCTTTGAAAGTTTGTGCCTTAAAATTCAAGTTAAGAATGTAAGCCATCCTATGAGCAAGGCAATAATCACGAGAAAACGTTAGCTCCTAGAGAGCAAAACTGACAGGGATATTTCTTCCATACTTACAAACCACTTCTCACCCACACAGACTGGGTGTAAAAATGAAGCTCCTCATTCAAAACAGAGTTGACTGGCTCACTGAAGTGCAGCTCTCTGCCCTTGCAGCATTCCAGGGTGAACAGACTGATGGAAGGGCCAGCAAAAACCTGGCCGAGGAGGAAACAAGAAAACAAAAAGAATAAAGTTTTAGTAGGAATAGTCCAGCTTCAGTTGCTAGAGATGATGCATTACCCCCCTTCAGCTGAATTTCCTACAAGGCTTTTGGGTTAGCTCGTGCTCTCTCAGCAAATGTAACAACGAGGGAAAACCCCAAAGCACGCAGAGCTGAACCAAAATGCATTTATCATTTGTCATCAGTGCAGTGCCCCACTGACACAGGCCAGGCAAAGAGATCCACCAAGTGGTGCAGAGGCCTCTGTTTGGAAAAACTCATTTTGATCCTATTGGTATCATCAGGGCCTTGATTGCTTTCCAAAAATCCACTTCATTTACTTATTGATGGAACACGCAGCTAAAATAGCGAGTCAAATCAAAGTCTATTGTCCACAGACTAGAGTTAGCTGTAGCTCACTGCAAACATTCTAAGGAGGTACAAATTGTAAAAGGTCAGAAAGGTCAACTAAAAATTTCTCAATTTTTTAACAGACATTGCTATTTTTCTTCAATCTTGAAGGAAGAGCATAATTAGTAAATTCTACAATGTCATGTGGAATTGAAACATTTTTCATTTAAAGCCCTTTTCTAGAGTTCACAGATTGCCTGTGAAAGCAAATAAAAAGATCCGTTTGCATGAAAATGTGTGCAGCTGCAAGGTCAGCAGAAAAACAGAGGAAGCAGATTTAAACACACAAATTCTGTGCCCTAGTGCAAGGAACACTTGGACCATGCTTCAGCATTTTTAACCTAAAACCAAACGCACTTGCAGTTTACACCTGGAACAGGTCTGAGTAACTCAGTGAGCTGCCTCTCCAGGAAAGACACCTTCTTTTAGGAGATGTTACCCTGAGATAGCTGGCTCAGGCAAAATCTGGGATTTCTCTTGCAGCAAAGACATGGCCTCCAGTTAAATAAATGAAACAAAATCTTCAATTAAAGTTGACACAGGCACCGAGTAACTAAGAGAAATTACTTTTATGTTTTAAGATGCACATGTAGCGTAGTGAAGTGTTGTCAAGTGTCTCCGAAAAGCTCAGGGGTGTGTCAGGACATATGAATTTGCTTGACACTGACTCAGGGCACTTGGTATGCAGCTGGGTTGGTCATATCCTGCCTCAGAGATTGCCTTCCTCTGCCAGCCAGTGCAGGGACTGCCTAACTCATGCAACACTGCAAGGACAGACAGCGCACTGAGACATTTTGAAGAGCTTGGGATCATCCACTCAACTTTTTAAATCCTGCTGTACTCCCAAAACCTCATGTTACACACCAGAAAGGGATTAAAACCTGTAACGTTTTTATTTTGGAATGCCAGCTCCTCCCAAGTGCCTTCTGCTGGACAGGGTGGAGCAGATTTACAGCGGGTGCCTAAAGGCTCGCTTTGAAACCCACACCAGCAGGCCTCGTGCAGGCAGCTACTCCTGAGGCTGCTTTGCTCAGCCAGGCAGAAACATCACACCCCTGTCTGCAAGAGCCTTGGCACTGCCTTTCACCTGAGTGAGCACCAGAAGTCGTGTCCAGAACATGAAAGCAAATAAAAAGATCCGCGCTGCTAACCGTGACAAACACCGCACTGCTAACCGTGACAAACACCATTCGGCATCCGTGGTGCTGGACATGACTGCCCAAAGCTAATTATCGCTGCTTCTGCAACACTGAGGACGTGGAGAGACAGGGCTGCTGTGCTGGATGGACAAGTCACCTGAGCCAGCACATCCATTTATACACCAGGAACCACAACAGCAAACTGCTGGAGTTATGAAAACACTGCAGTTGGGACCATGGGGACTGAGAGGTCTGAGAGTTCCCTGTCCAGCTGCTCAGTCCCTCACACTCTGATCCCTCTGGCCCAGGGAGACCTCCGAAGAGATGCAGTGACCTTGCAGGCACGGAGTCCAGAAAGAAAGCAGGCTGCTGTGCCAAGGCCTGAGCTCTCCTGTTTTCAGAGCCATATATAGAGCAATGCTCAGCTCCTCATGCTCTGTATTCTCTTCTAGGCCAACAGCTGGCAGCAGTGACTTGGGCCTGGCTTTTTTCTGACTTTGTTTTCACAGCTCCATGGAAACTGGAAACAGTGAAAAACAAAGTTTGGGGCTATGCTATTTGGCCTTGTTCCCAGCCTTTTTTACAGCATGCTGAGGAGCATTTTCACCTGAAAGGTGAGCCAAAGACATCTATATTTACCCATTTCCATGTCTAGGTCTGCACTACTTTAGCTTCTTTTTACAGTTATTTCAAGGAAAATACCCGAAATGCCATGCTTTGGAAAAAGCTTGCCAGTTGTGAGAATAACAAAGCACTACAGAATTTCTTAACGATTTTTATGTGTGAAGGAGCTGACTGCCCTTGATTAAACCAGCACCAATAACATTTTAAGATCTTTTGCTCATCCTGTTTTTTCATGTGACTGTCCAGAGAGAAACTTGAAGGGATTTATTATGTTCAAGAGATTAGTGATTGAGGAAAGCTATATTTACATAGCATTTCAAGATACGAGCAGCCTTGTCAACTGTTAAATACACTGATATACTTAACAGGTGTGGTGCTCTATGGCTAACACAGCACATGTACAATGAAAATAACACAGGTAAACCATGGAAAATCAACACTAAAGATCAACATAATAAAAATCTCTTGCACAGTTCAGCTCAGACTTCCTCCTCTATGATTTTTACTTTGCTTTTAGTGAAGCTGTGCAATATAATTTTTAACAACTCAGAACAGATTTTTATGCTTCACCAGTTAAGAAAAAACCTATAATGCAAGCATGAAGTGTTGGAGATTAAACAAGGATCAGTGTAAGATGAGCTTCCTCAGCAGTGCACAGACACACAGACACAAAGACCACCACCAAAGAGCACTAGAACTGAAAACCAAGTGCAGAGGTCAATTTGCACACATGCTTAGAGCAAAAAGCATAATTTCAGCTATGGATAATTTTTCATTATGAAAGTTGTGAGAATTTTTACTAATAAAGCCCTTTTGAAAGGGCCCCATCCTAAAACATATTTTCCCTCACATTTTTTTTTTTTTGGCCAACTTAGGTTTTGCAGACTTCGATGGGAGAGGCTAATAAAGGCACAGGGAGAAACCCAAAGGGCCAGACCAAACCTGAGTGCAAGCCAGCCACAGCAAGGGACGGTGCACTGCCCCCCATTTCCCACTGCTGCTTTGCAGACAGCATTTTACTGGAGTCTGAGCTGGGGGAGCCTCCACAGCCTCAAAGAAAAGAGGAAAAAAACCCAACCAAACAAAAAAGGCATTACATGACCTACAACCCGGATCTCATTTTTGGTTCCAGAAACTAGGAGACTGGTTTAATTTACAGGTTGAAGGTAGTAACACCTTAGAAGGAAAGTTAATTGCTCGATGCAAGAATCACACCAAATATTAAAACGGTTGATCCGGGGANCAAATATTACAGGGAGTTTGTCAAAACAACACACTTGAGAAAAGGCAGCACCAGAGCTGAACTCCCCATTGCAAGATTATCTACCCCAAAGATTAACCTCCTCAAGCAGGAAACACTGGACAAATGCCCCAGTAAGCAACCATGGCTCTGTGAATGGCCCAGCTGCCTTCACCTGCTGTCTTGCAGCTGGGCAAGGGGCCCACATTTCCTTTCCATGAACCCATGGCAGTGCAAAAGGCAAGTCCTTGCTGGTGCAGGCACAGAAACCTACACCTCTGCAGCAACTGTGAACCTGTGCTACGCTCTCACAAAACTGCAGGAGGGCTCTTAACAACTCTACAACAGCACATTCCATCAACAAGCTTTTCTGGAAGAGCGCTTTGAGATTTTTAGATGAAAGGAGATGATGAGAGACAAATGACATCAATGTCAGTTGTTCCTTCTTTGTACTCTCCTGATACTCCACAGCTTTTCCTGAACGGTCTGAGGATGATCAAACAGTCCAACCTGCATTTGAGCAAAATGGAACAGCAGGAAAAAAAAACACAGCTAGGGCTCCCTAAAGGTTTGAGTATTATACACCTTGGAGAATAAGGTGTGATGGGAGAGAGGAAACTTCATCAGCAACAGAGGAAATTGGTTGCAAAGATGTGCTGAATTCCTCCATTATGCCAGTGCACAATAAATGGGGAAATAACCAAAGTAGAACAACGTTAATTCGAATTAATTGTGAAATGGCAGAGGGTGTGTGCAGAGGATGTGGGAGCAGCACACCATACTTAAATGCTGACAACTTCGGTTTTCACCAGACAACACATAAAATGTGCTGAATTCCTCCATTATAAAAATGAGCCAACCTAGAATACTGTCACTACTGTGAAATCAAACTAATTGCTAGAGTGGGCCTATTTTCTTATCCAAATAATTTCACATGCTCTGAAAGTTGGTTTTTTTTTTCTATTTTAGTTGGACCAACTCAGTAATTTAGAAGGAAAATGTTCATTTTGTTATGCAATTAAGCTCTTACACAATACAAATTATAGTTCTGAGAGTTTTTAGACTGAAAACTCAAATTCACTTTCTTAAATAGAAGAAAATTAACTTGTTTTTTTTTTCTTTTACTGCAGTTGTTATATTTGTTTGCAAATACTCTGTTTCCATCAAAGTTGCATTTTCCATAGAACAAATGGAATGTCCTCAGTGTGGGACTCCTCCACCGTTCCACTTGCAGCAATTTCATTCACTGAAAGGAGAGCAGGAGACAGTGCACATCCAGGGCTTGGTGTCAGGGTTAAAAGTTCTCCTTCTCACACGTCAGCTACCAGAGGCCACACCTTGCCTTGGAAATGAGGCTGATTTTCAAAGCTCAGTAATGGAAGGGGTTCCCAGTGCCACAAAGGAATTCAATAAAGCTACACAACAATTTCACTCGGGACCAGGCCTGCTCCCCTCTGGAATGAGCTAACAAACATGCTGCAATAAAAGGGGCTCTGTCCCAAGAACAGTGTACCGTGGACAATGCTCAGAATTATCTCTGGCTGCTCCTGGCTGCGACCTGCTGCGTGCTCTGGGGCACGTCTGGGCCACACCAGGGTCCCCAGCACTGCCCTGGGGGCTCCCAGGGCAAACTGGTAGAGTTCAGAGGCATTTGATGCTGTTTAGTGCCTTGAATTCAGGAAATACAAGGCCTCCTAGTAGCAAGAAAAGAGCCAAATTAAGAGGTGCCAAAGCAGAGGAAGATGTGTGTGAGCTCCCCACACACAGCCTGCCAAACACACTCCTTCCAGGGCCCGGCCTGCAGGAACAAAGGGCTGCCAGCAGTCTTCTGCCACACCAAACTTGTATTTACTTCCCTGTGAGATGACAGGCAGGGGGATTTGGATGAGGCCTGCTATTATTTGACGTCAAAATTTCACTTGGATTTGGCACAGCGGAGTTCAAAAGCCTAATGTGAAAAGGGGAACTTTAATCTAAAACCCCAGCTCTCAGCTGGGACATCACTGTATCTGTATAGTCTAGTGCAAAGTCCAGCTCTCAAATTTGAGTTGTACATCCTTCCCACCATGCCCATGGGTTTGGTGTTTGCATTTGCTTGGGGTTTGCGGGTTTTTTGGGGGGCTTTATTTTTGTTTGGTTAGCTAGGGTTTTTTTGCCTTTCTTTTTAAAAACTGTTCACAACGGGTAAAAAGGACCTAATATGTGAGAAAGGTCAAGTGAGTAATCACAGAAGTCTAGCTTCATAGAAATTGCATTGAAGGACACACACCACACAGACTGAGTTTGTGATAAGGGAAGGAGGAAGAGTTTTGGAGAAGCTGGTGGCCAGTGCAAGAGAGGAGGGGGCAGAAAAGCCACTAGCTTCTCTTTTACCAGCAGTTTTACAGCTCATCTTTATGTTCCTGCATGAAAGTACACCAAGACGTGGAAGAAAGGTACAGACATCACATCAAGACAGCAGATTTGATTGTCCTGTGTGCAGGATTTCAGTGGGATGTATGAAACGTATCTCTCTTTTTCGGGAGGGCAAAATGCATTCATGTCCAACGCCCTGGCCATGGAGGATCTCGTGTCTCACTTGCAAAAAAGGGAACAACTTTCAACCCAGAACACCCAAGAGCAGCTACAAGGGACCTGGTGCAAGTGTGCACACAGCCTGACCTGTTCCCAGCCCAAGAAACCCCGTGAGCCAAGAAAACAAAGCTCACTCTTTTCCCTGACTGGGAGTTTGTTTAGGGCAAGTACTCGCTTCAGACATCTGACAAGGAAAGGAGTTCCAAAATGTTTGGTTTTTTTTTTTCCCCAATAAAGTCTTACATATTGAATAGGCTTGAGGGATTTGATTGTAGAAGTTGGGCAGCCACAGGAACTGAGGTCAACATAGAGGCCTTCTTCCAGCACACAGTGATTGTCAGTGGTTTCCCCTTTGTAACACAGGAGCCAACTGCAAGAATAATGGAACAAAAAAGATAAGCTGCTCTAGCTGCTTATTTACAGTACTTTTTTTCGAGACCTAGTTCTTGCTAAGGACAAAAGGCATAAAAATTTTTTTTGTTCTTGTCAAGCTTAAAGTAAGGTGACTTGAAAGGCTATGCAGCAAAGTAACCAAAGCAGCAAAATCAAATCACGTGGTACAGAAACCTCAGTTCCAGAGTCAAACAACATTGAGTGGGATTCAGACACTTGCACTGTACCTAAGTTCTCAAAATCTGGAATAAATTCTAACTGGAGTTAAAGAAAGTCACAGTAACTGTGCAGACCTTCCCCAGGGAGAGCAAAATGCATAGTACCAAACCAAGGGCAGGATGAGAGTTACTGAGATGCCTTGCAGGACAAAGGGTCTAAGACATGATGGAAGATGATGGGCATGTGTTATGTGCTTTCAGCTGCCTGAAATTTTCTAACATTAAAAAAAAATTCATAATACTGAAAATGGCATGAAAAACAGACACTTACCATCCCCGGAGAACCTTAAAAGAACATGGTATGAATGATGTAAAATCACAAACTTCTGCTGTGAAATCTACACATGCTCCTTGGAAATGTGAATTACTGAAAGCTTTGAGCTACAAGAACAAAACAAAACAAAAACAATGACTAGAAGGAAAATGAAGGCATTATCGTTAATGTAAACAGAGAAAGCCGTACTCTCAGAGAAGTATCCATTCAACACACAAAGATACAATTAATTAAATGAATTGCCATTCAAAGGATCTTTTACATTTCTACAGCTGTTTTATTTTTAGAAATACATCAAGTGCTTTGTCCTCTCTGGGCTGGCACAGGAGGCTTCCCAGTGATGCAAAGGCAGGCAGAGTTACCAAGTTCAACTGCAGCAAGAGGGCGCCCAGGCAAAAATGAGAAGAGCAGGACTCAAGGCCATTATCAGCCACCCCAAATCCCCCTGAACTGCAGCTTAACTCTCAGCACAGCTCAGCAATCCAGTGCTCAAAGCAGGATGAGGAAATTCCAGACAAAAGATACAGAGCTGCTCCTGACAACGTGCCCTGAAATCGTCTGTGATCACAGTGGTTGCAGGCAGCTTTTCACTTCAGAACCACCAGGAGGATTGCTGGGGGAACTGGGGACCTCTGAAGTTCAGCCAAGCTAATTTTGTATGTCATGGTAAAGAACCAAGTCACAGTGAACCACACCCCACCAGTAAGATGTGATCAGTTCATCCCAAAAAAGCAAGGAGGTTCAAAATGTTGCAGTAAAACAGAAAAAAAACAAACTGCAAAAAGCAGAATAATCAATGTCCCAAAAAACCAGCCTCCCCCAAACAAATAAACAAAAAGCCCAAATGAACAAACCCAGTCCCCCCCAAAAAACCCAAAACAAACCTAAAAAACAAAAAAGGAAAAATAAAAAGAAAACCCCACCAAAAAAAAAAAATCTCTAAAGCCCCCACCAAAATAAAAAGAAACCCTGGTATGATGTAGGCTATGATCTATAGCAAAGACATCCACAATTCTGTACCCTTGAGCTGCCACTGTGTAACTGAGACAAATTTCATTTGAAAGCTTGAAAGAGAGGCTGGAAAAGAATGAAAAACTTAAGTATCAAGAGAACAGCTCATATTCTGTAATGGAAGAAGAACACGATGGCTGTTGCAAGAGCTACTTCCCCCTTCATGCCCCAAACTGGGCAAGCTTCCTGCCAAAGAACAGAAATCAAGTGCTTCTGCCAGCACAAATGTCAGCAAATGACTTTATGGAAAAGTTCAGTCTATGTTTTTAAAAGAAATGAATATTTCCTGTGAGAAAGAACAAGAAAGGCTTAAGCTGGCCTTGCAGGCTATGAGCACTAACCGGAGAGCAGGGACCAGCTACAATCCAATGAATCAAGTGCAACTGACTTTTCTGTAAATACAAGTGCACTGCCATGTCACAAAGCACCTATTTAAGCTGTAATTACACCATGTTTTCTACCCACTCATCTCCAGGCTCTTTACAAAAGGGAATATATATACATACACACTGCCTTTCTTTCATAGGCCACGTGCTACGCAAGACTTTCAAAAAAGATTCACAACTCATTTTAACACAGAATTTATCTGGTAATGAATGAGGATTTTAATTTGATAAAAGCTGGGGGTTGAGGGCAGTGATTCCTCAGTGCAAACACTGCAATTGTCTCCAACTGCAGCCATCTCCCCTTTGTCAGGGTCTGACATCACTGTGTGAGGTTTTGCTTCCCAAAAATCCAACGGACAGAATATTAAAGCACAAATGCAGGGTTGCACAGCAATTGTGTCTGCTTCCTAAATCATCTGTACAAGTCACCTGCTGTCCAAAGAGGCTTTGTTCTTGCTGGGCAAAGCTTTATTTTCATAAATGAAATAAAAAACTTTGCAGTGTTGGTGACTTCTTACACTCTATGTACTTGGTTTATTAGGAAGCTTGGCAGGCAGAAAGATCAGGGGAGTTATTGAGAGATTTAAGAAAATTTTGCTGCTTTTCAATTTCGGATAAGAGCAGAAATGAAAGAAAGACACACTCTTATAGACAGTGCAAACAGCTCCCTTAGTTCAGACATATGCTCATTAAAGGTGGGAGAATGCATAATCATTCAAAATAAACAATATATGATTTATTCAAGGGTCAAACATCAGGATGTTAAAGGATTTGCCAGCTCAAATGTTTAGAAGTTCCCAACTAAGAGACTGGTTTTCACATCGAAAAATTTATTTTTACTCTGAACGCAAAATTCTTGATATTTATTCAAAGGCCTGTCTTTTAATTATTCCTAAGTGATTAAATTTTTTCCCATTAAAAATTACTCAAAGTATTTCCCCTCCTATAACAACTGCAGTGATTATGAAAGTTGTTGTTCCCTCCCTAGTTCTGAGGCAGAATCCTACCAAAACCATAATAAATCAGGATAGAAATTTTTTGACAAATGGTTTTAAGACTGTTATTAGAGACCACAAAAGGCAAAATACAATCCAGTACATGTCAATATTTAAAGGTGTCTGTGCCTTTATATGCAGAGTTTTTTCCATGTTTCTGGCAACTAAAGCCTGTAAAACACCATTTATTGAAACTTCAGAAGTTTGAACTGATCTTAAAGGTCTGAAACGCTGGAATAATAGACTCAAAAGAATAGATTTCGGGAGATGCTGAAAAAATAGAAGAATTGGTGATGGAAATAAAATCATTTTGAACTGTTTAGACCCCGTCAGTTTTATCTGAGTCAGTTATTTTAACTTATACAATTTACCAAGGCCTCTCCCTAATTGAACATACTCACAAGCCCTTGGATTTGGCTGCAAACTGCCATGTGAATAGGCTGGGCAGGAAGTCAGTGTTTAAGGCTAAAATAATACACCGATTATGTCTTCAGACAGGAAACATATCCTGTAGTCCTGGGTTAATCATAAAATTATAGAACTGGAGAAAAAAGGAGGGTGCTCCACCTGCTAAGTAACACAATGCACAATGCACAACATTTCCCATCCATGCAAGAAAGAGAAAATGTGTCCAGACGACAAAATACTTAAGTCTGCTGAAACAGACTCACAGAGCTCCTAAACCTTTCGTCTGAAACCAAGTCATGTTTCTCGAAATAGACTTGCCCAAATTTGCTTAATTAAAAGCATGTCAGAGAACAACAAAATCCCTCAGATCATCAACCATGCCAGCAGGACAGAAAGAGCTCAATCAAACAAGTCACAGTGGAAGGGAAGAGCCCTGCTGTGACAGAACACGGCAGGGGACACAGAGCACACGCGGTGATGAACACAGAGCAGGTTTGTGTTTCAGAAACATAACTCACAGCTCTGTTAATGGAACACAACCTTGTAAGATAAGGACCAAAATTTAAGACCCTAAAGTAGCTTATTTCTGAGACTAAGAGTGAATTATAGGGACTGTTTCTCTAAACAAGTTCTCACCAGGTTGGACAGAACTTCCAGGGGAAGTGTCACATTGTATGACAGATATACCCTGCTCAGGGTGTGCCCAGTTAAGATCTGATGGAGAAAGGAGCAGCTCTACTTGCTTGGAAGACTTTGGGAAACAGAACTATCAGCATCCAACACTAAAAAAACCCAACTTCCAGGTGTTGATGCATCTGCAGTTGAGTTTTCTGCAGTTTATATTTTCATCCTCACCTCACACAAACACAGGAGCGACAAGGTGGATGCAACGCAAAATAATGGAAAGAAAATCTGCAATAAAAAGAAGGGCGAATGGATGGGATGGCGAGTTTCCAGAGACAAGAATGAAAGAAGAGGAAAATCAATAGCTATAGAGATTCCAAGTCACTCAAAACCTACCGGACTGCTTGCATTTTTAGGGATAGAATACTAAAGGGTATGATCCAGAATAAAGCAAAGAGCAGAACACTTAGCAGACTTTACTTTTATTCATCTACCTGTTTCCTCCATCACTGATCTGCTGTAGCAAGGTGACAATACCAAAATATCACCTGAAATTACTGAGATATCATCTGAAGCAAGGCAATTAACATTACCTGCATTTAATTATTAAGTGCAGTTTAGTACTAGAGACTGTTATGTAATGCCAACATACCAAATGTGGAGGCTCATTTGTCCCAAGGGGCTCCTGTAATAATAAATACATATAACATAGATTAGAAAACCCCAACATTAATTACAAATAATTTCCTAGGAGATGTGCCAAGTTGCCTGAAATTTGTAAAGTATGAACTCAGGAGCAGAGGAAAAAATACTTCCCAGACTCTTGGCACAATTCTCTTTCCCAATTTCTGCTGTGGGTGCCCTGTAAGCTCACAATTACCTGCCTGACTGTTCAATGCCTTTCACACAGAACTTGCATCAGCATTAATTAGTTCCCATAATGTGCATTAGAGTCCATGTAAATGTCTCTGCATTTACTTTTGAGGCTGTATCTTGAAAAGAAGACAGAACTGAAACCAATAGAAGACACCTGTCTCAACATGTGCTGTTCAAAACAAGGTTGAATATTCCTTTTGCATTCCTATAATTTCTTATTAATAATTTATTATCATTATCATTTAATACTTATGGCTGAAGACTGTCATTACGGTTTTGACAGTTCCGGCACTAATCTGTTTGTAGTGAGTTGGCACTACCTTGGACTGAATAATGAATTAAAAATGTTTCCTGTCTTTATTCACTATATCTAGTACAAATATTTTAGCATAAAAATAAGGAAAAAATCCAAAAGGATTCTATTATGTAACAACACAGGTCAAATAAATTCTCAAATATTTATAAATACATTTTCAAGTAGGCATTATAAATTACTATGTTTTAAGGCAAATTAATCTTTCCAGGCCAAATTAATCTTGCTCCATGTATGCAGTCTACCAAAGGGAAATTCTTATGAAGCTTCCCTTAGAATTTTCTCCAAAGACAGAGATCCACAGTGTCCATATAAGTCTCCATCCTGAACAGACTCATTATGCCTTCCATGAGGGCCTTGAAATTGTTTCCAAGCAAAGAGAGGTTATAACATGAGGTTCTCCTGTTTAATTATTATGGTAAACTCTGAACTCCAAAGGTCTCACTTCTTTTAAGGTTCATTTCTTTTCCTTAAATTCTGATAACTCACCAGCTTCACAGGGCGAATTGACATGATGGTTTTACTAGATCCTCCCCAGTCAAAGAAGCATTTATATTTTCCTTTCTCCAATACATACTGTTCTCCACAGAAATATTTCTGCTGATATGCCACCCACCTGGAGAATGACACAAAAATTAAAATGAAAACTTAGCACTTTTTCTGAGTACTTTGATGACAAGAACAGCAAGACAAGCACAGAAGAATGTCCACCCGGCAAACAGTGCCAACATTAAACCTGATGAGAGGCACAAAACAGTCACACACTTGATTTTCTGCTTTTCCCTGCTTCAACAAACACAAGATTTTGTCTGCCTTCCCATCAAATTCATTGTGAGGTAATGCCCTGCTCAGAACTTCAGAGGAAAGACATTTAATTTATAACTTTTTTAATCTCTCTTAATTGAATCTTTGCCTGTTTGGCATCCCCCTAGACAGGGCTTTCTTACAGCTTTTCCAGTTGGACTTAGGAAAAAATGGTGCAAGAAGAAATAGAAGTAACTGAGGAAGGCTTGATGAGATGAAGCAAAATCCTACAATAATTGGCAGTTCAAGCTCCTCTGACCTTGCTTTCTCTCCTGCAATTTAAGAAGAAAGAAACCCCCAACTAGAGGGTCCTTCTACCCCTGCACAGTGGCAGAAGCAGATGGGGGCTGGTTAGAAAGACACCCCTAAATCACCCACTTTTGGGGTGCATTCCTCTCTTACTCATCCAGCACTGGGACTTTCCTATTAGGGATATAACAGGGCATGTTCTTACCCATTTTACTTTTATCATCCACTGGTGAGTCTGCTTGCTATTAACTCACCTAATGCCTTTTTTTAGCCTCCTAGTGCTCTCTGCTACCACAGCCCCACAGCAGCAAGTTCCAGAAACTAACTGACTCTGGTGTAGGAAAACGTTTTTCCTTCCCACATCAAAATCTGCTTTAAAGCAATCTGCAGCTCTGTAAAGCATTTCCCCCAGCTGTTGTCATGCAAGATTCTGTGAACTGCAATAATCTTGTCTTCTCACCTTCAGGATTTTGCAGCTCTCATTTGTATCCCTCCTCTCCAAACTGAGTCTCAAGCCTTTCATTCTTGCACCTAATCCTCAAGAGACACTAATCACCAATCCCCACAGAAGCAGTTCAGGTCCCTCACTTCACAGTTCCTGATCCCCCATCACCATTAGGGTAGTTATGACAGTATTAACATGGCATTTTAAAAATTACTATTAAATGTCTGAAACCCACATGATTCCACAGTGCTCTTTTCCCTTAATATCTTTTATGGTTTAGTTTTGATAGTTCTATAAAAACTATTTTAATTTTCAGTGCCAGCAGTCTGACTATTACAAATACAGCACATCTCACCCTTTCTGGACAGGCTCTACCTGTCCCAAAAGTTATACCAGTTCTTAATACATGTAAAATATCTTTTCAGTATTACTGCCACGAAACTATGTGACTCCTCTGGGGGGACACCACAAACTTCTTCTATGAACAAGAATGCTCAGATCCAAATCAAGGTGTAGGCATGAGAGCTACAGAGACCTAAAATTATTATTTCCTTTCCACTCCAAGAAAATTTAAAGAAACACTTCTCTCCTCCAAATATTTACCACATGTACCATGTGGAATACAGTCTGTCAAAAGATGCACCCAAATGTGCACAGAAATGTTTAACAGTTCCACTTGTATATTTGAGTAGACTTACACGCCACTCTTCACAAGAATTGACCTCGTCTCTGGGCCAAATCCAGCCTGCTCCAAATCAGGAATTTCTTCATTGGTGATGTCAAATGCTTTCCCATCTTCATCATCAGACTGGAAAAGTGCCACTGAAGACTCTATGAAATCCTAAGAGGCAGCACAGGAGTTAGAAGATTATCACAGCTCAATGACTCTCCACCACATAAAACATTTGGGGAAAGAGTTGTAGCCAGAAACACAACATCTTATAGAGTTGTGAAGGGACTTGGCTCCCTGGTGTGGATCCTTATGGGATATTTTGGCATTGTAGCTGGAAATCTGCTATTGGCCTTCAGGGATTTGCACTGAAGAGAGGAAGAGCCTGCTGCCCCTGATCACCCTCCTTTCCTCTTTGAGGGTGGCTCATAGTGTAAAGATGCCTGTCTGGGAGGAAAAGGAGTTAAGAAGAAAAGAGTTTAGCACTGATCTTCCAACAGCCTCACAAATAACTGCTCCAAGCATGACGATGACTAGAGTTTTTTTACTGAACTTCTCCTTCCTCATCCCTTTCCAGCAACATTGGAATAATTATGGAGAGGAAAAGCCTGGGCAAGATCACCTTTCCAGCACAAGGGGTTTGTGCTTTTTGATTACATCCACTGTAGCTATAAATAAATCCTGCTTAATACTGTCACATTCCCTCCTACATAGCTGTGTGACACTGCTTTGTGCTTTCAGTGCTTGCTCGGCCAGATTACTTGCACAGCTTCAGATTATTTGAATTTGGGTCTCAAATCTTCAGCTTTTTAGCCACTCAACAATTTTAAGTGCACAGTTCGACTGCTGCTTGGGAAAACTGAAAACAACCCATTCACCTTACTCCTTAAACTTGCAACAGAAAGCATGAACTCAATTTCAGTGTTTCTCAATCATTCAGCCATGTTGTAAACCGAAACTAAGTAAGTTTTGCAAACAAGAAACAACTGCTGTCCAGCAAATAATGTGGTTGAGAGAGACTCACAAACATATGAGGACTCCACTGTGGGTATTACACTAAACACTGAGAAAACAAAGATTTACAACTACCAAAAAGCACTTAGAAATTAAGGCTAAACCAAGCAGGCAGCCAGATTAATTTGGCCAAGTGAACCTGATCAAACAGGCTCTTCGGAGGATACCATGCCTTTCTACAGGATACAATCACAACGAATAATGAAAATCAATTTTAGAACCAACACTTGATGAGGGTCAACTTCCCTGCGCTGTTTACAGGACAGTAAAAGGTGATGGAATGAATTGTGCAGTAAAACTGGTTTTCTTACTGTGTTAACCACTTCCTTCCTTCATTTATTTAAATTGCTAAACTGTTGCAACTATTTCAGGTACGCACTAAAAATTAAAGTGTCAGGTCTGGAAAAATGATCATGAACAACTGCTGCTTCAGACTACCTTTTAGGGGAAAAAAACAAGGGAACAACTAAACTAGTGCAGTATTAGTGCAAATGAATAACAGCTACTCTTAACAGTCCTAAAGCAAAAGACTTCATAAGAGTACCTAAAAAGTAATTTAGATGAAATCTACACATGATTTCCTTAACTAAGTGTAACATACTGAAATATATCCACAGCTGTAATTAAATTTAGAACATCTTTGAAATTCAGCCATCATTCTCTTCTGCCTGAACTTCTGCTATGACTTCTCTTACAACAAGCAACAGGAAAAATACTTTTTAAGAGAAGACTTTCAGACCAAGGCAAATCATTCTAGACTTGACAACATTAATGGGAAAGCTCGAAAGGCAACATACTCAGAAACTTTGCTCTTTAACAGAGCCATGGGCAAACCCCAGCTTGAAAGGCATTTGACACTGCAGAGAAGAAGCAAATGCCACTGTCCCCCAGAGCAGTTCCCAGTCCAGACTGCTGCTGCCCTCAGGAACAGGCTCTGCATTTCATTCAGGTGCGTTCAACACAGATGCTGAGGGGGAGCTGGCAACAAAAAACAATTCCACAAGATCTTCTTACCTCTGCTTCCCAAACACCCCCTGAACCCCCCCTTAGCCCTTGTGACTGCTCACTGCAGGAACACTGGAGCCAGCCAAAAGCTGAGAGCCCTTGCAGCGTACCCACGTGTGTGGCCATCTTCACCAGGGCTGGGGAAGGGGGACGTGCAACAACATCCCTGCTGATCCTGAGACCACTGCAACCCTCTGCTTGCTTCCCCTGACAGAACTCCTGAGCTCAGGGAGAAGAGCCAAGGCATTTGCTGAGCACTGAGAGGCTCAAGCACACAGAGTTTGGATTTTTGCCCAGGTCCCCTTGAAACTGAACGTTTGGTACTTAAAATATTTTTAAAACCCTGACCTTAAGTATCATATACAAAGTCACAAAGAGCGCATATGGGCAGCCTGAGCACTGCCCTGTATGCTGCACATCACTGAGAGGGAGGCAATCTGCTGCTCAAGCCAAACAACACAATGCCAGGGCCATTACTCACTTCACTGGCAAGCCCCTGAGTGCCTTCAGTTATGCAATGAATTGAGGGGAATTATTCCTTCCCACTTGTATTATCAACATGTAAATATTTATACATTTTTATAATACAAGGGGAATGATATGTGTTGATATATGACTGTGAATGATACATGTTCTTAAAATGTTAATGGCTTGAGCCTTCTGACTGCTCTAGGTGCAAATTAAACTTAATACATGACATGGAAGGTCATTCTTGCTACCCACGTGCATGATTTTAACTTGTATATATGACCTTTGCCAAGAGGAAAATCTAAAAAGATCAATTTAAGTTGCTCAAGTATCCTACATACAGCTGGAAAAGACAGGAAAACTAAGATTATTCAGTAACTAAACAAGATTCTGCACACTCAAAATGAGGAATCTGAAGAAATTTCCTACCTACTTCTTCCTCAGAACCTAAAAATAAATTTATTTAGAGAAGGATATTTTTCTTGAATTCCATTCATTCTTTTGTTAGGTGCCTGTCATGAAAAACAAACATGCAAATTGTGAATTTAAAAGTATGGCCTTCTTGCTTGGGCTCACATTAACTTTTTACTACAAAAAAAAATAACAAGACTGCTGAGACAATGAGTTTGCTTCAAATGCCTGTCTTCAACTTCCACAAGATTCCTAGCTCAGGAATACCCTATCTCCTCAGATAAGGAGGCAAGTAATCTTGTATATACAAAACTAAGTAATATCAGAGTGAACACTCTTAGCCTCAAAGAACTTACTCTGTATTTAATGCTCACAGAACTGTCATTTTAATAAAAAAACCCCACCTTCAAACTCTTACACAAACAGAAAACCTAAACCAAAACAAAGGGAATGATAGAGAAGTTCTAATCCCATGTATGCCCATTGCTAAAAAGTCTAACTTTGCTTCCAATAGTGGACTCCTATAAACCGTTTTCATTATTATTTCATCTTTGCCTCCACTAAACACATTTTAGCAGCAGGGATTTTTTTTTACCATGATTATTTTTGCTGCCAAAATTTTCTGGCAGAAAAATCACAGAGGGTAATGCTGTTTTAAGGCTTGCAGCAGCTGCTGCATTGAAAAGCTATTTTTGTTTTAATCAAGAACTACTCTGTACATTTTTAAGAAAATTCTGTTTGAGAGATTGAAGCTTGAAGACTGAAGTACTTGGAAAATCTGGCAGGTAGACAAGGAATTCTGCATGGTACAATTTTTGTACAAACTTCACAAACACTGTTTAGAACCTCCTCCTTTCTTAGTGCCGTCTACATTGCAGCCAGCAGGAAAAGAACGAGGATGAGCAGGGGCAAAAGGTGGAATGCCCAAACCCAAGGCAGCTGTACCATGTGCAAAGATAACCTTGCTCTGTACGGCCAGAGCTGTGCACGCTCGGTATGAAATCCAGGAGTACTCACAGCCTGAAGGAAGCGGAAGGACAGCAGGGCACTGTCAGTTCCCCCCCAGCAGTGTCTGTCCTCATAATCTCCCTCTTCCAGCAGGAACTGACGGCCTTTGTAGCGCTCCTTATCATAGGCAACCCATCTGTGGCAGGCCCACAACAAGAAAAACACCCAAAATCGAGAAGTCAGCAAAGGCAAAACAACTGCACACGTGATTTTTCTCTAATATAAAGGGAGAACACCCCAAAACCACTAAAATGAGTAGCACAAACCCAGCCAATGAACAAAGCAATGCTTGTCCGGAATCACAACAGGCACCCATGAAACATTCTTTGTGATCAAAATCCTGCCATGTGATTCCTTATCCAACAATAGTTGATTTATGTAATAATGCTTTTCTGTGCGCCTGCTCTCAGCCAGCCATATTCCCAACAGCAATATTTGGTACCACAGAGCCCAGGACGCAGCTAGATGCCCAAACTTTCAGTAATAAAAAAACAAGCAGTGGATCTCTTCAGTGTGCTAATAAATAATGAGACCCTACCCTTGCTGGAGCTGGTGACAAAATTAACAGATTTCAGCAGAACAAGATTTTGCCTGCCTTTTTTTTTCTTGCTTTAGTCTAAAAATGTATACATACAAACAGACACGCACATTGAAGATACAAACCATGTTGCGTATGGAATATGTCTAAGCAGTAAACAAACAGGCACTTTCAAAGTACTTTGAATAAATAGATAAGGCTCAGTTAAAAGAAGGTGTTTCCATATCAACTTCAAATCTCTAATGGATGTCAATTTAAAAAAGTGCTTCCCCCTCCTTTTTTCTTGTAAGCATTTCTTTCACTAAAGTTTCCTTGTAAATATTAGAACTGCTGTACAAATTCTGTTGGCAGTGAAATTTGGCAGGCAGCGATAGCTTTGGTTTTAGCAACATTTGGTTTACATTAATCCAGCTGTTTAGGTTACCACAGTACTAAAAATAAAAGCTGCCACAACAGACAGAACAATGATGTTTAATAATCTGAGGCTTCCCAGATAGCGAACACACAATGCACTTATGAATAGATTATTGAGTATTAACAATTAAGTTTGTTTTGCATTTAGTGCTCATAAAACTCCAAAAACAGCCTGAAAGGGTGTATATTATTCCATCTTTATGCTGAAGTGGAAAATCCCTTCAGAAACAAAAGCAAGACTTTCTGAAAACTGATTTATAACTGAAGTCCTTGGCAGAAGCAACCATCCTGCCTGCTCTCAGACAGTGCTGTCCTGCTGGGAGAGCGTGAAACAACACGAGGGCTTGGTGGCCGGTGCTCAGTTTACCTCAGGGCATCCACCTGTGACACAGTCCTGGGTGTGTGACACAGGGAAAGGCAGGGCAGCACAGAATCCATCCAGTGCCTCAGCCAATGAAAATAACAGCACGCTCACAAATGCCGGGTAACGTGCAACAGCCAGCAGAGGAAACCCATTAGAGCAACAAAACAATTTGTAGCTTTCAGAGGCATTAAAATGTCAAACTGAAGACTGCCACACCTATGCAAGATCATTTCAGCAAGTTAAGCAGAGTCTATCAGAAATATAATGCAATAAATTAAAGCTCTGCATTAACAAAGTGGCATAATATACTGGCATCAAAATGCAAACACTGACTTCACACCTTTCCCCCATTTAAGCTTGGTCGGCTGATAATTGAAGAGCTGATAATAAAGAAATGCACATTCCCTTCTTTTCAAACCATTTCACCGGTGGAAAACACATCATCATCAGCTTAGTTAGCACTTCTAAGCATTTAGTTATGTTTCTCTTTTTTAAAATAAATAAATATAAAAGCGAAATATACTCACACTCCACCAATTACACGTAGTGATCCAATTTCCTGAAACTCCTCTTCACTACCAAACAGTGCTGGGACAGAAGTGATGTTTTCTGAAAACTCTTTGGACCATCCTCCAAAGTGGGTTTTCTCATATATTATTATCTAGAAAATACGATGTTGAGTTTAATCCTTCAAAAACAGACAAGAAGCCTTTCCCCGTACTTTGCTGAAGTTATTTCCATGACTGCAGTTAACAGCCCCTTCAAGTTCCTCATCTGCTGAATCACACAGATCAGCTATTAACAATATTTGTATCTGTTGCAGCATTTATCAGAAAAACAGCTAAGTCATGCACGTATTCGCATAATTAAAAGTTATCTAAAAGGTCAACGTTTCTTTAGAAGGAGGAAAAAGGAGCAATATCTCTGGATCAGCTTTCAACTCCTCACCACAGCAGGATCATGGTCTCACTCAATTCTTGTACAGGAATAGGGGCTAGAATGGAGGGGTCCTATTCCTGTCTTCTTCCTCCCTTCCCTCTCCTTTTTTTAAAAGCTTGGTATGTTAAACAGGAAAATGTCCCCCAAGCTCTTTATCATTACAGTGACTAATGCTTCAAATCAGAAAAACTGAGTTTATAGCAAACTCACAATTTCCTAATATGTGAAAAACAAATTGCTGGTACTTTTACACCTCAAACACTAAATGAACTTGACAGCATTAGGGAATTTTTCTTCAGCAGCAAGCATTGAATAGTTATCAAAGGTCACACACCAAGCAAAAGGAAAGCAGCTTGCATAAAGATTTTACATTCCCAATGCGCTTTTATTTTTTTCTCAATGCCCTCTGTGCTTACCTTGACATTCACTGGCATTTGTACCTTTAGTCCACCCTAAAAACAGATGGGGGGAAAGAGTTATTTATATTAAACGTGAAGTTCCACTCTGACACGTGTTTTATAGTACTATCAGAGCATGAAGTCTTCGCAATTATATTCACCACCTTCAGTGTTGGCCATAGATTTCAAAAGGCCAGGCATGCTATAAACCTGACCTACAAACAAATCAGTGCACTGACAAACCTCTAAGACCGCAAGCAAATATAAAATATCCCTCCATGGTCCAGAAATCGAAAGTAAATACATATTACACATTTTAAACTAATTGATACTGACCAGTTTTTAAAATTAACTCTTAAACCTTTGTTGTATGCATTTCAAATTTCAAAGGAAGAAATGATGCAATACTAGAAGAGAGAGAAAATAGAGTCTGACATATTCATGTTTATGGTCAAAGAGCAAACACAACAAACATCTCTGGAAATGTTAGTGAATGATGCTCTGTGCAGGAATAAGAGACTGACCTCAGGGAGTGACTAAAGAGACAGCTATTAGGTCTTAGTCCTTTACAGCTTTTAAACTGTCCTCCTGTGAGCTTCCTATGCACACAGTAAAATTCATATTATACCCCTTGCCATCTCTCTCACATGCTGATGCAAGTGCTGTCTGTCAACACAAAAAACCAGCTGCACCTCCCCAGATTTGTCCACAATCTGTGGTTAGAGAAACAGTACTGGGTAATAAACTCCATCCCTGGTCTTTCATCCCCAGGAGACCCTAACTGAAAAAAGAAAGCCAAAAACTTCAGAAGCGCTTTTTGGTTAATTAATTGGTGTTGGATGCAATAAAATGAAGAGCAGCTTCCCAGACAGATGCCGGGGGCATGCAGAAGCCCAGCAAGTCACAGTGACCAAAGCAAAGGCACCACGGAGGATTAACCCAGAATGAACATCAGAGCCCAAGCCGTACTATTGGGGAAGCAACAATAAAATAAAGGAAGGCACACAACTTCTTAGGGAACTGGGAAGTCCTCACCATTCTTAAGGGACGCAGAGATTTGACATCTGCTGAAGGAATTTCAGGTGATGAATCACATTCTTCCAAAATCGTCATCTCTCCCTTGTAATTCAAGTCTGAATAAGCAAGCCATCTAGAACAGTAAGGATAAATTACTAATAAGTTCATTAATAAAAAGATCTTATTAGAATTATTTTCCTTTCTGTACTCATAAGAGCTAGATAAAGTTTTAGACAGCACATCAAAACAAAGCTGTATTTAAATATGCCGGCAACCTCACTGTTAGGAACGTCTCAGATACTTTCTCTTAGTCCAAGCTAAACATAAATGACAGAGAGGAAAATTACCAGTTTGTTCACCCACTTGAACAAAAGCCAGCTTGCTACTCTGTGAGTATACAAAAAAAAGTCGGTACTGAGGATGAGACATTTGCATTGCATTTTATGTAAGATTATCACCCTATGAATTAAAAGGCTTCTTACATCAATCCCATGTCATTTTTTTCAGTGGAAGTTATTAAAGTGTGATTATTTACAACAACCCTTTGGAAAGTCATCGCAATTTTGACATGAGGATTAAAAATGCGGGGAGTCCTTCAGACTGTTTCAAATCAAAGAGAAAGCTGAATGTAGAAGCTGGACACAGGTTCAGGAGACCACACAAGGAATGGAGAAAGAGGCATGGAGCCACGTGGGAAGCAATTTTCTTAAAACTACCAAGCTTTCTAAAACTAAGACAGGACTCTGTTTTTAAAGCCTTCACCACCCTAAGGCTTCACAGACAGATTGTGAGATTGTGGGAAGGAAGGCTTGGCTCACATGGAAAGGCAAGACGCTTGTAACAGGAGAGCTAATGTCATTCTGCAATTATTTATGGGAAGAGCCACATAATCCCCAAACTTCATGAACTGTGAAGTCCTGGTCCAGGGAACAACAGCCCATTCTGCTCAACACAGGAAGGTCTGGGCTACCCAGGGGCCTGTGTCACACTGCATCACGTCCCTCCAGAATGCCAGGATACGGCTGCAGCTTGACAAATGTTTGGATGATGTAACACCATTTTCTAGTATTCAGCCACAGGGTCACGGTTATCACAGGGTGGGTGACTTGAGAGACAGTATCTGTTCTCCAGTGAAATAAAAGCTAATTATAGCTGAGTTTCTTCCTCTGCTTATAAAGCTACTCAAACTTGGAATTACTGAAGACTTCTGCCAGCAACTAGGAAGAAACACCCTCAAAGCAGGAGCCCACAGAGCACAGTGCTGATGTGTAGGGCTAGCAATATTAAACATATGCTTACTGATTTCTAGCAAAACACCCTAAATATTGTTCATGTTGCTGACTGAGTTTCATCCCCTGATATTATTCTTCTACCTGCTGGTAAAATGCTGTTAAAGTCCAGTACTCACACTCCTGATCTGACTCTTATATAGGGGTTTTTCTCAACATCCAGTTCTTCTAAACTGGAAACTGCACCCTGTATGCAGATGGGAAGTCCCTCTGTACTACCAGCTGCCAGGCAGAACTCCACCTCTGGAATGCCACAGTCCTGTGGAAACAAATCAAAGGATAACATTTATCCACACTTGCAGACTCTGCCCCCAAACATTCCCTTTTTTGCCCCATCTTCTCACTCTTCCCCAGCCTTCATAGGATGAAAGGGTTTTATTGTTTCTTAAAATGGAGGCTGAAATTTTTAGAAAAGCTGAGGGAGGTAGATTTCCAGCTCCCACTAATTTTCAAATAAGAAATTTATGTCTGTCAGGCTATTTGCAAAAAGGCCAGTTTAAATATTCTCCAACCAAAGGACTGAACAGCATTATAATACTGACATCTTTTTTAAAAGTCAATGCTTCCATAACACACATGATGCATGCATTAACTAAAAGGTCCCAGAAATATCTACTACACTCCCACCTCTGCCCCTCCACGACAATTGAGTTCTGTAAGGCAGAATCCAACTACAGCATCAAGCCATAGGAGTTCAATTTTTTTGTTGTGCTAAATAAATCTACAGCATTTTAGATGAGAGAAAGGAAAAACAGATCAGTTTTAGGCAACATCTGTTCTGTTAAGTAGACACTTTAACAATTTTCCTGTTACCACAAAGAGCCTCTATTTCCTTACTGGAGGTTTACTACTGAGAGATACCATGCTGGAGAACAAACTTGTTGACCACATGCTCTTCTCTAGAACTTGCAGCAATTTTATTGAGTCACCCTCATTTTGCAGTAGTTATATAACATGCATTACCAACACATTCTTCCCTAGCACTCAAACACATCGTGAACCAACGAAGATCTTCTGCAAGTCCCTGGACCAGCAGGGTGTTCCACAACAGCAAAAGGCAGCTCCCATGGCAGCTGGAAACTTCACTTCTCCCCTCCCAGAATGTTCCCCCTTCTCCTCCTGACCCACTTGCTTTAGGACAGAAGGCTTGGCCAGCACGCAGAGATTCCCAAAATACTAAAGGTGGCTGGAGGAGATGCCCCCTGCACATGCACTAGAGAAGAGGGATGAGGAGCGGGCTCTGAGAGCACTCTCAGGGAAGCTCCCAGTTCCTGGATTTGGTGAGGACTCAGGCAGAACACACCACGACAGAGATCCTGCATGGACCGTGGCTGCTGAAAGGAAGAACACGAGAGCCTGCAGAGAAACCCAGCAACAGGGCACAAAAGCCCTTGAAGTTACAGCACCTCATCTCATGGCAGCACCTGCAGGGCTCTCCTTTTGCACACGGGTTTTCAGCAGGGTTTTCATGGGGTAACATCCCCCTTGGTTAGCAGGATTATTTCATTAGCTATTGAACTGTCAGCACTATGCATGGCAATTAGAATGGATGCACTTCAGGATAGTGCTTCACTTTCCTCCTGAGACCTGAGGTAACACAGTAATACTGCTTTGGCAACTCTCCCTCCTGCACAATCACGTTTCCTCTGTATTTGTATCTTGCAAACAATGCTCACTCCCTGTTTTTATAAAAAAAACTGCAGTACTGGAATTTTTATTTTCAGATCAACAAACCCAGAAGAACTAGGAAAAAAGACTTTCTAGTACAATGCTGCTTTATGGGAAAATGCTAAGGAACTCCATTCCTCAATTCTAAGCATACTGCTAGACAAGTTTTTAAAAAAACAAAATCTCGCCATAGTTTTCACATGTATATGTATCTTATTAAATCAGTTGAGAAATATTTGAAGACTGCAGAGATTTTTTTCTAAAAATACCTGATATGTAAGAAGGCTGAAATCCATAAAGCCAACAGCAAAGCTTGATCCAGAAAATTGGAAGTTGCACCTAGCATTCCACAAGTAATGATGCCAGACTCTTAATGGATTCAGATAAATTCTGAAACAATGTAGACCTACAAGACTAGACAAGTAGCAAAAAAAAAAGTATCTGCCTGCAGGCTCAGACAGAATACGAGATGGCTTATGTTTAATTTTAATTCAGTAGGAGGCTCTTGTTTTTGTTTTTCATTTGGAAAAAGCCAGTCTGTGAACTCTTTTCAAGTCTGCTCTCCTGACTCTAGAGCTCATGAGGCAGCCTCCAGCTCAAGAGATGACAAATGCACCATGGTAGGTAAAGCACAAGCACTTGTAACAAAAATCTCTCCAGTTTATCACCAACTCTCTCCAGCCAGATTTGGAGAGCAGTAAAAAATCCTCTACACATAGTGATAGTATTTTTGTGTGTGTTCCAGATTAAGTCCATAAATTTCTTTCGTAAAGTGCCACACAGTAAACTGAGGTCTTCATCAAAACCAAGTCAAATATTTATTTTTACAGGTGGTACGTGGTTGAACAAGAAGTAGATTATATTTTCTAGACACGTTTTTTATGGTCACAAACATGTATTTTGACTTAAACATGGAGTTCAATTTACCTGTACTGATGCACAGACTGCAGAAAATGGTAACATTTATTATTACTGTATGAGATGAACGTTATATATTTGCAGATGTGCACTCTGTGCCATGCCATTAATTTATACAACTCAAGCATGCAAACTTAGCTTGGTAAATATTGGCTCCAGCATGTTCATATTTGCCTGAGCATATTTAACAGCCCTCATTACTTTCAGAGGCTCCTTTAACATTCCCAATAAAGCCACCATATTTAGAAACAAAATGAAAACCACACAAATATGACAGCAGTCAGATGGAAAACTAGATTCTTCAGTCCAAAGCCCTGTCCTCTGCAAGGCTTCAGGGTTTGGAAATCAGATACACACATGCACAACTATTACACTGCACAACTGCTACCACAGTATTTTAGCCCAGACCCAAACCAGACTGTTCCCTCCCTAAACCTGCCCCCCAAACTGTGCCACCCCCATCAGAAGCAGTCCAAACTCATGTCATGCATTGTCCTACAGACACATCAGGCAGAAACAGAATAAAAAGCACAGCAAATGGATTAGGCAGCTGTGCTCATTCCAGTGATAATACCCAACCAGCAACTGCTTAGGTAGGTCACAGCCGCCAGGCACCCCTCTCTGCCTCCCTCACTGTGTGGAATTCTCCTCCTGCCTCCACACAGTCATCCTGAAATGCCTGTGCTTCCCTCCCGGTGCTCAGGGAGCTGGGGTGTTCACAAAGCACGTGGAACACTTAGAGACACCTCCAAAAGAGTGACACGGCCCTCAGCAGAAAGGTGAAAGCTCCTTCTCCAGAGGATTAACACAACCCTTAAGCCTTTAGCACTAATATTCCTCTTCAGTGGCACCCCTGACATTTTTCTAGCCTGATGAAGAGGTCCAGCAGAAGTGACAGACCTAAAGCCTTCAGCCCCCTCACGGTTGTCTCGGTTGTTTATCCCTCTTCTGGATCTTTGACTACAGCCCTAACAGCTGCAGCAGGGCTAAATAAACTCAGCCCTGTTGGGTCTCCTCGGACCCCTCAGCTGTGACTGATGTGATCAAATCAGCCTGTTATCTGGGGTAGTTTTGTGTCAACAACAGGACCAAGAATGACTACAGGCTGGCTTCTTAAGGGCAATGCCAAAACAAGGATGAGAGAAGAGCCTATTGCAAACAAGGCCTAATTAGTTCTGGTATTCACAAGATTGCTTTGTAACATAGTAACAGTCTAGACACTATTTTACTTTAGATACACATTTTGTCTTTAGGATGTTATCTGCTTCTGGAGGAGTTTTTTCTTTTTTTATTGGACCTGTCAGTCCTCCTTCCCATTCATAACTCTTGCTCTCAGTGCTTCAGCACTGCAGCACTCTTGCTACTACACACAACCACTAAACCCAGCTACAGAACTCACCAGGGCTGGTAAATAAAATAATACAAAGGAAAGAAATGATTACTGTCCTGTAAATACCAGCCAGTAAGAGATCATCTGAAGCTGCTGGGTGTCTTCCTATGGCATCTGACAAAGTAGTCCCTGCTTAAATTATTAGCTCCTTTTCACCTGGCAAACTACACAAAGAAACACACCCTTCATGTAATATTGTGAACATTGCCATTATAAAGAACTTTGCTTAAGGAGACTCCACAAGGAATCCAGGTGTTCCCTGCCTAGCCTTGCAGACAGTGATTATAAGCTGCTGTTTCAGATCCCTTGTCACCTTGCAAAAGAGTGGTTCACACGACTGTTCCAGAAGGGAGGCGTCAGGAGCTCTTCCTGGCTCTTATTTTTGGGAACATAAGATTTAGCACCCTCTCTGGCTTCCAGAAACAGCTAGAAAAAAGCCCAACATGTGCAAAAAGGTCAAAACATGTGTTTGCAGTAGGCCAGAGAACTGACCTGGCTGAAGAGACTGTGCTGCAGCAGCTGCACTGAACTTGGATGGGCAGGCAGACTTTGCTAGCCTTAGCTCATGCTGCCTAGCCTTAGAGGAAATCAGTCTCCACATCATTTCAGACAGGTCTTCCTTTTACCGGCTGCACAATCTTTCTTTGTAATCTCCTCCCCAAAATTTTCTTGAAATTAAATACACATGGATACACCTAATGCATATCCATGGTTCACTAGGCCAGAAGCTAACCAAAAAGTGAACAGAACTTCTGCTTTTTGGGGAGGCTTGAAGCCAAATCAAGAGCACAAAGATACTGGCAGACTGTTCTTCAGTCAATATGCTAGTGAAAAACCAAAATATTAAACCTACCTCCTACAGTTTCCTTAGTAAAAATCTGTTTTTCCTCTTCTTGGCAAGCTGTTTTCTTCTCAAATATTTAGCTAATGTTCAAATCTGCTAACTCAAGGCAACTAAGCAGCCATTAAACAAAGACCATAAAAAACTTCTTGAAAAGCTGGAAGACAAGCTGGACAGCCTGGACACAGAGCCAGTATGGCCAAATTACCCTGGAGAAAAGACACTGACAGCCTGTGAAAAAGAATGGCAGTAAAACACACACGAGCTGCCTGAACAGGAATCCACTATTTGTCAAATAAAAACAAAGCCTATATTTTCCACAAAAATAAACAAATACTTTGTGAAACTACCTTCCAGAAGCAGTTCCACAGCAGCTAAAAAACAACCTAAAAAAGCAGGGATGACTTCATGAATCAAGGTTTAGAGGCCAAAACCTGGCCTAGTGAGGACACAAAACTCACCAACCATAGCTGCTAGAGGTTTAATTTACACAAAGAAAGTGCTGATTACCGAACTAGTGTACAGTCACAAAGCTTTCCACTTGTGTGCTATATAAACGAACTGTAGACTGGGACAAGAACAGAAGTCAAACCTATTTAGCTGTAGTGCAAAGGTTTTTATCAAGCAGGATGAAGTTACACACAGTATCTTTCCTATCCAAGAGTCTTCTTTCATAGCCAAGACGCATCCAGCTTCCCTTGGCTGTTATTGTGAAACACCTTCATTTATTTAGGTGTCTTCCACATTAGTGATCAACATTCCTATTACATATTGGTCAAAGGCTTCTAATTTGTTCAAATTGTTCAAATAAATGTTCACTTCGTGATTCTTGCCTTCAGTCAGCCTCTTTTGAATTAATTAATTTCTAAGTTTTTTAAGAGAAGGAAACAGTATTTTGAATTGTTATAACGTTATGCCCCTGTACTGATGACAAAAAGGTTACCAATTCTAAAATGACCTTTATACCAGCAGAGAACAGAGAAACCACTTGGCTGAAAATCTTTCACAGTGTGATACAAATGATAATGCACTCACAGCAAGGGCTACTGCCCTGTGAGTAACCGGAATGTTACACAGAACAACGAGACCACTAAGTCTTCTTAAATCACAAGGTCTAGAAAATCTATTCCTCATTCACTGAATAACAATGGATGCATTATATTTAGTTTTAGACATTTGATCCTTATCTTTTCAACAAAAAGCCTTCTAAACTGACGGCTGTAGGCAGAGCCACGTGCTGTAGGTGCACCACTGTTCCAAGTGGAAATCCTACAGATGGAACAAAAGGGAATGGCAGCAGGTTTCAGAGGCCTCACTGTACAAACAGGATTGGAAACACAACTACTACTGATACAGAAGCCATACAGACACAGACGACAGCTTAAGATAAAAACTTCTTCAAAAATATGAGTTTATTCCATTTAATTTCAAATAACTGGGCAGGTAAACATCTAAAAATAGGGGAGCCTGTGTCAGGTGAAGGTGGTGGCAAAGAAACAGAATCCACCTGCTCATTAACTCAAGAAGGAAGAGAAATTTAGCACAGCAAAAGCCCTGGAATTTATCACCTAGAAAGGGAAAAAACCTAGTCACAGCAAATTTGAATAAAGTCAGGAACATCACACACACGCTGTCCATTGCTGGTAAGACAGCACTGCGACCCACAAATCAATTATGCACATGAGAATATTGTTGAGAAAGTCTGTACCTTTGTTACGTGTTTGATTGAACCAACTGTGAGGTTTCTTTGATGATGTTTTATGCCTGGGAGATCCCAAAGGTGATCCAGCACAGCTTCTCCTTCTTCTAGTACATGTTTTCGACCCTGGAACTTCGGTTTCTCATAAAAAATCCAACTGCAATAATGATAAAATGAACTGAGCACATCTGATGGAAAGCCCAGGAAAAAGCTCTTCTTACCAAGACAAATATCACATCTTTCTTATGCTGTCTCTCAGTAGTCACATTCACTTTGGTATTGCAAAGTAAAAGACAGCTCTTCTCCAGGACAAAACATAAAATAAAAATACAGCTAAACTACAAGGTGGATGAACAACCTCATTTTTCCTAAACAGAAATGTAATTGGACAAATATATTAACTGTCACATCAAAATGTGTCCTGTTGAGGCAGACACTATAAAAGACAAAGCACATTAATAATGGCATTCAGCACTCTTAGGATGTGAGAGGATGTGTGCAAAACCACACAAAGCTGCCTGAAAACTGCATCAAAGTGACATGCATGGCTGACAGTCAGAAACATTCCCTGTAAGCTCCACCAATTAAATTCCAACACAACAACTGACACAGGCCTGGCCCCAGCTTCCCAAAGCAAACTGAGGAACACTTGCAAACTGAAAGGTCCTTGTATAAATCCTCCTGTGGCCACATGGCTTTCAATGCCACATGAAAACCAGCAGCTGAGAATGTTCATTTGCTGGTCCTATTGCAACAGCTACTGTATAATAAAACCGAACTGTAAAAAAACACCTTTTTTTTAATACACATACTGCTAGTCATAACACATACTTCTAGCCATAATTATGACTGCACTGGCTCAGCACTTCAGGCAAGAGCTCTAAACTCACTTGTGGCTCCATTAGAAACTTGCTGTTTGAAGCTAGCTCCCAGGAGAAACAATAATTTTTTTAGTGCAGCATTTAAAACCTCGTTTTATGCTTTTTCATTGGTATCAGTCTAATTATAAAGCAAGAAAAAGACCCTACTGCAGATGGGACATGTGTCATAAATAAAAGAAATAAAAATACAATAGGAACACACAGTCTTATAGAAAGACTACTTAAATATGACCTGGATTTCTTACCATCCTCTAATTATCCTAAGTACTGTTCCAATGGGAAGGATCCACGATGAGGCATCTAGCACATCAGAATGAACTTCTTGTTTACTTTTGTTGCCACAAATATCATAAATAACAATCTGAAACAATACACAATGCATGCAAATGAGGGCCCATTTCAACACAGAGCAGACAGTTCTTTTTTTGCTTGCAACTTGTGCCCACTCAACTCAGAGGCTACAGTTTCTTCTTCATGAAACACTCTACTCAATGAAAACAATTGCTGACAAAGACAGCAAAATCACTAGTGGCAGGATTTTAAATAATATATTCCCACTATTAGCATGGGGAAACATGCTATTAATACAGAAAATTAGACTAACAACTTCAGATGCTTTCCATTCAAAAATTACAAATGATGACAAATTATTCCATGTACCATATTGATTTATGTGACACAGACTCTGCTTACCTTCCCTGGTCTTGGGTTGTATTTGAGACTTGCCCTGTCAATGAGGTTCTGAAATTAAAAGGACACAGCAAATAACTATTAACAACTACAACAGTGGCACAAAGCACAGGCAGATTATTTTGGGTCCACTATTCCTGTACCTGCACACAAGCGTCTTTAGCAGAAAAAAACAAGAATTGTTTCACTGCCACTCAGAGCTGGTGTAAATTATTAAAAAGGGTCAGTCAGCAGTAAGCAGCATGTGCAAGAAAGGAAGAGCTGTGATGGAGGTTATAACCTTTACAAATATCTTACCCCTTCCCAGCAAATAATAAACTGCATTTCTGAACAGTGGAAAGAACAAAAGAAGCATCTAACACAGACTAGCGTATTCCCAATATTGTGGAAAGACTTCTTCAGTTACGCACTTGGTCTATGTGGCACTTTCAGATTCTAAACATGGGAAGAACTGTTTCCATATCCTCATTTGCCATTGCTTTAACAAACTAAAAAAAGGTTAATCTATAGATGCAGCCATATTACTGACTTTCTAACTGAGCTACAGTTTGAAGAAGACACTGATGAAACAATCTAAGAGCCCAGTGAGTAGATTTTTTTTGACAAGACAGCTCTATTAATCTCTTTCAGAAGTGAAAGAAAAAAAAGAAAATTATGTCCTTAACTTGGAAAAGTCTGTCTTATGTTATTATAGAGGCTTTTTATTATGCATATTTCCCTATTTGACCTTCTGTTCACATATTCTGTTTTACAGTTAAATCACTTTCACCTGTGTGCTGAACCAAGACTCTTATCTTTTAAAAATTATATTATCAAAAGAGGTTTTGGGGGTTTTTTTAAACTATGACATTAAAAAGCCTAATAATACCTAACGAAAACTTTCGATTACTTCTATGATAAAAACTTAATTAAAAGGCAGCAATGAGCATGGAGAGGCAGCAATTTTGAATCTGGGCTAATCACTTTGATTATAAATACCATGCGACATGACAGCTTACCGCTGACAATTCTCCCAGTTTTGACATGGAGATGTCTTGAAACCAATGAAATTTTGGCTGCAGCATATCCTGGAGAACGCTTCCAAACCTGGCCCCCTTTTCAGAAGAGCCTTTTCTGGCAGATTTCAAGTACTGGTAGTACACACTTGCAGGAGGCTGCGTTACAGCAGCATCAGCTTTCTCTGGAGCTGGCTTACAGGGTTTCTGACTGGGAGAAGGCACATCTGGAAACTGTTCTGGTTGCTCCTGGGAGTCAAGCTGCTCTTCTGAAAAAAGAAATGATTGCTCAAGAAAAGATCTACTTTGGTCATTTGATTGAGGGGTTGCTTTAAAATTCCCCCTGCACTGACTGGAAAGGCAGCTGTCTTCTTCAACATCAAGAATATTTTCCTCACATGAAGATTCTTCCTCCCCTTCCTCCACCCCGTCCTCCTCCTCTTCGCAGAAGCGAGCGGTGAGCTGCAAGCGCTCAGACACCGACTGCAGCAGGGAGAGCACAGAGGAGTGCTCAGAGCTGTCCTTGGAGACTCCCCCAGGACGGCTCTCTGGAGACACGTCCGTGGACAGCAGATCCTCCTGGGAGCTGTCGTCCTCGTAGATGGGAGACAGCGAGAACGGGTAAACTCTGCAGCGCTTGGCCTCTGCGCTCAGGAACGACTCCGAGCCTCGGCTCTCTGCCGGTTTGTTCCCGTTGCTGTCCTGCCCGTACAGACAGACTGACTCCTGCTTCTTCCTTGCTCTGTCAGGCCTCAGATGATTTACATCATCTGAAGGCAAATCAGAAGGAGAAAGAGAACCAGTTGGCATCTCCTCAGTTGAGACAGATTTGTTCTCAGTTTGAAGAGCACCTTCGTAAATGATGGTAAAAGAACTGTTTTCCCACTGTTCGATTAGTGGGGAACAGACCACATGTTCTGTTGCTTCCTCCATGTCATTGCTGCAGTCCAGGCCATTTTCTTCAAGCTGATCATTGCTCTCCATGTCTTGACCCTTCATTTGTACCTGTTTCAGATCCTCGTTATTTTGGGCAAAGACTGCGTAGAAGCAGTGTTTCCCTTCACTGCCCTCTCCAGGAGCAGACAGCTCAGGTACAATGGGCTGTGTACCCAGCCCAGTATGAACCTCTGCTCCCTCATTTGCCCCACCTGCTAGTTCCTCTTCACTCTCCACTGCCCTGGAATTTTGTAAGGTTGCTTTTACTTGTACAGGTACTTCCTCTGCAGCCTCTTTCCCATTGTTTTTGTACAGACTGTCCTCTGCATTGCTTTCCAGAGACACCTGAGGGCTGCTTTTATCTTTGGAGTCACTCTGCAGGCCAATACACTCTTCAGCACATGTAAGAGATGACAAATTAACATTTTCAGATGGCAGCAGTGTGCACTTTGGTGTATTTGTATTATTGCATGAACCTTTTAACTGCAATGGCAGAAGTGTTTCTTTAGTCACAGCAGCATGTCCATCTATAAAATGTAGAATTCCATCAGATTTGCTACTTACTGCTGATACTTTGCCACACATTTCTGCTGCAGCCAGATAGTCACACACCTTTCCATTGGGCCTCTCTTTTGCTTGTATCGGAAGACCTGATTCTGGCCATGTTAAACTGCCAGAGGGAAGAAATCCATTTGTTTGACAAGTAATTACATTATTTGATACCTTTTCATTTCTTTGGGGCCAGCCTATGCTATTTTCCACACAATCTGTAAGCAAAGGAGGACCCGAGCAATCTGCCTTTTCACAGTTTACAGCTGCAGTCTGAGTTTCATCTGCGCCTGTGGGTTCCTGAGTGTTTGCAGGAAACCTCATATCCAGCCTTAAAGTATTAGGCATTTCAGCCTCAGGTTTAGGCCCGACCTTTCCAGAAAGCCTTTTCCTGTCAGTGCCTGGCTGCTGATTGGATGCCAGTTTTTGTATGGCTGAGTTAATGACCCCATCAACTGTTTCTTTTGCTTTTAGTGCCAGTGCCCTATGTAGGTCAATTTTACCGGGGATGCAAGAGAGTGTCTTCTCATCTTGATTATTTGTATCCACTCCTTCATTTTCAATTCCTGTAAAGGAAGATAAGCCTCCTCCATCGGGCTCATTAAAATCTTTTAATGACCTTACAGCTGACTGGATTTCTCCTGCTGCCAGCTGGACACTTCCAGCCTTCTGATAATTTGCAATATCCATATTTATTAAACGATTCTTGCTCCCACAACGCTGGCAGACACCAAGGCCTTCTTTTGCTATTATTTCTTCTGCAGCCAAATGCAAAACCAAGTCCACTATTTCTTCAGCTTTCTTTAGCAAAACAGCAGCACCTGGGAAAGAAGAACATTCCTGTCCCTTCACATGGGTGTCTCCCCATCCTTTTCCAGCACAGAGCCCATTTGCCTGGGCAGCTGCAGCAGCATTTGGGCCAGAAGGGGTTTCCAAGGGAGCAGAAGCACCAAGAATCACTGGCCCCAGAGCATCCCTGCACACGGTCTCACAACGGGCTGACTCAGAGGCAGGTTCCAAGGATTTCAAGGGACAGACAGATGATGGCATTGCCTCTGCCAGGACACTGCTGCCAGGCTGCTGTGTGGAGAAGGCCTCGTCTGCCCCATCACGAGCTCTGTGACTGGGAGAATTACTGCTCCCCTGAGCAGTGCTGGACTTCCCCAAGGCAGGAACAGGAAGGCTGGAGGCTTCTCTGGATACCAGAGGAGGAGAAGTAGGCCTGGAGATGCAAGCAACTTCTGCAACTACTCCATCAGCAGAGCTGTCACGCATAGGAGGAGTAACCTCAGGTTCCAAAGAATTTGTCGGGCACAGAGTTCTCAGGTCTCCTGAGAAGGGCGGCCCCTCAGTCATCCTGTTCACAGGGATTATTCTCCCAGACTCTGCAGCTGGAAAAATAAAGCTGTCCTTTTCAGAAGCAGCAATCTGGCCATTTTCAGAGTTAGTGGCAGAAGGCAGCATTTTTCCTTGTTTGTCAGATGAAGAATCATTTACTGTGGGGGACAGCCTAAGTTTATTGCTGGTTTCCTTCTTGGAAGAAAAATTAATACACCTATTTTCAGAAACAGGTGGAGATTCAGAAATTAAGTCTACATCATCTTTTTCACAGGTGAAAGCAGAATGGTTGGTGAAAAGCTTTCCTTCAGATCTCAAGGCAGAATGAGGAACTATTACAGAAGCAGACTTGTGGGCTGGAAGCACTGTCAGCTCATCAAAATTTGTTTTGACACTGTGACACCCACGTGCACATGGTGACACATTGGCAAGGTTTTCCACTGCAACCTCAGAAAAAACCTCCATTGTTTCCTTCATTGTCTCCATTCCTGGACAAAGAAAACCAGTCTGCTGTGTGGCAGCATCACGGGAATTCTCCACATGGATTAACCTGTGACCATTTTGTATGTGCACTGCTTTCTCTAACTCACTCAGTTCTTCATTACAAGTCCCCCTGCCCACAACTGTATCTTCACCATGTCCAATAAGTGACACTGAAGCAGTTGAATTGCTCGTGGCCAAGCACTTTCCTCCTTTGGATTCCATGCTGAGTGAAGTAGGTATTTGTTCATTAGAAGGACAAAGAACAGTAGCAGGCAAGTTCTGTGGATTTTGCTCTCTTTCCACAGCTGTCATAGTTTTTTGTGCATCACCATTTCTTGGATCACCATCTTCATTGTCACCCCTGATGAGCTGATCTGCTTTCTGCTGAAATGCAGCAGTACTGAAACGAAGCCTCTGGACATCCAATGTTTGCTCTGAGTGATTATCCATCTGATGATTACAGCAAAATTCTCCCTTGCCCATCTGCAGTTTTTCACGAACTGTCTCGCTTTTTGACTTGGGTGAATGTGAACTTTCATCCTGTATTTCTTCTTGGGACTCCTTATTACCTGCTTTACTGCAATAATTTTCTTTATCCAAGTTAGAAGTGGTACTTTCGTCTGTCTGAAACAGAGTTTCTGCTTCTCCTGGCAGTCCATCAACTTTTCCAACCAAATCATTAGCAGAACTGACTTGAAGGGAATGAGTACTCCGGGAAGTGGAATTGGTTAGGATCCCACTGTTTCTACCACTAAATGGCAATAATGAATCTAGTGAATATGTCCTCTTAACTTCTGTTGCAGCTAAAGCAGGTGCATTTCTTAAGTGTAACTCATGGCATGACTCAGTGGATGAAGTTGTGGCCTTGGCAGTTCTTTCATGTTTACTTCTGCCCAAGCAATGCTGGGCTTTACCAGACTGTTTGCTCCCCACTCTAAATGGAGAAAAATTTAAAATAGCATCATCTTGGTGATCTTTGCCCTCATCTCTTCCATTTTCTTCTATCAGGCATCCCGATTTCACAGACAGAGTTGTTTGGATTTCTCCATTTTCTTTGGCTGTTGAAGCACTTCTGTTCTCAGGACTTGTTTTTCCTTTTCCAGTTTCTGATTGACTCCTCAGGAGCTGCCTGATCCTCGCAGAACCCCGATAGGTCGCGTACGTGACTGCGGGCGCTTCCGGCTTCCGCCGTGCCTGCCTGGAACGAGGAGCATCAGCATCAGCAAGGACACACAAGAAATTGCTGCTATGACAATAAAGCTTAGTGCTAGCTGCAGGTGATGTAAAATATTGTTTTCCTCCACAGGTTCACACAAACTGCAGTTTGCATTCAATGCTATTTTCCTCCTTCTGCTAAACAGAGGTTTGTGTGACAAACGATATGGACACCACCTTCTACCAAAAAAGCCAACTTAAACTACAAGCAAAAAAGTAGATATTGCCTTTACCAAATTCCATAATTTATTCTCTACCAGACAAGGGAATTACTATTGACAAGTGTCACTGCAAGTCAACATTTTCAGTGACAGAAACAATCATCCTGTTTTGAGGGTGTTTGATCCTTCTAAAGCAGGCCTGCACATGAAAACTGAAGAAAACTTACTGTACTAACATTAATTAAAGCATTGAATTGAAATTTAAACTTTCACCCAAGCTCTCAACATATTGTCCAAAAACAGGATGAGGAGAAACAAAATGTGGGGCAAAAAAAGAAAGTATATAATAGGGGATGTTTTTGTGGTTTTTGAACCACAGGGTAGTAAGGAAGGAGACTAAATAGAGAATGGGTAAGAATGAAGACTCTTGGAATGCTGGAGGGAATACCAAAATGGGAAAACTAGAAATGTGACAAGGAATTGGTGGATCTAACCATTCATTAGTCTTAAATGTAGCAGCAAAAACAGTGAATGCAAAAACTAAGAAATGAAAGAACTCACAGAAGAGTTGTGACCCTGCTCCTTCACTGCTCTCTTTCATAATACTAAGTTCAGAGCCTGTCACTTTCAATTTTCTCAGGAAGCAGTTTTTCTCCTTTCTTAAAACTAGGAGACATCACAAAGACTCACCTTTCTTTCAAATTCTTCTCTATTTGCCCTAGTTTTCCACCTGTTCAAGAATTCTTGCAAAATCAGTCACTGTCAGCTTTTCCACTCCTCACCTTAAGACAAAGTAGATGCACAGACTAGACTAGAACTCCCCTCTGCCTCAGCCTCCACTTAACTGAGAAGAAACCCTTTCAAAGTCTGCCCTGTATCTGCTAACACAGTGAATGCTGGAATCAGACATTCAGCTCTCTGGAAAACTGCCATACTCATTTCAGCAGACTCTCTTGGGCAGAAATAACAACAACAAAAGGTGTGGGCTAAGATTTTGATTTCCAATATTAAAGCACCGCAGCATACAAAAATACCTTAACAGCTTCTAAAAGCTCTTTGCACCTTCCCCCACTTGTTCAGTTTGTTTACAACTCGTTACAACTCTAGAGTTGAGAACAAATAACTTAAGTGAGAAATTAAAAATAAACTTACTAAAGAAAGTGAAGCATTTCAGTATCATTGAGTAACTGTAACTTCATATCTCATCTGTATGCATTCTGAGTATACATAAGAATATTAAAAAGGAATGGATTCACCAGCCTAAAAGTAGAATCTCTTTTCTATCAAGATTTTAGAGGCCAAGATTCTTACTTCAGTATTAATTTTATTTCGAAGAGGGAACTTCACACTGTTTAAAGTCACACATAAAGAATACACACAGAGTACCTGTGAACTACATGTGAAATTATTCATATTCACAAACATTTAAAAAGACAGTCATTTATATGCATGTTTTACATTGTCAGGTACCTTTTGGCTAGTGCCAAATATTGGAATTTAGACTTTGAAAGAACTTAAAAATTCAGTTTGTATTAGGATTAAATTCACTGTCATCTCCAGTGGAGCAAAACCTCTCTGCAGGGTTTTCTGGCCAGGTACATTTAGTCACAGAGGAAATAGGAAAGACCTGTATAAACAGCACATCTCCCAGCTTGCCAAGCTAGATGCCTACATTTAATCCTCTGTAGCACCAGTTTGGTTTCCAGAGACACCAGCTGTGGTAGCTGCTAAACATCACACACTCCATTTGTTAAAAAGGCTCACTTGAGGATTCACAACCCTCCAAAGAAACGTAAACATTTCTGAGTGAAAAAAAACCACACAAAACAGTGGAGAAAAAGGGTGGCAAGAAAAAAAAGCATTTTTTTCCACAAAAAATTTTATTTGAATATCTCCTAAAACTCCAGAGATCCTAAAAACATGAGGGGATGGATCTGCTGAGTTCCGCAGCACAGTACATTTACTCAGCATCAGTCACAGTCATACTAAAAATAAGTCTTAAGAACGTAAGACCTGATCATGCTCTTATTCAGAATTAATCTCACTGAGTAACCTTTCCTGCTTTAAATAATCATTATTAACCTTTTACAAACTCCAGGAGCTCCTCTATACTTCGGCCAACCTCAAAAATAAAAGTTGGCCTACAAGTGCCCTGAATCCAGATGAAATTTCTTTTAAGAAAACAAGCAGAACACTTATCGGCACCATTTCTCCAAAAAAAAAAAAAAAGCGTTAGGGATTCTTAAACAGATCAACTGTAATAACACGTTTGAAGTGAGCATATAAATGGTATTGCAAGATGCCAAATGTTCATTTCCACCAAAACCAAGGCAAGACTACAAATAAACAGCCTGAAAAATTAGCTTTTACTGAGCGTCTTTTATTTCATGGCTGATATTTTTGTGTGATAAGCAGTGGGAGAACTCAGATTTTTGTACAAATAGGTGGTGAGAACCAGTACTCCAGAAGAAACTTGGAACATGGCTTTCCAGTTGTCTCCTGTACCCAATTTTGCCTCCAAATTTATCATGTGAACTCAGACATTCTGAAACCCAAAGCATCCAGCTATGGAATGAATAGGTAAATTTTACAGGATGCCAAGGAGAACCCAGCATGACTGGGTTCTCTATCTACACTCACTGGAGCTACATATCCCCTCAAATTAATAATTACAGATGGTCAGACCAAAAAAAATATTGTACTCAGAAACTTTTTTTGCCTATGTGGCGACCTTTATAATTTCACCCAATTCTTCTCGCTCTCTGTTTGTCTTCTGAGGGAATTTTACGCTCCAGCTGATCAGTTTCAAGTCAGCAAGACTTTGTCCTTCAGAGAATTGTGCCCAAAGCCAATCCTGAGGAGCACTGGCTCCAGCCCCACTTCAGTGCGGAGCCCCAGCTTGTGCCAGTGTCTCCCAACACACCGCTCTGCTCTTCTGCAGGCTTCACTCTACCAAGACTTCTGTCACTGAGCTCTATTTCCAACCAGAACCAACCTTTCCTCCACACATAAGGCAACTTCAGGGTCTCTGACCTTTGATAAAAAATTTGCTGCTCAGCATATTATAAAAAATTGTACCAGCAGTCTTTTTAGTCCTTACACATTTCCTTTCAGAGCACGTAGAAGCATATTCACTCTGAATACTCCCATGAAATAACAAGACATTTAAAAAATTAAAACCCACATTCCTATGCAGCGCCAGTAATTCAGCTGTAAGTCTTATGAAACAAATTTAGAAACAGGCTGTACCACAAAACAAAATTCTTCTCAAAGTGTCACTGGAGACTAGCTACATTTCTGAACAACAAAATATGTCAGTACAAAACTTACCTTAAAAATTCTTTCCAAAAGATTTTAGCTCGTGTGAGGATGCAGATGAAAGCCTGATTGTACAAAGAACCCAGTGTGCATCCTGCCACATATTTCAAATAGCAGGAGATTCCCTCTTTCCTGTCCTCACAGGAAGCCATTGCATTCCCTATAAAGCCTTACATCAGTTTCACAAAAGACTTTGACAACAACAAGGGAGGACGTCAACATGAGTTACGCTAAATTTGTCAGAAGTAGGTGCTTGCAGATATTTCTTCTATTGTGAAAAAGATATAAAAAGTTAAAGGGGGACTAAGTCAAAGAGGAGAGGGGAACACGTTCTGACATGCTATATGACATATCTTGTGTAACTTGCCCAAGTGGCAGTGGTTATCAAACAGTGCTGCCGGTTTGGAAGGCCAGAAGCAGGACAAAACCTGCTACCTTAAATGCCTCATTCCAGTGCACCCAAAAAGAACTTTGCATTTTTCCACGTGTTCACCATCGAGATGGCAATCCCTCCAGCCCTGTTTGTACCATACAATAATGCAGAAAGCCCTGTGCATTTTCCAAAAGGTGGAGGAAGACCACACAGGCTGATGGAGCATCTCAAACCCCCAGCAGCACAGGTGATTCGGACAGCAAGGCACTGCTGCCCAGCCTGCCTCTCCCAAAACATGACATGCCAAATTTCCCCCTCACACCTCATTCTTCCAGGTATCTTCTCCCCAGTCCAGCAGTCTGCTGTTTTTACAAGCATCTCCATGCATGGTTCCCCCAGTCTCTTCTCACAGACCCCACAGAGGGAGCTACCAGAGTGATCTGCAGGTTACAGGCTGAAAATCACTGATCTAGATTTGGTACCTGCAGCTCCTGGCTACCCTTCTTTGACCATCTTAAAATTACACTGTTGTTTATTTTAATTTCTTTCCACCTAGCTTTTATTCCACCGTATAGTTACCGGACAGCTTTTTAAATAAAAGTTATGTTAATGTACTTTATCAGGAAACAACTGTATTAAAGTCACTTTGAAACACCTTCTGGTAGAGTCTGGCTTACTCAGCCAGCTGGTTTCTATGCTCATGTAAGATATTAATGAACAGGAAAAATGAAAGAATTGTTGGGAAAAAGACACTGTGGGCTAGCTGAATGGTTGCCATACATGAGTTAAATGAAAGAAATAGTTTTAGACAGAGGGGACAGCTTCATGATTTAAATCTGCAGTCTTAACTACTTAGTGTCCAGGGACATCACAATGTATGTTTGAAAACGTCAAAAGTTCGATGGAACAAAGTGATTTACACACAGTAGATTCTGCAGGAAATTTCAAAGCTAATGCTCCCTAAGGGCAATTAAGAGTCGACAACACTTTTAATAAAAGCAAATGCAGTCTCTATGACCTTGGAAAGAAGGTTTTCCTCCCCCTTGCCCTTCAGGGTGGTACTTCTTGATTATATCCCACAGCTGGGAAAACCTATTCTTTGAGTCTGAAGGAAGAGCCCACGTCAAGGCTGACCCAGAACACCAGAGGCTGCGAGACCAAGACCAGCACAAAGGGCCTGGGATCGCTCCTGGCTCTCCTCTGGCAGCAGCCAGCCCTCCTACCCCATCCCTGTGGGAACTGTCCTGCTGTCCCTCCCTTTTCCTTTCACCCTCAGGGATTCAGGTGCCCAGGATTTACCCTCCAAGGGAGGGGGGACAAGCAGAGCCGCTGCTGCTTCTCACTGGTGTGCAAGACCTGGGAACAGCAGGGAGGACTCTCCTTAGTTTCCCATCCTAAGGCCGAAGAAAGCCCCTCCTCTGCAATTACTGTCCTCTAGAGACTCTGCCAAATTTCTTGTGGTTCTGTCTTTTGTGCTCCTCCTTCACCACTTGCCACTGTTGGGACAGAAGGAGCAAAAGCCTTTGAGGCACAAATTACCTGTGAGCCAACCAGCCAGGGTGATGGAGGAATAACGCGACCTGCACGTTGTGTCCCTCAAAAACACGTACTCCACAGACTGAGCTCATGAGTTCCACTTTCCTTGGCTCAAAGCCTGGAAACTCAAGGCTTTACCAAGTGCCAGACCTCCCACTGAGGGCAAAATTAACCTCAGTTCACAGGTCAGAGCACTCTGATATCCTTGTATTTCATTAAATATTGCTTTAAGGATATGAGGAGAATGAGTTTGTCTGAATAGAAGCATCTGAGGCCATTTGGAAGGTTTTTTAAATCTGAAAGGTTGTTTGGTTTAGGCTGTCTTTTTAATACAACTCTAATGGTGATTATGCAATCTAACAACCATCCCTCATCCATTTATCACTGCAGCCTCCTCACCAACCACAGGCAGTCCCTAACGCAGTATTTCACTGCAGTTTACAATTAACAAATGCATTTACATGTTCCTCATGACAACCAAAATTGCTGTGAGATAATAATGCAGTGGTCACACTCTGCTACATCCTGCCTCTAGAGGAAATGCTAAAATTGCAGTTTAATGCAACAACCAATGGAATCAATATTTTTGGCTTTAAATGGCTCACTAGCACATCTCATACGACTTTTAGGACTCAATCCCTTTTAGGATCACACCATCTTTGCTCTTCATGGTTTCCACACCTTCCTGTTGCTTTGTGCTACCACTCCTCACGTGCCTGTAGCAGCCACTCCCAAGAAGCCTCTTCAGCCAACTGGCAGCAGCCAAGAGCATTTCTGCAGTTAGCTGTGCTCACTGAATACCAGCCAGTTAATATTTAGTAAAAACCCAGCTAGTACTGGAAAGGATAAGCTACTCTGCAACCTTTAAACTCTCATAAGCTAAGAGAGAACAAATCCAGCATAACCACTTCCATTAAAAAAAAAAACAGTTATCCTTACTAAATAAACCCCAGCTATTCAAACTTTTTAGAAAGGTAAACAATGTAAGCTTCTGCTTCCCCACTGTCATTCCAATTTTTCTGTACTAACTGCTTCAGAAGAGCAGTTCACACTGTGTGGTCAGGCAGACTAAAACAAAATTAAAGTTGCACAGAGACTGTCTAACTTGTTAGTATCCCAAGTCAGAAAGGGCAGAATGTACACTGTACTTTTGACAATGAGCTTAAAAGGACATAGATTGGTGTCATGTTTGCCCTAATTTACAACAGCTACAATACAATGAAAAAAAAATAGAATTTTTCTTCCATTTAAAGAAATTGTTTTCCATGGAAAAGTTTCATTCTGTATATAGGCCAACCCACCCTTACCTCCAAAGCATCAACACACATTCTTTCTTGCTTGCCTAGCTATGAGACACATGAACTATACTGAAAAAAACCACACTCTATACTGAAAAAAAATCCACACTGTTTTGCAAAGATTATCCAACAGTACAGGAGAAATGTCAAAGGATGCTCAATTAGAAAATCCAACTGTAACTCTGCCTCCAGGAAAACAAAAGTTACTCAAAAATTTTTGCACAGAGCTAAGAGGTCACTTCAGTGAATTAACACCTACACTTCCCAAAACTCTGCCAACATTGATAAATCCCTTATTTTAGTAATCTACATTTTTATGAAGAATTCACAGGAAGAAAAAGGAGAATGAGATCCAACCACCCTGTCAATTGTGCATACACAATGAAGGACATGCTACAGAAACAGCAAATAGCAGCGAGAGACTGACGCAGCACCCCAGCCTGTCCAACAGGTTTTAGGGAACACAGCTTGCTCAGGAACTTGACCAAGTAACACCACGCTCCTGGGCTCTCCAGGGAACAGCTGAGGCGAGGGGAACTTGTCTCCTGCGTTGATCAAACAGTGGTGGTGCTGAGCTGCAGTTTGGAAAAAGCGCAGTGATACCACGATACATGGGTGATACCATGATAAGAGCCCGGGACAAAAGGCAGTCCACCACGTCACAGACCAAACCAGAGTGCTCACAAGAGCACAACCATTACCACCACTAATTTCTGTATATTGAAGGTGGAAATAAAGTTCTAACTTCACCTAAATAGGTATCACAACACCTATTCATATCCTGATCGGCCACTGCATTTTTAATATAAAGCTTCAAACGATTCTTCTGCCAAATAATAGGTAAGGACAGAGTGCTGGAGACATCCCCAGTACGGAAATGCAATTCAGTAAGCAGCTGTTTTAGCTGTCTCTGACCTCCTGCATGGAGAGGAAACATTCCACATGCCACCAATAAACAGACTGAGCACAACTCAATTTAAAATAAAAGAACAAGAAAAGAAGGTGTTTCTTCTGAGTCCATCCTCCCATTCTGCAATGCAAGCAGCAGCATTGTGACAGACTTACTGGTTACTCCCACTCACTACTTTCTGCTTAAATTTGAAATAAATTTTCTGGGCCATACTGAAAGCCTGAGTCATCACCACTTGCAGATCCACTGCCCACAAACAAGTCCATGTTCTACACACCCATCAAAAATTGGACAGGTACCACAGGCCTACATCCACACCTGACTCCAAATCTATGCTCTGCTGATCCATACATAGCCAAATTTTCCATGCAACAGCTACAAATAATTTTGGAAAACAACAATCCATGTGTATGACAGTTATAAAATGTTCCGTAATACAGTGTTCACCACAGCCAGTATTTTAACCTTTCTACTCTTGAACACACATTGGCACCCTTGCTACCAACTGTTTCTTTTGCTTTTTGTTTTTTTTTTAATCCTGTTTTAAAAACACAACAGGACTACAAACAAAGCTCCATGTTTGGGCTAACTGAAATTGAGTGCTTTACATAACCTTCTTTCTATCACAGGAAACCCCCAAAGAACTTGGGAGGGAATCACATAAGCAAGAATTACCCAGTCAAATAAACTAGGGAAGATCATTTAAAAGTAAGAAAACCTTACCTGCAGAAGTAAAATTATTGAACTGCTGAAATACACAAAGGACAAACATTCAAGCCTTTACACAGGCCATGATATGGATGGAAACAAGCTCTTG